>VWZO01011377.1:32957-50925 GCA_013396975.1 Bucco capensis | reverse complement strand
CCTAGCTTCTGGTCAAACCAGGACAATGGGGAGGAGAGTTGGTGTGGATATCCTTCACGAAAAGCACTGCCATTGAAATGGCCTCAAACAATGAGTTTCTGGAAGGTGGAAAGCATTAGATGTCTCCATGGTCCATGGCAGCACCCAGTTGGTGGCCTGCAGCACCCAAGCTTGGGAAGCACACTTCCTCTGGTTTTCCTTGTATCCCACCAAACCATCTGCAGCTGCAGGGAGGCTCCTAAGATAGGAAAGGTCAGGCTATTTCCACAAACCTAGACAGAAAATAAGTCAAAAGCCATTTAAAAATTGGTTTAACATTTTTATTTATTCCTCTGATGGGTGGGCCCCAAAACTGACCCCACTAATCGAGGTGTGCCCAGTCCAGGAGGATGATCACTGCCCTAGTCCTGCTACCACACTAGTGCTGATTCAAGCCAGGATGGTGTTGGCCTTCTTGGCCACCTGGACACACTGCTGGCTCATGTTCAACTGCTGTCAAACAGCACCCCCAGGTTCTTTTCCACTAGGCAGCTTTCCAGCCACTCTGCCTCAAGTCTGGAGTGATCATGGATTATTGTGCAGGACCTGGCATTGGCCTTGGCCAGATTGTGATCACTACTAGAGATTCCTGGATGGTTAGAACTCCCTAATAAAGCCCATTGTGTGATCAGTGCAACCCACTTACTCCACATGGCATCGATTACGTGGTTTATTGAGGAGACCTTCCCTTTGAACATCCAACCCAGCACCAGCAGCCAGGCTACCAGGAGGACCTGTGCTTCAGTATGAAGCACTTCAGAGGGAGCTCTACCTCTTTCATATGCCCCAAATATCTCTTTTTTCAGTTGGGGTATAGTTGGCCTCAAAGCCTGTGTATCCTCGACTCCAAAGTCCTAGAGTCTGGCCTCAGGTCATCCCAAGTGCTCTCTGCCAAAGACTGCAGGTAGGACCATTCTTCCCAGCTGCAGTGTAGAGTACATTTTTAACATCTTGTTCTGCCTGGACACATCTTCTTTGAACTGATGGAACTCCTGGGACAGTTCCTCCATAGCTGAAATACAGACCTATATGGAGGAAGAGAGACTTCCCTCATACTGCCAGAGATGACCAGCCAGTTTACCCATCCTTTGTGCCTGGCCATCTTTCCAGGGCACTACTGAAAATGAGATGGTGGTATACTTCGTAGAAACTTCCACCATGGGGTGCATTGGACTTTGTCTGGGTCTGTAGGTGATTGCTTGTCATTCGGGTTGTTATAAATCACCTCCAGTACCACTAATTCCCTCAGGTACTGGATATGTCTCTCCATGGTGGCCCACTTGCCCAGGCAACACATAACATTTTCCTTGGATGGATATCTTTCCTTCATGCCTGACAGAGGTCATCTCCAGAGGCTGAGGGCTTGTGTCTGTTTTCCAATCATCTTGTCAATGCTCCTTCCTAGGCAGGGATCCCAACTGCTTGGCTTCCCTGGTGTCCAGGTTTTTTCAAACTGCAGTCATCCTACAGGATGATGCTGTGGGCTAGGGACACTGCAACTGAAACATGACTACAGGACAGCCTGGAAAAGAGAAGACTTCAGGGGACCTACTAGTGACCTTCCAGTACCTAAAGGGAACTTATAAGAAGGCTGCAGAGGGCCTGTTTGCAAAGGCCTGCAGTGAAAGGACAAGGGGCAATTGTTTTAAATTGGAGAGGAGTAGATTTAGACTTGATATTAGGAAAAAGTTCCTTACCACGAGGGTGGTGGAACACTGGAACAGGTTGCCCAGGGAGGTGGTTGAGTTCCCATCCCTGGAGGCATTCCAGGTGAGGCTTGCCAGGGCTCTGAGCAACCTGATCTAGTTGGGGATGTCCCTGCCCACTGCAGGGGGGTTGGACTAGATGAGCTCCAGAGGTCCCTTCCAACCCAAACCATTCTATGATTCTATGACTTCATGGCCCTGGGTATAGCAGAGAAAGAATCAGTGCAAGGATTACTTACAGTGTCTTTGCAAAGCTTCATCATGTGCAGTGGCCTCTTCACATATTAGAATTTGCTTCTGTGTTCTGTGTCCCACCTAAATCCAACTTTGCTCACCTCTAGACGTGCATTTCTTTAAGGGACCATTTGTGAGTTACTTAAAAGGAAAATCTTCTTTACTGAAAGGGTTGTTAAGTCTTGGCCCAGGCTGCCCAGGGAGGCAGTGGAGTCATCATTCCTGGAGGGGTTTAAGAAACATTTAAATGCTCTGATTAGGGCCATGGTTTCATGATATGCTAGTGATAGATATGGCTGGACTTGAGGATCTTAGAGATCTCTTCCAATTTTTGTGATTCTGTGAATGCTGAGCTCCTGATCTCTGAGAATCTTGTTAGTGGGAAAATGTTCTTTTCTAAACATATTCTGCCAAAAGATATTCTTCATTAATAATGATACCTTTGATCAGTGGTATGGAAAATGTGGACTTTTTTTATAAGACTGGGTATTTTACAATGAAACTGAAAGAAAATGAATGAACAAGTATATTGCCTTCTTTCTTTTCAAAAAAACACCTGGGTTACTCCAGTTGAAAATAGATATTACAGAAAACACAGAACAATCCAGGAATCATGTGTCAACCTGTGTTTTTATTTTTCATTTCAAAGCCTCTCTATCTAAAAATGAAAGCATTTCAAGGGTTTGATCTCGAGTCTTCTGAAGTCAAAGAAAGAGTTTTCCTCAAAGTGGTTCAGAGTAACATTTAATACTGGTTTAGAGTGAGGCTAGTACTGTGTCCAGTTTTGGGCCCCTCACTACAAGAGGGACATTGAGGTGCTGGAGAGGGTGCAGAGGCTACCAAGCTGGTAAAGGGCTTAGAGCATAAGCCTTATGAGGAAAGACTGAGAGATCTGGGCCTGTTTAGTCTGGAAAAGAGGAGACTGAGGGAAGACCTCATTGCTCTCTATAACTACCTGAGGGGAGGTTGTAGGGAGGCAGGAATTGGTCTGTTCTCCCTGGTAGAGAGTGATAGGACAAGGGGAAATGGATGGAAACTGTGCTAGGGGAGGTTCAGGCTAGACATTAGGAGGAATTTCTTTACTGAAAGGGTTGTCAGCCATTGGAACAGGCTGCCCAGGGAGGTGGTTGAGTCACCGTCCCTGGTGGTGTTTAAGAGATGGCTGGATGTTGTGTTGGGGAGCATCATTTAGTGGGGTGATAGAGCTAGGAAAAAGGCTGGACTCGATGATCTTCAAGGTCTCTTCCAGCTGTAACTGTTCTATGATTCTATGATTCTATTAAATTGTTTAGTTAGAAATTCCTTCTGCTGTGTGTTTGCTATCCAACCATGCTGCAAGCCCAAGGGTGCACTGAGAGATTGTCTTGGTTTGATAAAACAATTTTTGGGAAAGATCCAGATAAGGAGCCTCCCCCTCCCACAGAAAGGAAGAAAAATAGAATATAAACACATGCACATCTGTGCAAGTGGTATAAAGTGACATATCCGTGGAAACTGCCCAAGAAACAAATGCCCCACCTGCAAAGCTGCTTCTATTCCTCTTTCTTGTCATTGCCAATTTGTTTCAGAAGGATGAATGACAGCAAATATAGAATAATGAGATACAGAAATTAGTAAGACTCTCCCAGTCCCGTGCACCAGAGCAGTGTAGAAACAAGACAAACACATTTAGGGGAAGGAGGAGAGGTGGATACAAAGAACTTCCTGTTTCACGTACCCCATAACAGATGTCCATGCACACAGAGATCTCCTCAACTCCCTGCACACAGGCTGGGTCCAGCAGCAGCTGAGCCACTGCTAGTTGTCTAAGTCTTTAAAACCTTCATTTCTGGCAACTGCTGCTGGGGTTTGTCCATGTTCCCACCATGGAGGTGGTGTGGGATTTATCCAACTGGATGTGGGTAGGTGATGAACAAAAGCGTGTGCTTTCATTCAGTGATGCTTGTGCTTCTACACCAGGAGAGCTACTAGGACTGCTAAAGGTAGTGTGGTTTTACTGGATTGCATTGGTGAAATGAGTTAATTCAGCTGCATTTGTCTTTTTCTGTTGGGTTTTACTCCAAGGAACAGGTCTGTCAGGTAACAAGCAATAACACAAGTTGCAATCTGTTTCTGTAACATGTTTGGGCTTTTCTCATGCTACCTGTTGATCAGCAGGGCCTTTCATTACTGTCCAACCCATTTTAAGATTTGCTTCCACAGCAGCAAGAAAGATGATCAGTTGTATTTTTCACCAAAGTATTGCTTCCTCTTGTTAATGTATCTTTCCTGGTGACTTATGTGTGATCTTCCTCCAGATCTTTCTTTAAAGGACTGTTTTTTGGTATTATGTGTGTCTCCCTAAGACTTACAGAGACTGGGTGATTGCTGTCAGTGCAGCATGTGGTCAGTCCAGGTTCTTGTTCCTGCCATGTGGTTATTTCGTAACAACAAGATCCAGGGCCAGGGCTGCAATGTGGCCTGCTCTATCTTTCTGTGGCAGTGTACAAACCTTTGACTCACATATCCTTTGCCTTATGCCTTGCCTGGGAACAACCTCATCTGCAAAAGATGATACTGATTTCATGCTGATGACTCATATCTCTGCCCAATCATTCTAGTCCCTCAGTTTGTACAAAAATCTCTGCCTATCTCTTTAATGTCCTGTGGAAATGCAATTATCAGCTCAACCTTCATGTGGCTGAACCACGTGCTTCCCACCATCTTCCTCCTTGATCTGCTGCCCATACGATGATCACCACTCATGTCAGCTCCCTGTTGTTGCCTTTGACTCAGATTTCCCTCTAGGTCCTGAGATTGAAGCTACTTCTTAATTTTTCAGACTTTCTGCCTAATATTTCTATAATTCAACACTTCTGATCCATCTATGCAGATAGAGTGTCTGTGTCTGTCAGCTTACTGAGGGCTTATGTTTCTTCAGGTGCTACCAGGTGTACAAGTGCAGGGGGAGGTATGGCTAAGCTTCGCGAACGAAGCTCCAGGGAGGGCTCCACCCACACTCTTCCTCAGCACCTTTTCCAAGCGCGCTGATAAAAAGAGGATAGCAGATAGCACCCTCGAGCCTGCACTAGGGATTTTTTTTAGGTGAGACACAGCATGCACAGAGCTGGACCCACCCTTTAGTCCTAAGGTTCATCTGCCAGGGCCTAGCAAGCTTGGACGCTGGCAGCCAAGTCCTTAGGATGGAGGTTTAACCTCTTAGCTGGAAGGCCTTCCAGGGCTAAACAAGCTCCATCTGCCCGGGTTTGGAATCAGAGTTGTCCTTCTCCTAGGATGACTGCCAGAAGGCTAATGAGCTCATCCTACCCATCCAAGGATTATAGGAACACGCGTTTCACTCCCCACACTTTACTGTGGGCAATGAGTTTAATGCTGCAGGGGGAGGTATTAAAGCCTCATAACCTCAGTGGTTGTGGAGTTTGACCAACATTGCAGGTTTGTTGGAGATTTTCTTTGTGCACAGGCAGGTTTGTGGAAACCTGTAAGCCAACTCCAATTACTTCTCTTACTGGGCTTCCAGAGTAGTAGGAAATCTGGAAAAGTGCCATTAATCCTGTTTTCTTCCCCTCACAAAGACTTTTTTCATTCGGATGGAAAAAAACTCCACAACTACGTAAACCCAGACTTGCCAAAAACTTGGGAATGTGACTTCATCTCCATGACTTCATCTCCTCTACTGTCCTGTCCTTGCCTCAACAAATGCAGTCCTACCTCACCCTGATCAGTAAAAATTTTCTCTGGGAATCTTGTTTTTCCCAATTTGCTATGACTGCTTCTCCTCTGCCTGCACTCCTGCTGCTCCCCTTCCATATCACAGCACTGATGTGCCAACAAAGCTGTTGTCTTCACTCTTCAAGGCTCTTTGAGTGTGTTCCTTCCCTGATGCCAATCTACCCTCTTGACAAGCATCTTTGTGACTTCTCCTAAGCACTCTCCCACTTGCTAGATTCCTCACCATGATGCTTCACTTCCTTTCTTAACATCTGTTTCGCACCTACACTAGGTGGACCACTGCCACGGGATCTTTGCCTATGGGGCAGCTCAGTATAGTCTCCCTGATGCCTGCTTGCTTCTCTTTCTTGCTGAAGGCTGTAGATCACATAAGGAATGAGTGAATTAAAGGAGGTCAAACTAGCTCCCTGCCCTCTGCTTCTTGCTACTCAGCCTGGAGATCTGCTCCCAATCCTCTTCATCATCTAAAGGAGAGACTTCTTTGCTCTGTACACTGTCTAGAACAAATGAGTCATAGCCCAGCTTTCAGGAGACATCAGTGCAAATATTTGCTAATTGCATCCCACAGAAAAGTGATTGTCCTCTATTTTTCTGTAGGCAAAAGTCTCTCAGATCAGTACGCAGAGAGAAATTGGGTGTGCTGGACAGGGCTGCTGGTGGCCCAGATCTCTCTTGTGTGCTTTGTTTACACATCTAACAGGCTTTCTTTACTAGTGCTAAGTCACAATGGCTTCCGTCACCACAGTTCAGACCATGGAAACTGGGTCATATTGTTAAGGAGGATTACAAAAGACTAGTGTGTGAGTCTGGGAAGACAGAAGCAACAGGCCAAGGCAAAAAATAATGAAGGAACTAGGAAGGCTAGAGAGAATGAGAAGATGCTACAGCACAAGGATATTAGATGAAAGAGAAATGTTGAACTGGTCCTCAGTGAAGAGGGAAGGTTGAGGATGAGCAATGACCAGCACTTCAGTGTTTCATGTTGCGTTGCTTCAGCATCAAGCAAAGTGTGCTGCTGCCACCAGGCAACCAACACAGAAGAAAGTAAGATAAAGAATGTGGCTTGTTGTTCTCCAATCAGCTATGCAAAGAAAAATCACCTTAGGGACTAAAGCAAAAGTGGGAGCCCCAGGTCTCCTTGGCCTGTGAAAGGCTTTCCAAGTGAAGATGAGGACTTTACACAAGATTCAAAGCTGTTTTTTTCTTGGAGGACAAAAGCCAGACAATTGCCATTTTATTGAGCTGGCACTCCATTGAGAGAGAGTAGAGCACATGTTGAGGTAAGGGCCCTGCCGAACATTTCAAAAGTGAAAGCCCCAGGTTTCCTTGGCCTGTGAAAGTCTTTTGAAGGGAAGGTGAGGACTATCTCCAAGAATCAGAGCTGGCTCCTTTCCTGGAAAAACAGGAGCTGGACGTTTTCCACTCTTGAGCCTGTAGCCCTATGAGCCCAAATAGAGCACATGATGAAGGAAGGGCCCTAGGTACTAAACCAAAAGCCCTAGTCGCCTTAGTCAAGAATGGACTTGCCAAAGAAAGGTGGAGACTAACACCAAGAATCAGAGCTGGCTCCTTTCCTGGAGGAGCAGGAGCTGCACATTTCCAATTTTCACTCCAGTGCTCTACTGAGAGAGAATAGAGAGCATGTGGAGGAAAAGGCCCTAGGGGCCAAACCAAAAGTGGGAGCCTGTCGTGTACCAAAGTGGTTGCTTTTGGGCAACCTTTATTAAGAGAACTCTGCTGTTGAGTCACAAGGGTCAGAAAGGATCTCCCTTGCTTTCAAAACTCCTTCTCAGAGAGGAGCCTAGGTGTGGCTGAATCCAATCCTAGTCCCAGACTTGGCCAATGGTTTATGTATACCACTTTGTCCTGCAGGAGTAAGGATGAGAAACCAAAAAGTGTATTTATATAAATACACTATTTATTATATTGAAGAGAAAGCAGAAAGAAAGGTATTAATAAGAATGATTTACTACACATGATAGCTATCATTTACTAATACAGTGCATGATTCATTTGAAGCAAGACTCAAGCAACAGTATTAAAGCTAGCAAAATATTTCAGTAGAGATCGATGTCACTCACCCATGCTAATGACCATGGGGAAATCTCTTTCTCTCAGCCTCAAGGGGTAACCTTGGGGAGTGTCCTCTCCAAGGGAGAAATATCTGCACACCTTAGGATAGCTGTAGCAGAAATTCCTATAGTTGAGAAGTGGGACTGGGCTTTTATAGTATAAAGTGGTTGGCAGTCAGTCATATGTTAATGGGCTAGATGTGTCAGCACACAAATCTCATCTCTGCAGCTTCAGGGATGTTATCAGTGTTAATTAGTTTGCCACATAAAAATGACATTCAGTGTCTGCCAGACATTCCCTGGAGTTTGTGGAGTCAGGCTAATCCTAGCATTTTTCAGTGCCAAAACCAGCCTTAGTCCTCCCTCCCCCCTTACTGATAACATTTGCAGAGAGTCAAAGTTTGAGCTGTTAACCCTGACCTAGGCAGAGTGTCCTGCTACAGAGACCCAGGTTTCCTTGGCCTACGGAAGTCTTTCCTAGGCAAGGTGAGGACTAGCCCCAAGAATTAGAGCTGGGTCCTCCTGCTCCTGGAGGAGCAGGAGCTGCACATTTCCTGTTTTTGCTCCCATGCTCTATTGAGAGCAAATAGAGCAGGCCTCTGGAATGAAATGAAAAGTGGGAGCCCCAAATTTCCTTTGCCTATGAAAGGCTTTCCTAGGGAAGGTGAGGACTAGCCTGCTCACTGGTCCCATGCTTCAGCACACCAAGTTCTCTGTGCATGTCAGTAGCAGCTCACTTGCACTGCAAGGACTCTCAGGAAGAAAGAAGAGCACATAAAAACCCTGGTGCAAGAAAAACTACCATCAGTTTGGGGTAAACATCAGGACACAGGAGATCAGGTTAATGCCTCTGCTGACAAAAACCCAGGTGGCTGGATGAACCAAGCAAGCCCTTATTGCTAGGCCCAAGGTCTCCTATTAGAGAAACACTTGAGCAAACCCATACTCCAGAAATAGTTGCTGCATTTGTCATAAATTATTCTTTTGACTTTTCTTTTTAGTTGGCTTTTGCGCTCCAGTTAAACACAGAGCAACTCTAGTGGCATAATTTCACATTTGATTCCTGGTGTCCTCGGAGGTGATCTGAATTCCCCCAGGCTTCCGTTTTCCTGTACTGTATCAGAAGGTGCTGGAAAAATGGCACAAATCAGACAAAAAAAGTGAGCACCACAGAGCAGTGCAGCTTTAACCACACAACTGTATTCCAATTAGTCAGCAAAGTAGTGATCTCAGGCAACTGCTGTCAATTATACTGGATCAGAACTGTCACTTGGAGAGCATCAGGCTGGAGTAGGAGGTAAGCATTTCTGATCATAAAACTTAAGAGAGCATTGTTAACAGCTGCAAGGAATAATCAGCATTTCTGTCTTCTTATTTACAGAGGCCTGCACAAATAAATTAACTTGAGCAAACCGTTCTGTTAATCAGAGAATGTGCCAAGCCCAGTCAGGCTTGGGGCAGTCAAGTTCCAGAGCCAGCTAGTGCCCATGCTAGTAGGAAATCAATTTCACCACCACAGCCAGTGCCTTCATTTGTCTCCACTCCAGAGGAAGAGCTGCAAAGGCTCTTTTGTGAGTGTCCGTGTGGACAGGCTGTGTAGATACCAGGCGATGTGGATGGAGAAACAGTGACTGGAAAACAGCAGGAAAGCATGTGTTGGGAAGGTAGTGTGTGAAAGTCTCCCAAGAGCTTGCAAGCTCTGCAGACTGATGGTCCTGTTGGAATCACAGACTGACAATCTCAGTTCACCAAGAGCCTGCTGAAACCATACAAGGCCACCAGAACTCATCACCATCTGCCACGGCTGTGTAACTGACCATAGCCAAATGGGTGGTGGCAGCAGCTACTTTCAGGCAAAGTCTACAATGGGTGTATACACCTGGTGAAATAAACAACAGTCTGCGGGACTTTCCAAACAGCTGCCCAGAAGCCACTGATCTTGCACTTGTGTGTGGCTGGGCTCAGCCTGCCAGCCTCTTCCCCAGCTAGGCAACCCAGGGAGCCGAGAAGCGGACATAGGGTGGGAGCAGCTTATGCTAGGGGTCAGAGCAGCCATCCAGAGGCACCTTATCTCCACGGGCTGGAGAAATGGGCCAAGAGGAGCCTGATGAAAATGAAGGACACATGCAGTGTCCTGCGGCTGAGGAGGAGGAATCTCTTGCAGCAGCCCTGCCCGAGCTCAGCGCAAGGCTGTCACGACTGTCAGATACAGGAGCAGCCGTGGCTTAGCGGAGCAGCACGGCAGCCCGCGGGCTGGCCAGCGAGGGGATGGAGCCAGGCCCTCCGCAGAGGAAGGAGGGCAAGGGGCTATATGCACAAGGGAGGAAGCAGAGAGCACTGACTAGACCGACGGCACGGCTTGGCCCCGTGGGGCGCCGGCTCCACAGCCGGGCTCAGCACCACGCAGAAAAGCAAAGCTTACTGGGAACGGGCAGCTCGGGCGTGGAGCGCGAGACACTCGCCCCGGGTGTTCCCGGTCCGCTCCAGCCGGACCTGGCTGTTCCTGCCCCGGCCGTTCCCACCCCCGCCCGGCGGGCAGGGGGCCGCAGCCTTCGCGCTCGGGCTAGATTGGCCCCTCCTCCGCTCTGCCGTAGCGCTTCGGCGGTGCCAGGAAGCGGAGGGAGGGGAGCAGAGCAGCGCGGAGCTTCCTGGGATGTGTAGTCTCCCCAGTCGGGCCAGGGCATTGGCTGCGTGTTCTCCGGCGCCGCACGGGAACTACAGGCGGCGGCAGCCGGTGTCTGCCCGCAAGGATGGCGGCTCCCTTGGTGCTGGTGGTCCTGGTGGCCGTGACGGTCCGGGCCGCGCTCTACCGCTCCAGCCTCGCCGCCTTCATCTCCGAGCGGGTCGAGGTGGCGTCCCCATTAAACGCCTGGAAGCGAGGTGAGGCCCGGCGAGCCCGGGCCGGGGCAACCGCTCTTGCGGCGCGGCGGAACAGGCGGAGGCCCGCGGGGGCTGCCGTGAGGGGCCGAGGGCACAGCGGGGTGGGGACGGGCAGGGGTCGGTCCCGGCCTGGCGGCAGGCTGAGGAGCACGGCTTGCGGAGAGAGGCCGGGCTGCGGGCCCGGGGCTGGGCACAGGCCTCACCTCTCCCGGGCCGGACAAAAAGTGGCAGGGAGGAGAGAGTGCTCGGCGGCTGCGAGGGGTCGGGTGGGACAGGAGGGCGGAAGGACAGAGGTTCGGCTGCTGTGTGCAGCTCCCTGGCTGTGTGCGAACTCATTGTGTCACAGAGGTGTGTGAAATGCAAGAATGACCAAATCGGGCACCGAATAGGTAGTTTCAGCAGCTTTGATTAAGCTTCCCATTACGTTGTGATTGCACAAGCACTACCTGTTTCCCACTTGGTGCAGAGCTGTTCTTCGTTTCAGTTTCCTTGCTTATAGTCTGTGGCTCCACGTGTTGTTACTAGCAAGATTTAAATTCTCTTCTGAAGACTGAGGTACAGTTTAATCAGGGCTTTTTGGTAGCCTTCATCTCTGTAGCATCTGAGCCCATCAGGAACCTCATTTTATTTTAAAGACAGCCCTTTGGGAAAACAGATCCAGTTATTATGAAGGTAAATTTTGCAGTTTAGGAGTGGAAAACAGTGGCACAGAGTAATAAAGATGAGAAGCATGAGTGCATTTGATGACCTGAGGCCTCTGCTCCACAGTGTGTGGTACTTCATGCTTCATTGTTTCAAAAGACAGCTCCCAGAAATTCCCTTGCAGCAGTGGATACTTTCCAAATCTTACCTTAGAGCCTCAAGTGGGCATCAAGGTACTAAGGAACATAATTAGGATCAGCTTGAAAGGTCTGGGCTGTCATCCTATGGAGACAGAATCTACTTTTCCACATACCACTGAACTGAGAACTTCTTGTTGCTTCCTGCAGTCTCCTGCCTCACTTCCCTCTGAACACATGGACCCACTTCCCATAGCTTCTTTTGTTGCCCCATCCCCAGGGAACCTTTGTGCTCAGTAAGGGGGAGATCCTGTGGAAAACGGGCATGCAGTGCAGTGCAGGCTGTAATTAAATGATTGCGGGGGGTCTGAATTAAGGCTGCAAAGTGCCAGGAAGTTTCAGCCACAGATGAAGCTTTTAGCTTTTATTGTGGTTTTGGATGTTTCAAGTTTTTCTACATCTAATCAGGCAAAATAGTTCAAATTCTGTATTATGCCCTTATCTGTCCTCAGAATTAAGAATTTCTCCAGCATAGATACCATGACAGATACCATAGATACCATGGATAACACACCACACATAATAGATGTCTTCAAATCAGTAAATATTGTACATGTGGCATATGTAAATAAGGGCAGAACATTTTAGCTATAAGAGTTATAGGTGAAACAAGTAAATAGATTACAACTCACCATTCAGTTACCAAAGTCATTTGCATGGCAGAAGTAAGAAAGCAATCAGGTCTGGCTGGTGGTTGACTCTAAGATTGTGTCTCACACATTCACAGAATCACAGAATGTTAGAGGTTGGAAGGGACCTCTGGAGATCATCTACTCCAACCTCCCTGTCAGAGCAGGATAACCTAGAGCATTAGTGGGTAGTTATTGGGTAAATCAAGGTGGGCATCAAAATGAAGTGAGAGTTTAGTATTGCCTTTCCTTCTTGTATTAGCAAAATCAAGCGAACTCTGTGCATGTGTGTGTTTGTGCACGTGTTCCTTTCACATATAGAGAGTTGTGTGTATAGATATGCAAATTCCTGACAATACCTTACTGTTTGGGTACTGTAAACAGATAAATAATTCCAATCATAAACTGGTAACAAAATAGGTAAACATCAGAGCTAAAAACTGTCAGCTGAATTCCCCGTGGGAGGCTGGTTTGCAGTGTTTGACAGTGAGGTTTCTCCTTGAGCACCTCTCCAGTGAGGTGCTCCATTCTTCTTGTGCAGAAAGCAGGACACCACAAATGGCAAGGCTTGGAGTCTGCTACTTTGGGGGAATGTTTGGGAACATATTGATGCAGTGCAGTATGGAGAGCTTCTTTTGAGATGTGTTTGTATGTCTGCTAGCAGCAACTGGACACAGGTTAGACCCCTGCCGAGTTTGATTAAAGTATGGTGAGATCCTTCCAGAGAGCTTTTGGAAATGATCAGGCTGGAAGGAGCCTTTGCAGTATCTCTAAACCAGGAAGCATGTCGTCGTTGTGGCTAGGCTTCGCGAACAAAGCTCCAGGGAGGGCTCCACCCACGCTCCTCCTCAGCGCCTTTTCCAAGCGCACTGATAAAAAGAGGATAGCAGATAGCACCCTTGAGCCTGCACTATGGATTTTTTTTAGGTGAGACACAGCATGCACAGAGCTGGACCCACCCTTTAGTCCTAAGGTTCATCTGCCAGGGCCTAGCAAGCTTGGACGCTGGCAGCCAAGTCCTTAGGATGGAGGTTTAACCTCTTAGCTGGAAGGCCTTACAGGGCTAAACGAGCTCCATCTGCCCGGGTTTGGAATCAGAGTTGTCCTTCTCCTAGGATGACTGCCAGAAGGCTAATGAGCTCATCCTACCCATACAAGGATTCTAGGAACATGGGTATCACTCCCCACACTTTCCCATGGGCAATGAGTTTAATGCTCCCTCTGCTGTGGGCACAGTTATGGCACCAGGGGCCACAGGAGACCACAAGGGATTTTCAGACTGTGCCTGACCAGGGAGCATGTGCATATATTATAAAGCCGTCATCATCTAGTTCAACTGTCTGTATAACTCCAGCCATAGGACTTCCCAGAATTAATTCCCATGTGAGCTGGAGTCCAATCCAACAAGCTTTTCTTCCAATCCATCCATCAGTTTGCCCTTTATATAGAAGAAGTCTCTTCAGGATTCAAATTCAGTGCTTTCTTGAGAAGTTGGACAAACAGTCAGGTTTGCAGTCAGGTGTGAGATTCTTACAGCTGTAGGTGTTTTAAAAGCTGTAGTTTTCCCGTCATGAGATCTTTTCCCACATTACAGGACTATAATGCAGGCATTTTGTATGTTTCAGTGGTGGAAGGACTGGCTTTGCTGGATTTGGGAGTCTCACCATACTCTGGAGCTATTTTTCACGAGGTTAGTATGCATGCTTCATTTTAAGCATGACATTCTAGAGGCACATTTCTTTGTCTTGCTACTCAGGGACAGGCAGAGACTGGGGACCTTTCTTGTCCCATAGACTTCAGAGAGCTTGGAGCCATCTAGTTGTGCAGTAGTTGTTTATGTAGTGACTGGCACAATGAGGAAACGTAGCTCATCACAGAATAACTCATTGTTGTGCTGGTGATAGGCAGGATAATACTTATTACTGCTTAAAGAGAGCCTGAAGTAGGGGAAATCTGCAATAAGTATTCTGTTCATATCCAGATGTTTCTGTCAGCAGGAGACAGCAGGGAGAGGCAGAGTCGCTGTGAGCCTGAGCACAATTTTACTGGATAGCAGTGTATTGAGTTTCTGCATTTGCAGAGCTGCAAGCTTGCAGTACATTTATGCCTCACTGCATTCCTCCAAACACTTCAGCACCTCCAGGGTTTTGTGCCCTGGAGTGATCTTATTGATATGAAGGTGCACTCATACAGTGTCACCTAGGGGTGAGGCACACACTTTGTATACCTCTGAAAACTTGTTTCTCTTTACTAAATTCTCCTTCTTTAAGCACATTTTTCTCCCAGACTGTGAAATATTTTCTTGTGTTTATTTACACCATCATATTATTTTAAGAGCATTTAAAAAGAAACATTTTCTGACAGTGAAGACTGAATTTTCAACATGTAAATATAGTACTTCCAGATTAAATTTTTCTGACATAGGAATAATTCAGAAACATGCCCTTCCTCTCAGCCTAGAAGGGAAAAGCTGTGAGAGGAAGAGGATGATAGGACTATAGTCTTACTGCTTTAGGTTTTTAACATGCTTTCTTTTTTTTGCTTTATCAAAGACTTGTCTAAACAACAGGCTAAGCAGCTGTGTAGGAAATACTTTCAAAAGTACTTCCAAACAACATGAAAAAATAGATTTTGTAGCAAAAAATATTGTCAAAAGCCATTCTTTTTATGCTTTCTGTTGTAACTACCACTGTACTAGTGCAATAGAAAAGTTGCAATAGAGTACAATTTTCAACACTGATGGTCTTTTTTATGAAGGGTATTGAGAACTGTGCAAGTAAAAAGAGCAGTAAGTGTGCTCTGATTCATCTCTTTAGTCTAGGAGAGGCTAAGGAAAAGCACCTTTCTCAGTCTCTCATAGTACTGCTGCATTTTTCTTATCAGATCTCCCTTTGTTTAATCTGGACACTATCAGACATGGGTTTCCCCTCTGCTCTCTTTTAGACCCCGCTGATAATATATCTCTTTCACTTCCTGACTGAATATGCTGAACTAGTGTTCATGGTAAGTGGCCCTTGTAAAGGTCCCAGTCTCTGAAATGCTGGGTACAACTTTCCTTCTACTCCTGCAAGAATCAGGGACCTTCGGCTTCCCCTCAGCTTCCTTCTGAGCTCACTGTTTAATTAGGAAGGCAGCTTTCCATGTACAAACTCAAATTTGGGCTTTTCTCTTGTACACATTCCTCCTTTTTTTGTGAGTTCTTGGTTAGATAAATATCCCTACAGAGGGATGGGAAGTTGGCTTTTGCTTTCAGATTTCAAAGGTTACCTCTTGCAGGTCAGAATATTTTGGCCCCCCAAAGCCTAGTCCCAACACTGTAGTTTCTCACTAGAACCTGCTGCTAAACCTCAGGCCTGCAAAGAGAGCACAAATGGGTTAGTCCTCTAAAGGACTCTTGTAAACTTGTCCAAGTTCTGCATAGCCCAGAGGGACAGGAAACACACAGCTGGCTGCACATGCCACCTGCTGGAGCCTCTCTGCCCAGATCCCTGCTGGGCCTTCTGCCTTCTGCTGGTGCTGCTTGTTGAGGTGACTGTGCCTGCTCTGTTTGGGACAGGTCAGGGCACTGTCCTGCTGCATTAATGGACAGGTGGGGTTAGCCAGCTGGACACTGCCCCAGTGCTACGTGTGCTCTAGTCAGACCAATGAGTCTGTTACCCTTGCATACTTCTTTGCAAGAACATTTTCTTTCCCCTTAATTCCCCATTCTCTTGTTTTGTACATATTAATATCCCTGAAGATATTAAGCTCATGGCTTCAAGGTTAAACAGTGATGTGTGAGCACAGTGCACAATTCAGCAATCCAGTGTTTTTAAAGCTTGTTTTTAATTCTCATGAGCTGGGTCAGATCAGAGTCCTTATCCAGTATTGCAGTACTCTCCAATATCATCATCTGCATTTGTTTATTTTGCTCACTCTCACTCTGTCTGTGCCTTGCTTTGTAGATAACTGATGTCCTAACTGCGGTTGCCCTTTACTTGGCCGTCCAGGACATCAACAAAGTTGTGGTAAGCTGACTTGCCAGTGTTGCTGGTCCTCTTCTCCTATCAACCTTATAGAATCATAGAACGGCTCAGGTTGGAAGGGACCTTAAAGATCATCTAGTTCCAACCTCCCCACACTGAGCAGGGATGCCAATCACTAGACCAGGTCACCCAGGGCTGCATCCAGCCTGGCCTTGAACACTGCCAGGGATGGGGCATACACAACCTCTCTGGGCAACCTGTGCCAGTGCCTAACCATCCTCCAGGTAAAGAACTTCCTTCTAATCTCCAATCTAAATTTCCCCTCCTTCAGCTTGTAACCATTCCCCCTTGTCCTATCACAGTCTGACCAGCTGAAAAGTCTCTCCCCCTCTATACTATAATCCCCTTTAGGTACCGAAAGACTGCTATAAGATCCCCTCAAAGCCTTCTCTTCTCCAGGCTAAACAACCCCAACTCCTTCAGCCTATCCTCATAGGGGAGGTGCTCTAGTCCTTTCTCCAGGGCTTCTGTGTTGAATTTATAAAGTTAGCTTTTCAGTGGAGATCCAGGCAGACTCTATGGAGATAGAAAGTATTAAATTTTAGTGTGGTTAATTCACTGACAGTTGTGTCAGCTAGACACAAGTAATGAAGTAAGTTCAAATGAGTTAGAGGTTATCTGCTTTCCGCTGACTTCCACTTCAGTTGTTAAGTATTTGCGAAAGGAGAGAGGGATTTTGCTGTGTTTGTACAACACCTCATGTAACATCAGTTTGGGCTCATGCCTGAAGCTCATCTGTGTTCTACAGGAATAGAAATCCAGGGTAATAAGAAATCATGACTTGCCTCATCTGACAGTTTTTTGTTATTCTCCCTTGCTCAGTTCAAAAAACAGAAGCTTCTCATAGAACTCGATAAATATGCACCAGATGTGGCTGAACTCATCCAGACTCCCGTGGAAATGCACTACATCCCCCTCAAGGTAGCACTATTGTAAGTATTGTTTCTCCTGGGCTGTTTGGTTCTTCACCTCCCTTTTGGTTTGATTTCTCTGATCTGGACCTTCAAGATGCTTTGGTTATTTCCCCAGAGATTCTGAATTTTCTATTGTATGTAAAAATCTCCCCAGCTCTGAATACTCATTTTGAAAGTGAAAAGCAGAAGTATTTCCAAATGTTTATTGCCATCAAGTATAGAATCATACTACAGTTACAGCTGGAAGAGACCTTGGAGATCATCTAGTCCAGCATTTGCCCCAGCCCTATCAACCCGCTAAATGATGCTCCCCAATGCAACATCTACCCCTCTCTTAAACACCTCCAGGAATGGTGCCTCAACCACCTCCCTGGGCAGCCTGTTCCAATGGCTGACAACCCTTTCAGTAAAGAAATTCCTCCTGAACCTCCCCTGGTGCAATTTGCATCCATTTCCCCTCATCCTATCACTCTCCACTAGGGAGAACAGACCAGTCCCTGCCTCTCTACAAGCTCCCCTCAGGTAGTTATAGAGAGCGATGAGGTCTCCCCTCAATCTCCTCTTTTCCAGGCTAAACAGGCCCAGATCCCTCAGTCTTTCCTCCTCAGGCTTATGTTCTAAGCCCTTTAGCAGCTTGGTAGCCTCTGTACCCTCTCCAGCACCTCAATGTCCCTCTTGGAGTGAGGGGCCCAAAACTAGACGCAGTACTCAAGGTGAGGCCTCACCAAAGCTGAGTAAAGGGGCATGATCACTTCCCTGCTCCTCCTGACAACACTGTTCCTGATTCAGGCCGGGATGCCATTGGCCTTCTTGGCCACCTGGGCACACTGCTGGCTCATGTTCAGCCGGCTGTCAACCAGCAGCCCTAGGTCCCTTCCTGCCTGGCAGCTCTCCAGCC
>VWZO01011377.1:0-32686 GCA_013396975.1 Bucco capensis | reverse complement strand
GTCCCATTCTCTTGGCATGGGGGGCTGGCTTCCCTCAGTACAGGTCTTACTTTTACTAAAGACTGAGGCAAAGAAGGCATTAAGCACCTCAGCCTTATCCTTGTCTTTTGTTACTATATTTCCTTCTGGCTCTAGCAGGGGATGTAGGATCTCTCTGTTCTTTCTTTTGTTATTAATGTATTTATAAAAGCTTTTCTTACAATCTTTTAGTTTGAAAGCCAGATTAATTTCTAACTGGGCCTTGGACCTTCTAATAATCTCCCTACATAACCTAACAATATCCTTATACTCACTAGGAGTGGCCTGCCCTCTTTTCCAGAGGCCATAAACTCTCTTTTTTTCCCTTATCTTCAGCAGTATGTCCCTATTCAGCCAGGCTGGTCTTCTATGCCGCCAGCTTGTCTTAAGGCACATAGGGATGGTCTGCTCCTGTGCCTTCAAGATTTCCTCCCTAAGTAATGCCCAGCCTTCCTGGACTCCTGTGCCCTTCCAAAAAAAAATTCACTCTGCTCACCAGCATCAGGTCATTCATTTGGTGGCAAGAAGGTTGTGTCTGCAGAGATCACATTTCCTTTTAATGTTATAAAAACTGATCCTGTGCCTCTCAGATGTCTTTTCAGAAAAGTTATGAGAATTTTTGAGACGTTGGATAGAATGTTTGCTGAGTGTCACAATTGGAATATCCTAGAACTCGATATTTTCAGGTTGTCAGCTGAATAATGCTATGTCTTGGTCTTCCTACGTCAACTAAGCATTCTTTTTTATTTCAGAAAGCTTCAACTGTATTAAATAATATACCTGCAAGGTACCTAATGTCAAAGAAGTATTTTTTTTTATTTGTGACATGAACAAATTATTATCTGAATTATTCCGTGTCAGAGAGAGTTTTCCATTAGATAAGTTGTTATTATTTTTGTTATTTTCATGTGAATTTTGAAAAATGGTAAATTCCCCAGGAGGAGAAAGGTAGAGTTGGTAAATTGCAAACTCTTTTGTGTTTAACATTGCTGCACATTACCGCAGCAAGGTTGGCCTTAAATTGTACCCAACCTGCTGTAGGTTGTCTCTGGAAACACAGAAAAAGGCAAACTGAGACCCAAAAAATTAGGAAAAACTTCAAGAGATAATTAGGAACTCCTCAGCCCTGTCTGCTCACTCTGATGATTGATTTAGTTATTAGCAAGATTGATCAGTCCATTCTCTTGCTTATTCTATTAGTAAATCAGGCGCAGTCTGAAAATCCCTTGTGGTCTCCTGTGGCCCCTGGTGCCATAACTGTGCCCACAGCAGAGGGAGCATTGCCCACGGGAAAGTGTGGGGAGTGATACCCATGTTCCTGTAATCCTTGGATGGGTAGGATGAGCTCATTAGCCTTCTGGCAGTCATCCTAGGAGAAGGACAACTCTGATTCCAAACCCAGGCAGATGGAGCTCGTTTAGCCCTGTAAGGCCTTCCAGCTAANCTGCCAGGGATGGGGCAGCCACAACCTTTCTGGGCAACCTGTTCCAGTGCTTAATCACTCTCCTGGTAAAGAACCACCTCCCAATCTCCAGTCTAAACCTCCCCTCCTTCAACTTAAAACCATTCCCCCTGGTCCTATCACACTCTGATCTCCTAAAGATTCTCTGTCCCTCTGTCCTATAATCTCCCTTTAGGTACTGAAAGACTGCTATCAGATCCCCTCGAAGCCTTCTCTTCTCTAGGCTGAACAACCCCAACTCTCTCAGCCTATCCTCATAGGGGAGGTTTTCCAATCCCGTAATCATTTTTGTGGCCCTCCTCTGGACTCTCTCCAGCAGCTCCACATCCTTTCTATGCTGAGGACCCCAAAACTGGACACAATACTCCAGGTGGGGCCTCACCAGGGCAGAGTAGAGAGGCAGAATTACCTCCCTAGATCTGCTGGCTATGGTAAATGTAGCTGATTGCTCTGCTATAGCAGGAGTGTGCAGCTGCAGTTGGGTTAGGGAAAACTCTGCTAATGTCTTAGAATTTGTTTCCATCTGATATTTTTATTACTTCTTCAGAGCAAGCAGATGTGACTTGCAGGAAGAGCTTACCTTGGACCAAAGACTCCTAGGTCTGACTAGGTCTGACGGAATAAATGCAGTTTCTGAAAAGCAATAAACATTTTTGATAGTCATTTCCTAGGGTAGAACTTACTTTTTTACATCTTCTCAACTGTCTCCTTTTCTCTCTATGGCCACAGTCCAGAGATCTGGCTCTTGCTCCAGACTAAAGAACCTATCAGCTGAGTTAATTTGATGATGAGATCATCCCATCTAATGTAAATAAACAAAAACAAATGGCAAAGTGCAGCTTTTTTTTTTCCTTTGAAGATCTCTTTTAATTAGATGCTGTCTCCTCTGAATGTAACTGAAGCTTTGCTCTCTTCCAGCTATCTGCTAAACCCCTACACTGTGATGTCCTGTGTAGCCAAGTCCACCTGTGCCATCAACAATACTGTCCTTGCATTCTTCATTCTAGCAACAATAAAAGGTAACACAGTGAAGAAAAAGTTCTTCTTTATGACTTTCTGTAAGATTAGAAAAGGAGCAGAAATTAAATCAAGGTGGAACTTTACAGAGAGAATTGTATCTCAGTAAAACACAGTATAAACAGGATTGGAGGAAGGTCAAAGTTCTACCTGAAATCACAAGATCAAGAGACTTTACAGTCAAGTCCAAACTTACTTTCACCTCAGTGTCCATAGGAGTTTCATCTCTAAAATCTGACTCCTTTTGCTGGGTGACTTCAGATGGTTTCCTTTTTAGGCAAGAACTGTGTAACTGTGTGCAGGAGGACATAATGCTCTGTTGCTCTTTCTTTTGGACATGAGTATGCACTTCAAGTGTTGTATACAGTTTATTTTCAAAGTGTTTCTTTGAACTTTTATTCAAAAGCAAGCAATTACCTACATTGTGCTTTCACTCACAGTTGTAAGCTTGGTGTGCAATTAGCTAGTTGTACTTTTGGGGAAGCAGAAACAGTAATCAAAACCCATGCTGGCACACCTAAATAGATGATAACAGACTAGCTGTTTCATTCACTTTGCAATGCCAAATTTCTGTTTCTTTCATGACTCCCCAGTGCTCCAGTCTTTGAAGCATATGTGATTTTTACTAGCCACCTAAGTTTCAGGAGTTCTCTGCTGGTTCAGAGGAGAGGTCAATCTGATCTCATCTCCAGCAATGCCCAGACCCAGACATTGTAAAAAGTGCTCATGTACATTTTTATTAATTTTGTATTAGTATTTTTATTAGGTTTCCCTCCAATTATTGAAAAATTGAGGCAAGAGGGGGTTCCATTTAAAAGCATGTGCCAAAGTAAATGAATGGAGTCCATGTAGATAAACTGATTTTTAACTGTTCACTGATACCATAAGAGAAACAGTCATAGACAAAACCATAGTGGCTGTCTCCTGTGTTTCCACCCTGACTGGGAGTGTGGCAGCCTTCAGGCTTTAAAGTGGGCAAAGATAACAGATTATGAGTGATTTCTTGGTACCAGTTCTTTAGATCTGTGCCGAATTGAGCACTCAATAAATAAAGGATAGAAAGTTTCTGTCTAGGAGAGAATAGCTGAAGAATGGAGAAGGCTCATTACCAGAGAACCCTAAATTTTCCCTTTCCAAAGGTGGGAGCAGAGGGAAGCTTTCAGGGTGTTTGATGTCAGTAAGCTGACAGTCCAATGCACTGAGTCACAGTTCTTGAGCTGTCTTTTTACAGATGACTTCCATCAAGTGAGCTAAGACTGAAAGCTGTAACCAGGCTACTGCACTGGCTGCTTGGTATTTCATTATCACAGAATCACAGAATCGATCGGGCTGGAAAGACCTCCGAGATCATCAAGTCCAACCCTCTGTCAACTCTAATCCATTTACTAGATCATGGCACTCAGTGCCACATCCAATTTTTGCTTAAAAATCTCCAGGGATGGTGAATCCACCACCTCTCCAGGCAGGCCATTCCAGTGCCTGATCACCCTCTCTGTGAAGAACATTTTTCTGATCTCCAACCTAAATTTTCTCCGGCAGAGCCTGAGCCCGTATTATGTTTAACCTGCAACCCTTTGAACTTGATTCCTGGTGTTGGTAGTTGGGCACTGTGAGTACTCAGCACTTCATGCCCCCTGAGACACCTCAAATAAAAGTTCTTCAGTAAAGGCATTCATATTTTCAAGACCACTTGGAAAAGCTGGGCTAATCCTTTCTGTTCCTCAGTTCTGGTGTCTGTAAAGTAGGGCTAATGACACTGTCCCTTCAGCTACAGCCCTTCATTTGCTCTTTTTCCCAGAGACCTCAGCAAACCTGTCTGGTGCTGAGGTTATGCAGCATACCCAGTGTGACTGTAACAGCAGTCTCATGAGGATGTGACTTAAGGGAAAAGCATTCCCATGCCTAAACAGCAGCCAGCACGGTCTGTGTATAGACTAAATGATATCAGTCTCTTTCTATGTATGAATGGTAGGAGGTACAAACCAGTCAGCAGTTCCTGTGTCCAGTTCTGGAGCCCTCAATACAGAAAGGACATGGAGCTGATGGAGCAGGTCCAGAGGAGGCCACAAAAATGATCAGGGGGCTGGAACANGATTCTATGATTCTGTGAATCATTTTGGTGTGAATCATTCTTCCTACAGAATGTAGTTAAGAAGAGGATACTCTCCAGAACACATTGTGCTAAAATCACCTTTTTCTGGTGTTCTGATGTCTGCAAAGCCCCTGCAGAGGGTTGTGGATTTCTTCCCATTTGGACTTCCTGTCTTTAAGGCTGTTTGTATTGTGTTCCTTACCAAAGAACATCCTTTTTGTCTTTGCAGGTAGTGCCTTGCTCAGTGCTGTGTTCCTGGCGTTAGCAACATACCAGTCACTCTACCCTCTCACACTGTTTGCTCCAGCACTCCTTTACCTTCTACAGGTAGATGATTTCTTACTATTGGTACCTGTCATCTTGTAGCTGTGCAGGGCAGCCCTTAGCTATTGAGAAGGGAATTGGGCAAATCCTGAGTTTCAGGAAAAATGACTGTCCTTAAGCCATGGAAAGTTTGAAGCCTTAATGGGGATGCCTGTGCATGGAAAGAAGGGAGCAGAGTCATCTACAGAACTGGGTGGTGCCCGAAATAAGTGTCATGTGGATAGCCATGAGGATTTTAGACCTGGAGAACTTCCTTTGCTGTCATGGATCACTGAGAAGTGTTTGAAAGAGGAGCTGTGTCTTTGAATCACTCAAGCACAGAAAATGCTGGTTGGGAGTTTAATGACAAAAGGCTTTCTCCCTCCCCATTAACAGGACCCCCAAATTACAGCAGGAATTGACCATTCATGGGTACACAGTGCCTCAACAGACAGACACTGCACCAGGCAAAGCTAGTCCAGCAGCAGACTGGTGGGCAGAGGAGGGTTTAAAGCTGAGGCAGCTCATTGCTAGTGAGTGGGTTCATGTCCTATTTGTCTGTGTACTTCCCACTGGTCTCTCTGCTAGCTTTTGTGCTGATACTGTGCACAATGCCTTAACTGAGAGTCTAAATTGTAATACCCTTACTGAAAACCAAGCATTTGCTAGTCTTTTTCTGATAGGGGAGCAAGGTGAGGCTGTGGCTGCTAGCAGAGGACACTTAGCCTCATTCAGAGATCACACTGTGGTCTTTATTGTTATTTTTGCCATTCTGAAAGTCCCACTGTTGAGTGTTTCACCAGTCTGTCTTGGTTTCTTCTGTCTCCCTGATGGTTTTTATAGCAATCTTAACATGACAGCCTATTCTGAAATCTCTGAGCTTCAAAAGACACTGGAGAGTCAGTTCTAGTCCATTTTCTCTCCCCTGACTGACATGAATGTCTCTTACTTTTTTTCAGAAGTATTATTATTATTACTTTTTGCAAGACAAGAACTTCTGCAGAGTCAGTGTTGCTTTTTAGGAGCATTTACTTTATATAACTTTATATTTTGGTCCAATTTGTTATCTTTTAACTTTAGTCAAAGTAAAGTACAAGCATTGTGTTCACAAACAGCAACAAGTGCTTTGATGCCTGAATGCCTAATTTGCAGCTTCTAAAGGAGATCATGCGAGTGTGTGTGCTTTTATCCAGATTTGTAAATTGACTTTTCTGTAGTCTTTGTACAGAATTAAATAGCTTTTCTCCAGCACTTTCCAATCTGTCCTGCCAAAAATCCTTGGGAAGCTCACTGGCATGTTCCAAGTAGTGGCATTGCACATTATCATAGAATCATAGATTCAATATGGTTGGCAAAGACCTCCGAGATCATCCAGTCCCACCATCTACCCAACACCACCATGCTCACTACTAAACCATGGCCCCAGGCATCACAAGAACAAATTCTTCCTAATATCTAATCTGAACCTCCCCTGGTGCAACTTGAAGCCATTTCTTCTTGTCCTATTACTTGTTACTTGGGAGAACAAACTAACCCCCACCTGGCTCCAGCCTCCTTTCAAGGAGTTGTGGAGAGTGAGAAGGTCTCCCCTTAGCCTCCTCTTCTCCAAACTAAACAACCCCAGTTCTTTCAGCTATTCCTCATAACACTTGTCAAAACCCTTCACCAGCTTTGTTGCCTCTCTCTGTACTCACTCCAGCACCTCCATGTCCTTCTTGGAGTAAGGAGCCCAAAACTGAACCCAGGATTCAAGGTGCAGCTTCATGAGTGCTGAGAAAACAGCACAGAGCTGACATCGGTCAGAGCTGGTTCTCTATGCATCTCCTGCCAGTGTAAACTCTATGTGGTGGGTTGACCTCGGCCGAGCACCAGGCACTCACCAAGGTTCTCTATCATGTTCTCGCCCCACACCTCCCACAGCACGATAAGAGGGAAGAGAACGAGATGGAAGCAGCCCGTGGGTTTCAGTAAAGGCAGTTTATTAAGCAAATAAAGAAAAGCAAGGCCACGCACACGAAGCAAAGCAAAGCAAAATTAAACTTTAGTCTCTACTTCCCATAACAGGTGATGTCTGGCCCTCTCCCGGGAAGCAGGGCTCCTGAATGCGTAGTGGTTGTTCAGGGGACAGACATCTTCTTCCCCTAGATGCCCCCCTTCCACCCCCTTTTATTACTGAGCTGACATCATATGGTATGGAATAGCCCTTTGGTCAGTTTGGGCCAGCTGTCCCAGTTATGTCCCCTACCAAGATCTTGTCCACCCCATCCCCTTGGTGCTGTGCCAGCCCTGTCCGGCAGCAGTCACAACGCTGCGTGTTATCTTCAACCCAAGGCACAGCGCTTCTGAGGATTGCTCTGGGGAACATTAACTCCATCTCAGCCAAAACCAATACACTCTACTACCAAATGGAAAAGCTGCAGAACTCTGAGCAATTCCTAAAGGTGTTTGCCCCTGTGTGTTTATTTGTCTACAAATGCAGTCAGAGGACCTCTTGGAGTGAGATAGCCACAAGGACATGTGGCAGTGGTAGGAACTGCAGCAGTTGTCTTTGAGGAGACAGCCTTTAAGAGGGTCTCCTTTGTGCTTGGGAACCCACTGGATGTCATCTTTCCCTGATTTCAGCAGCACATGCCATGTGGGAGAGACCTGGCCTCACCAGGGGGGTGGGTTGTGGAGCAGGGCTCTCAAGTGGGGGTTCCTGCAGTAGAAGGCAGGCAGCAGCACAGTACTGTGAAACACCTAAGATACAAGTATGGCTGTGGGGATGTGTTTCTAAATCTTACACTGAGTGCTTGAGACTTGACTTGCTGCAGGCCAAAATGACAGCTTAGCTACTGTGTATTCAGGCACAGTTCTAGAAACATATGCAAAGTGTATGACTTAGTTGGGCAGAGTGAAGAACATCCAGCAAATTTTGCTTGAGACCTGCTCCTTTCAGTGCCCTAGTGCCAGTGTTTGATGCTTTCTTGCTTCAATTAAAAAAGATGTTCTGAGCAGCCAGGCTTTCTTGGGGCTTTCCAGCTGTCAAGGGTTAGGGCTGAGCCAACCACTAACCCAGGGACAGATATTCTCTATTATCCCCTTTTCCCCCACTCAGGGAAGGAAAAGGGGAAATTAACAGAGAGAGACTTGTGAAGTGGAAATGAAACTTAAAATACTTTAATGAAAATAATAAAAAAAAAATGAAGTGTGTGTGTATATATATATATATGCAAAACCAATAGCACACCCAAACCCCCCTTTGATTTTAACTACCTCACCTCTGAGTCCTTTGTCCTCTGTAGCAGAAGGACTCAGCATCAGATGGGAATGACACTCAAGGGCTGGATCCTGGAACTGGAACTCAGGAACTCTTGGATTGAGATTGAAGGCAGAGCAGGCAGAATCCTGCAACATCAGAAGCAGAGCCGAGCTTCTGATTCTCATAAGGCTCAGGTGTTCAACCTTCAAGCAGGGTGGGGACCCAAAACTCTCCTTCTTTGTCCTGGCTGTTAAGTAGGTGATAAATAGCTTAATTATGCACCTGTTTTGTTTGGGTCTTAGGCCTTATGTAAGAGACCCTAAGGCCCAAGCTTGATATCCAAGTTTCAAGGACTGAATATGATATCTATTGCATGGAATCCCTTGTTTGGACTCAAGCTAGGACACCACCTGATGAGGGCTATCTGCCTGCTTCTCTCTCATTTTCAGCATCAGTTCATACCAATCAAGCTGAAAAGTAAAAGCTTCTGGCTCTACACCCTGCAGTATGCAGCCCTGTACCTGGGCAGCCTGGTGGTGATCATCTGCCTCTCCTTCTTCCTTCTCAACTCCTGGAATTTTATCCCATCTGTTTATGGGTTTATGTAAGTATAAGGATTCTTACTCTTTTCAGTCTCACACGCACAAACACACACACACCCCCCCCCCCATTGTTTCTGGCCTGTCACACACAGGTGCCCCACTCTCTGTCTTCAGCAGTGCAGGACCTGTACTTTTACTGGCAATGCAAGAAAAGGAAGAGTGTGTGGAGGAGAGCAGGCATTAGCCAACTGCTGTTAATTAAGTGACTGCAAGAATTAGAGAAGACCTGAGATGTTTCCCACTGAGTTGATTGGAATTGGATTTGATCGTTGAGCTACCATGGCTGTGATATTTCCATCTCTGGAGGAATATCTGCTTGGGAATGATTTAAATCCTGCTAGAACATGCATAGGGAAGGGTTAATCTCTCTTCTGTCCAGATTTTCACACCTTTGGTTTGTCTTTCATGGATTTAAAATACAAATCCTCTGTCCAGTAGAGCACAATGATTCATTAACAGAACAGAAGCAGACAGTGAAAAACAACCATGTAAAAATGTTACCTTGACTTTTCTTTTCAAATTTCAGCCTTTCTGTTCCAGATCTGACACCCAATATTGGCCTTTTCTGGTACTTCTTTGCAGAGATGTTTGAGCACTTCAGTCTTTTCTTCGTGTGCGTATTTCAAATCAATGTCTTCTTCTACACCATTCCCTTGGCAATAAAGCTAAAGTAAGTATGTTTCTTTGCTAGCTTTTTACTCTCAGTTGTCTGGTGGAAGCCTACCAGGCTGGTGGCAGATGTCTGGATCTACAAGCCTGAAAAAGTCAGGACTTTTAACAGGGCCTATCCTGCTCATTTCCCAAAGTTTCCATCTGTATTCACAGAGTCACTAAGGCTGGAAAAGACCCCCAGGATCATCAAGTCCAGCCTATGACCCAATACCACCACAACATCTAAACCATTTCACACAGTTCCTCTTAAATAGAGTGAGTTGGGCTCTGCTATGCAACAAATGTGTTTCAGGTATCAAAAGAGAGAGCAAACATTTGAAGGTGGCTGCTCCCTGCCAGCATAAACCAGTCAGAAACAAGAGCTCTTGGCTGAAACTTCAGGTTCTTTATTGTCAGAAAAAAAGTGATAACTTGGGGACATTGTTAGCAGAGTGCACTGACAACATCACCCTTCTTCTGATAACAACACCTGTGAGCATTCTCAGTGAGCTCATCCTGTTGGCTTGGAATAGATGAAGACAGCACAACATACCAGAGGCATATCTAGGGGCTTCTCCAACTAATCTTCAAGAGGAGATACTGATCGTTTTTTGGTGGATAAGGCAGAGCTGGGGAAGAGCAGCCCAGGTAAATGTAAATGTACGTTGAGTTGAGGCAGAGTTTCTGTGTGAGGGCAGTGAGCAGATGTTCCTCCGCAGAGCAGCTCAGTCTACCTCACTCAGATGCTTGTTTGGAGAGAGAAGGAGTACAAGAACCTCATTGAGCCCATCCCACATTTGCATCCTCCCTCCTGAATCTTCTTTTCCTCTGTCTTTTTATCCCTTCCAGGGAACACCCTGTGTTCTTCATGTTTGTCCAGCTGGCAATCATTTCTATCTTCAAGTCCTATCCCACTGTGGGAGACATTGCCCTCTACATGGCCTTCCTTCCAGTGTGGAGCCACCTTTACAGATGTAAGTTCTTTGTATTTGGTTGTTCCTTGCCTGGAATGGGAAAGGGTCTGTGCAATAACTGTAACTACCAAACCATGTCCACAGGCCTTTGTGGCTTCCTTGGGGTGTCTGGAAGGAGGCTTGATTTTTCTGGTGGTACAGTCTCCAACATGTCTTTAGGGTTGAAACTAGTCAAGGAGGGAATTGTCACTTGTACCTAAACCTTCCCCCTCTCTACAAGCTATTCCAAAGATGAACATTTTTGTAAGAACCTTTCACAGTCCTGCAGAGGGGATGTGGCTTATTTAAAGCACATCCATCCTTCAGATGCTTCCCTCCTCTTCAAGGCTGTAGAATTTGAGCACTGCTCCTGCAATGGGTGAGTCCTTCAGCCTTAAACCCCTGCACTTTGCAGTGCTTCTTTGGTTTGCATCTGCTTGTTTGCTTAGAGTGTAAATTAACTGAATTGCCCCAAACAATTGACTGGTTTCTCTAGGGAACCTCTTTAGCTTTTGAAATGGCTAGAGAGCTTTCTGATGATTTTCAGACTGAGTTTCTAGAACCTGCTACCCTGGGGACATTTGGAAGCACGGTGTTTTTCCTGGTGTCTCTTGCTTAAACCAAACTGCTTTGACCAACCCTGCCATGTTATTCAGGCCTTTTACTGCTGTCCTGTCTAAGACAGGCCTAGTGTGCTTAGGGACAGCTAGCCTGCCTGATGTAAGCAGGGTTCAAGAGACTTGGAGACCATCTGTTCTATTCTTTTCAAGCTAAGGAAAGCTAAGGCCCAAGCAGCTGTGATGAAACAGGGCAGGCCCATGCTAGCCCTGAGCATATTGCAGCCATAGCAGATGAGGTAAGCAGGATCTAGAAGGAAAGAGCTGCAAATGAAGACTTGATACTCAAGCAAAGGCAGAAGTATTGATTTTAAAGGGAAATATAGTGGACTTCTTATAAAAGCTAGCCAGGAAGTTATTAAAACAAACTGTGAAGGCTTATTGGAGAGAAGTGTGTGTTGGCAAGTGTCTCTCCCCCACTGCACATACCCTAAGTACCACTGCTGGTTGTGTGAGCATGGCTGCTCAGTAAGGCATCATGTTAACAGCTTGGTTTTCTTTTGCAGTCCTCCGAAACATCTTCATCCTGTCCTGTGTGCTCATTGTCTGCTCCCTGCTGTTCCCTGTTCTGTGGCATCTATGGATTTATGCTGGAAGTGCCAACTCCAATTTTTATTATGCCATCACATTGACCTTCAACATAGGGCAGGTCAGTAGAGCAAGGCAAACAAGGCTGCACCTTGGGTAGGTCACTGGATGGGGTGTCCTGTCAGCAGCAGGATGTCTCTGGCTTTTTGCATCCTGTGTAGCAACTTCCTGCCTCTCCTTGCTCCAGCTGAAATCTGCCCAGTCCTCACCTTCTGGCACATGAATGGGAAAGAGTTCTTGTAGCAGCTGAGCTGTAGCTTGATAATCCAACTAGACTGTACTGCAAGTTCCATGGTCTGTGGCTTGATAGCAGAGGAAAAGCATCTTGGTTTGGGAGAATTAAGAGCACATGTGAGTGGAGGAAGGTGAGCTAAGAGGGGAAATGGAAAAAAACATGGAGCAGCAGCAGTTGGAGGCCAGACAAGAGGCAAATGAGAACTCTCCATGCACAGGCACATGGCATTTATACCTCACTGAACCAGGGTTGTGGGCACTGCAGTGTCCCAATCATGCCAGGGCTTGCTCTCCCTGCTTCTCTCAAGGAGCAGGGAAGAAGTACAGAGCTAAGAAGGGCTTATAGAAATTGGGAGTGGTTCATCACCTGTGGAATGAGAGGAAAAGTAAAACTTTAATTAGAGATAGCAGATGTTGATCTTCTACAAGGATGTTACTTGTTGCTTGAGAAAGTCATAGCAGATCCCACAAGGTCTTGTGCTTTGTGTAAATACAGACAGAGCACAAATCTGTTTTCTGATTTTCTTGTGAGGAAGAACTAGCCCTCATCTCCCCCAGCCTCAGCTCATCTTTTTCCCATTAAGAAATCCACAGTTTAGTTAAAAGTAAAATCAGCCATGACTGGCAGTAGTCTGCCAAACAAGCGACAGAAACAGCATGGTTGTTTTCACTCTCCTTGGACACCTCTACCCTTGCCCTTCACACTTTCTCCTCTGACTTCAGCAGTCTGCAGCCCTGTTTCTCTTTCCCTCCACCTGGTCCTCCATATCCTCTAGTCCTACCCTAGAGCTGTGCAGAGCAGTAATCCAAGCAGACTCTGGCTGACAGCCTGACTCTCCCTCCCCGCCTCTGTCCATTAGCACTGCAGCATACTTCAGGTGAGGCACTGTGCCAAAGGGATGCATGGCATGGCATCTGGATGTTAGGACAGTAACTGCTAGCTTTGTCTGGCACTGAAAAGGTTTTAAACTCTAGTTATGTGATGCTGTGTCCAGATGGAGGAGGTCAGCATTCCTGGGGAAGCACTGCACTACAAGAGGCTGTGTGACAGATGCGTGCCTGACGTAACTGCCTCAGGAACACTACTGAGACCCATTCCCATTCCTTTAGCCAAGGGAGCAGTCACACTGTGGTGCCTCATTACAGCCAAAGAGAGGCTGAAGAGGGGAAGGACCTTGTGATTTCCATGTAAGGTTTCCACAGTTCCTGCAGTTCTCTGGCACTTGGGTTGTGATTTCACACTGCAACGCAGCCAGTGGCAGTGCCACCCTGAGGTGTGTCCATCTCCTAGGCAAAGCAGGTGCCAACATCCATATGTGTGGCAACATGCAGTCACTGGGATCAGGGGAGAAGCTAGGGGACAGCCAGCTCTGTTCACTGCTTAACAGGAGAAGGGCTGCTCCACAGAGAGGCTGGACAGTGCAGGGGCAGGAAGGAGATGCAGAAGTGGTGAGGGTGGAAGAAGTGCTTCCATCTGGTGTTGCTCCTGCACATAGTACTGTGAAGCCACAGCCTTGACATTTCAGCTCTTCAGCCCTTAGCCTGGTAAGTGTTATCTTGTTAAACTGTTTGCTAAGGCTGTGGTATTCCTTCTGCTGCCTGCAGGGTCTTACCCTCTCTGAGGTGAAAGGGCAGTTGAAAAACAATCAGAATTGAAAAGTGCCTAATAGTCATCAGCAGAAGGAGACTTCCAGCATTTGGGTTGAACTGCATGACAGTGTTTGCGTGGAAGGAGTCCTGTGGGTCAGACTGAGATGGGCTGTAAAGCTGTGGCACAGATGGACCTGTGATTGCCACAGATTTTGGTCAGTTTATGGAGCTGCTGTCTCCTTAGTAGAGAGGTCTGTGAGAACACTCTGGTAGCCCAACAAATAGATTAGTTTAAGTCTTCCTTGGCTTAATACTGCCAGGTTATGAACAAGGAGTGAGTGTCCACAGGGTCACAGTGTCTTCTCTTGCGAAGTGTGATAACAGCTTAAGAACTTCCTAAACCCCTTTAGATTCTGTCACAAGCACACCTTCCTTTTTATTCCTTGTTCTGCATCATCACTGCTGTGTCTGACCATCTCACTTCTGCAGATCCTGCTCGTCTCGGATTACTTCTATGCCTTCCTCCGGCGGGAGTACTACCTCACCCATGGGCTCCACCTGACAAGGCAGGATGGGACAGAGGCCATGCTTGTTCTGAAATAAAGGTGTTGCCCACCATTCCCTGGGACATGGACCGCTCTGAGGAACACGCAAAGCTGGGGCTATGTGGGGTGGGTGAGGAAGGCTCCCTGAGTGAGGCCTGACTTAGGGAATGATACCTACTGAAAGAAAGGGCTGAGGTTCTTCTGGGAATACCCTTCTGAGCTGTGGGCTTGGTGCAGAGAGTGTAAGAGCTACATGTAGGAGCTGCAGTGTCTCCCTTCGAGCATCTCCCTGCTTCCCTCAGCTGTGCTTTTTCACTGCAACCTCAGCCATCAACTCTGGGCAGAACATCAGGAACTGGAGGAAGTGTCTGAGCTAACAGCAAGGCTGAATATCTGGCCCAGAAACAGCTCAGACCGTAAACTGTTTATTATCTTTGCTTCTTGGAGATGCTTGCTTCTCCTGGAAATGTCCCCTTCCCTGCTTTGACCAGTTCCTGCTTGGCACAAGGCAATCTCTGGTGGTGCTTAAGCAGATGCAGATGCCATTTCTTGGTTCTCCTTCTGTTGTGGGATCTGAAACATCACAAGTGCTAGGCAGAGTGGGTGCTTGTGAAACACTTGGTTGACTGAGGATGAATGGTGTGTTGGAAGGAGGACAGCTGAAGCTGATGCCCCAGGTAATAATTCTGCACTTAAAACCATTAAGAACTGAAACTGGGCTGAGAGCAGGATGGGTACCAAGTCACTGCTGTGTCCCATTGAAGCAACACAGACACTTCCATCTCAGGAGCTGCAGAGAGGCATTACAGGATTTCAGAAGAAGCAACACTACTGTGGAGATAGACTCCTGCTGTTGCTGGTTTGTGTGGGATGACAAAGCTTGACAGTGCAGGGCTCACATTGTCCCCTTGGGATTGCTTGGGGCAGCAGCCTGGCCGTGGAAAGAGCAAGCTGCGTGCCTGGGCCTAGGGACCAGGAGGTCTCACAATCTCCCAGTTGAGGCCCCAGACCATGTCCAGAAGGAGCCTGAGCTGCTGCTGTTGTGGAGTTGTTGGGCTCCAGATGTTCCACAGCTGCTTAACACTGCAGGGTACACCCTTCCCTGTGTTGCCCTCTTGCAGTACAGGGATCTCACAGCTGTGCACAGAAGACTTCGTTAAAGCACTCAGTGCTTCTTGGTTCCCCCATGGCTCACCTCTGTGCTCACAGCTGCTCACTTCAGAGCTGCTGCTGCTGCTGCTGACCCCAACCAGTGTGAGCCACCAAGGATAAGTCCTCCAGGCTGCATGGTGGCATGGGAAGTGGTAACCAGAGCATGAACGCAGGGTGGCAGGCAGCCAGCAAATCTGCTGATCCCAAGGAAAATCCAAAGGGCTGGGAATGGGACAGTATCAAAACCAAATGCACCTTGTACAGGGCAACTGAGAGACTGTCGTGTACACAACTCTTTCCTTATGGACAATTGACACTGCTGCCTTAGTGCTTTGGTGGGGGTTGTAGATGGAGCCCAGTGCAGCTCCCTGTGCCTGAGCACACCAGGCAGCGCTGCTTCAGGCTTCAGGGCATGGCAAGGGCATAATAAACTCAGCAAGTTTTAAACACTGCTTCTGTTCTGTTTGTTGGGGACAGTATGAGGATGGGAGGTGACACTAGGGAGTGAGTAGGGGCTCGGGGAGGCACCAAGACTCACCAGGGAGGGTCATGAGGGGACCTGAAACAAATATGGGTCAGGAGGGAAAACAAGTGGCCCTGGGCATACCAAAAAGCAAATAGATCTCTGAGGCAGGCTGAGACCCGGGTTTATGTTAGGAACCACCAGCAGTGTGGAGGGTGGCTAGCAGGGGCTGTCAGGGGCTAGTCATTTTACAGCCACAGTCCACCCACAAAACACAAAATAATCCACCCCTCAGGAGGGAGCTGATGTGGTTGGGAGGCAGCAGCTCCAGCCTTTTTCTCCAGCAGCTGCCCTTGTTCCTGTGACTGTGCCCAGGGTCCCACCTCTGACCACCCACCAGCCCCTGTGCTAGGTCCATCTGGGTCTTCCAAAGCTGGACTCAAAAACGGTCCTGAGAAGAGGTAATGGTGTGAGAACTGGGGCAGAGGGAGAGCAAGGGACAGAAGCATAGGCACTGGGCTGAACAAGAAGAGCAGGGAGGAGGCAGGGGGTGAGGCAGAGGAAGAAGGCCAGGGGAGGAACAAGGACAGCACGGGGGAAGGGGCAAGGAGCACTGAGCAGAGATGGGGTCAGGGCAATGAGCAAGTGCATGGGCAGGGAGAGGAATAGGTAAGGGACAGGCAGCATTGTGCGATCTGCCCAGAGCCCATGCAGAGCCCTAGAAGACAGAGCTGCCTGACTGCAGCAAGAGTAGACCTCATGCAGGATGGCTCAGCCTGCCCTGCCCTGGAAGAAGCAGGAAAGCCCTCCCAGCCAAGGACAGTCCTGCGCAGCCAGGCTTGGGCACTGCCAGGCTAACCACCCTCTGCCAGCCAGCTCTGGAGCAGCATTGCTCACACAGAGCTGAGATGCTACCAACCGCACACTGGCTCAGTGTGCGGAGAAGGACAAGGTCAGGGATGGCTGCTCCAGGACAGCTCAGGCAGAAATTGAGTGCCATTCAATTCTGCTCTTGAGTAAAAGGTGGGTGGCTTTTGGGGCCACCAAGACCTCCTGGGCCACCCAGGGTGTACCAGTGACCAAGTGCCGTCTGTGCTGGGCACCAAAAGCCCCCCAATCTCCTTCTGCCATCAAAACTTTGTAGGGAGAGTGGGGCTGGGATCTACCCAGAAGAGTAGTCAGAGCTGATGGGAGCTGCAATGGGCCCTACCACAGAGGCAAGGAGAAACCCCAAAAACGCCTGTGTTGGGGACAGGCTATTGTGGCCATTGTGCCACCATGAAGGGTACACACAAACACCTGTGTTGGCATAAATGGGACATTAGAGCTAGACCCACAGGCTGATGGCTGTACTGGCTGTTTTGGGAGGGGCATTAATGAGAAGGGGACACCTCAGAGCACTGCAGCCTCCCTCCCTCCCCCAACTGTGGTTTGCAGGAGCTTCTTGCCTCCTGCATCCAGCTGCAGGACATCAACCCACACTGACTTCTAGAATGAAGGACACCTGCCAGTCCATCCACCCAGCAGGTATTGGCAGTTACCACATCCATTGCAACAATTGTGTTGCAAAGAGCAACAAAGGCACCACCTGCCTGTTGATCCCACAACAAGGGCTCTCTGCAGCCTCAGGGGTCCTCACTTGGTGATCCAGAGCCTGGCCCAGGCCATGGCCAGGGTATGCAGGAGGTGATGGCCACCAGCCACCCACTCATCCCAGCACCACACAGGGCCTGGCTCTGCAGGGGGACACATCATGGACCTCCATGAGCCAGGGCAGGCTGCTGGCATCCTCAACCACCTGTGTGACACATGGGGTGGCCAGGGAGGAGCTAGTGCAGGTGAACATTAACCCGGGGCACTGTCACAGGCTCCCTGGCAGTGCAGCAACCAGCACCCAGCAGCAACGACACAGCGTGATGAGGGGGATCCGTGCCCACTACCAGCTCCTGGTAGGTCCAGTGTGGCAGTGTGGGTGCTGGGAACAAGCTCCAGGGCAGCACCAGGAGGCATCAGCTGGGCTGGACACATGGCTGGCCAGGGAGCAGGGGCTGTCCCAGGAAGAGCAAGGGGCTGGGAAGGTGTGAGGGATAATGAGTGTGCCCTGCACCTAACCCTTTAGCCTTACTTCCGCCACCTCATCCCACCATCCAAGCACCCTGGGCATGAGATTTCCCACCACCTGAGGCTGCCCTTGCTCATCCCTCTTGCCCTCTGGAAGTCTTTTCTGCTCATTCCCCACTGCTGCCCACCCACCCTCAGGCAAGGGCTGCACCCACATCACCCTGAGCAAGACACCCCTGACCCCACACACGCTGTGGGAACAGCTCAGCCATCGCCCAGGAGGGGAGCAGCTGGACTTCACCCCCTTCTGCTGGGGCTAAGGTTGGGCTGAACTTGTGGAACCCTCCCCTGCTTCCTCTTCCTCCTCGGGCAGCCCAACAGCCTTGAACTTTCCTGCAGCAGTGGCATGGCCTGGCAGGGTGCCATAGCACAGCATGGCATGGCACAGCATGGTACAGCATGGCTGTCAGGAGCAGCCGGCAGCTGAGAGCTGGGCTGGAGCCTCAAGCCAATTGCCCTTTCCTGTGTCCTTTGGACTCCTTGGCCCAGCTCCTGGACCCAAGATGGGAGATAACCCATGTAGGATGGGTTGAGGGATGCTGCTCCACCAGGGTGCACAGTGATGCTATCTCTGCTTGCGTCCAGCCTGACCACGATGAGGAGCTACCAGTGGGATGTGGGGAGCCAGCTGAGGCAGCGCAGCCTCCCTGGGAGGGAACCCTGGCGCTGACTCCAGCCCTGGAGGAGCCATGCAGGCTGGTGCTGAGCACAGTGAGCAGCATCCTGCAAGACAGGGAGATCCAGGAGGTGAGGGACCCTCCTGGCAGCATGGGGACCTCCTGGGAGGCTGCTGTGTTGGGATGTGAGCTTGAGAAGACCCCTTGGGAACACGCTTAAGGGAAGAATGCTTGGGGATACCTCTTTTGGAAGGATGCTTGGGTGGGAGAGGTCTCTTGAGAGGATGCTTGGAGAGGGAGGGAGGGAGGGTGCTTGGGGAGATGTCTTGGTAGGAAGATGGGCAAGCTGTGTTGGGAGTGGGTAGAACCTCTTGGGAGGATGCTTTGGAGGGGGAAAATGCTTGGAGACATCTCTTGGGACGATGCTTGGGGCAGGAGTAGGATGCTCAGAAGGAGCTTGCCAGCCCTGACGGAGCCCACTTGCCCCAGCTGGGCCCCCACCTGCCCCCTAGGTTGACACAGCAGCCTTGGCACCTTCTGTACTGCACGAGGAGGGATGGCTTCAGCCTGCAGACCCTGTATCGGAGCGGGGCCCAGCAGGACTCCCCTGCCCTGTTGCTCATCAGGGACATGGAGGCACAGGTAAGGCTTGGACTCTTCCTGTGGCAGTGGGGACAGCAAACCCTGCATCTGCTCACATCCCTGCTGCTACCAGCAGGACGGGGATGGATTCTGGCATGGGGGATCTCCACCAAGCGCCATTAAATGAGACTTCCCCACTCTGTTCCCCACCACAGGCCTTTGGTGCCTTCTCTGCCAGCACCATTCACTGCAGCAACGGCTTCTACGGCACAGGGGAGAGCTTCCTCTTCTCCTTCTCCCCAGAGCTGAAGGTGAGGGCTGCAAGCTGCCAACTGCAGGGTACCCCAGGGTGTGGGGTGCAGGTGATGGTCCTGGGACCCTACCATGCCGGGGGTTGTGTCCCCAAGGTGCTAGGGAAGGGTCTGGGGAGACCTGATTGCCCTTGTCTGGATGTGAGTGAAGCATCCAGGGGACCCTGCCAGCTGCAGACCCCAGGGCTGGTCCAGGGCTGGGGGAAGAAGGCAAAGACCAGCCAGTCATGCAGAGAGGGAGGCCAAGGGATGGGGATCCTGCCCAGCTGGGTGTCACTGTGGGCGCTCCCCATGCCAGAGCAGTCACAGCCTGGCATTGGCCAGAGGTAGAGGCAGCTCAGACAACTTGTGTCAGTGTGTGACGGGGCTGGTGGCACCAGTCAGGGAGATGCTGCTGTTGGCATGACTGGGTGGAAGCCTGGAGGGGGCCCAGGACTGCTGGCAGGGACAGGCCAGTACCAAGATGATGCCTACAGGCTTGGCCAGATCTTCCTCTGGAGAAGCAGGACTCAGCAGGGAAGGGCAGAACCAGCTCTGCTGAGAAGCCTCCAGCTGTCCCTCGCAGGACAGGAACAGAGATGGGGATGGGGACACTGCACTGCAGCCCAGGGTCCCAGCAGACTGCTGTCCCCATGCAGGTGTTCAGGTGGACAGGCAAGAACAACTTCTTCGTGAAAGGGGATGTGGACCTCCTGATGGTCGGTGGGGGCAGGTAGGAGCTGTGCCACCAGTTTTTCTAAGCCCATGGGGTCCCCAGCCCCAATGGCCATAAGGGCCATGCTCTGTGCCCAGGCTGCCTTGCAGAGCTGGGTCCAGGCACACTGGTGGTTTGAACCCAAAACAACTGGTGGTGTTTTTTCCAGAAGCACTTGCTATTTCACCCCCTGACCCTGCTGCAGGCAATCCTGCCTGCTCCCTGCCTGCCCCAGGGGTGCCTCCTTGTCCTGTCTCCTCCTTCTTTTGCCTCTTTTGTCCCTTGTGCTTGAGCATCCTCTGCTGGTGGCAGGTGTGGGGAGGTCTCCAGGCCCAGAAGAGACAGGAGAAGGGGGACCCTCAGCTAACTGTGCTGTTGGTCCCTTACCAGTGGTAGATTTGGGCTGTGGCTGGATGGAGACCTGCACCATGGGGGCAGCCACCCCTGTGAGACCTTCGACAACGAGACTCTCTCGTCCCGGGAGGAGTTCTGCATCCAGGACCTGGAAGTGTGGGGCCTGGCCTGAGCCTGCCACCCACACCTGGGGACAAACGTGGCATCAGGGGGATGCTTTGGGACTGATGTGCACAGCTGGTTCTTGGCAGTACCCACTGAGCCTGTTGGGATGGTGCACAGCCTCAGCCCTGCCTCCCTCCATTGTGGTCCCTCAATGTCCCCATTTGATGTGGCAGCAGGCAGTGGGGGCAGCGTGATGGGGACAGGCTGCAGCATGAGCTCAGCCCACAGTGCTGCTGCCACTACGCTAGGGTCACCAAGGGTCACTGCAGGACAAGCCCCCACCAATGCATCAGGCACCCTGCCTGGATGGGACCATGCAGAGCCACCCAGGAGGAAGGCACATGGCCAAGCACGTGGTGCCCAAACGGAGGAGCAAGCTTGGAGAGCAGCATTATGCCAGTAGGACCAAGCAAGCAAAGGCAGCCTCTGCCCCAGCAGCTGTAGCTCCAGAGATGGTGTTGCCAGGGCTCGCATGGGGACCACTCCTCAATAAAGCAAGCTGTGCTCCCAGTCTTGTGTGCATCATGGAAGCAAGGCATGGCACTGTGAAGCTGAGCAGAACAAGGGCAGGTCAGGAGCATGAGAGCACCAGGAATGCCCTGTCTCAGCCCAGGATGCATGCCTGCAGCAAGCTTAGGGAGGGTCAGCCCAGGGTGCTGCTCCAGGGGATTACAAGGGCCTATGCCCCCTCACAGACTCCACACCCTTCTGTCCACCCTGACATCTCCTGAGGATCTCCAAATCATGCTTGTACGAAATCAGTTTTGGGGGTAGCTCTTATTTCTTTTCCTCCTCACCCAGACATGTTTCCAGCCCTGTCCAACTGGACTCAGCTTAGCATAGACTTAGCACAATAACTCTGTAACCTCCCCATCGTGGAGGTGAGGTGATGGAATAAACTTTGGCATGGACTAGGACTATTAGCGGAGTTGCAAAATCATTTCAAGTTTAGCTGTCACCAGCTAATTATCCTGTTAGGCATCTGCTTTCTTCAGTACTAGTGATTTGGTAGAGGGCACCTCCAGTCAGTGCCTCAGCACTGCAACAACCTCACAGGAGGTGGTACTGAGGTGGGTCTTGGTCTCTTCTCCCAGGTAACAAGTGATAGGACAAGAAGAAATGGCTTCAGGTTGTACCAGGGGAAGGTTCAGACTGGATATTAGGAAGAATTTCTTCACCTAGAGGGTTATCAGGCATTAGCACAAGCTGCCCAGGGAGGTGGTGGAATCACCATCCCTGGAAGGGTTCCAGAAACGTGTACATGTGGTGCTTGGGGGACATGGTTTAGTGGTGAGCATGGAAGTGTTGGGTGGATGGCTGGATATCAGAGATCTTTTCCAACCATACTGATTCTGTGACTAGAAGATGTCCTCTGTGAGGGTATGTGTGCGCTCAGTGTGGCACAAACAGGTTACAAAGCATCACCTACTGCAGGGAGAAACAGGCTGTGCTGCGTAAAAAGCTTGCAGCATTTTAAACACAGGATTCTCCTTATTTAAAGCCAGCCTCTCACACTTGCAGCTGCTGCTCAGGCTTGAGAGCTTTAACAGACACGCACAAACCAGGACAGCTATGGCCCAAACACTTCCCGTTAACTGTGGCCACATTAAAATTTCAGTTTACAGCTCAGTATAAAGACCAAACACAAAAATACTCCACAAGCGAAAATGAACAGTGCTTGTGGACACTCTAGATTGGCACAGGAGAGGCTGTGAGCCCAGGTACAGTTTGTTCATAGGTGTATCTGTGTGCTTGGTCACAATACACCTGGCAGAGGTTAGGTTACAAGGTGAATGCTGCTGTCAGGACCACTGCAACTGTCCCAAGCTGAGGTGATCTCACCAGCACTAGCTGGCCCACCACATGCTGTAGGTTTCTGGGCAACGCCTGCATGCGCCACTGTTACCCTCATCTGTTAGATCAGGGACACAAAGGTCCCTGAATAATCACACCCTTATATCTCATCTTCCTTTTCTCTTCCACAACATTAATAATGTAAGTGTACAGCTCTAAGCTCATCTAGGAGGCCATGGATAGAAGGAGTTCACCCTGCAGGGTAAATAAGAGCTAGCATCAAAGATCTCCGCAACGCATCCCTCTCATACCCCACCTGTATGCAGGCTGCTTTCTGCACAGGTGCTGCAAGATCTGAGAGCCTGCAAGTTTTACTAACACAGGGATCTCCTCCTTCCTGCAGGTTTGTGCCACTAGCCCAATCAACAGCCTGTGCAGTTAATGAATAATTATGGTACCAGCAGCCAATCAACAGCCTGGACAGTTAATAACAGTATTCCACCTGGAATACTGTGTCCAATTCTGGGGCCCCCAGCTCAAGAAGGATAGGGAGCTGCTGGAGAGAGTCCAGCACAGGGCCAGCAAGAGCATGAAAGGAGTGGAGCATCTGCCCTAGGAGGACAGGGTGAGAGAGCTGGGTCTCTTCAGCCTGGACAAGAGGAGACTGAGGGGAGACCTCATGAATGTTTAAAAATATGTTAAGAGTGTCAGGAGGAGGGAGCCAGGCTCTGCTCAATGGCATCCAATGTTAGGACAAGAGGGAATGGGAGCAAGCTGGAACACAGGAGGTTTAGTATTAACATGAGGAGGAACTTCTTTCCAGTGAGGGTGCCAGAGCACTGGCCCAGGCTGCCCAGGAGGCTGTGGGGTCTCCTTCTCTGGAGCCATTGCAGAGCTGCCTGGACACATTGCTGTGTGAGCTGGTCTAGGTGATCCTGCTCTGGCAGGGGGGTTGCACTAGATGATCTTTCTAGGGCCCTTCCAACCCCTGACATACTGTGATACTGTGAATAAGTAATTATGGCCACCTGCATGAGTGCTTAAAAACACTCCAGCGCCCAAATAACCTCCTGCTTCTTCCTTGCTTAATGGAATTTAGGAATTTAGGTTTCCTCCACCTCCTGCCCTGCCAAAGGGAGACTCACCACACAGACTCAGAAGGATGTGTTGCCACTTCTCTCAGTTCGGTGTCAGGGTAGACCCTACACCATCATCCAGATCAGTAATGAAGACTACTGGAACTGGACTTAGTGCTGATGCCTGGGGTGCTCCACTGGACTCGGTGTCACTATTACCCACACTCTGGGGCCAGTTCCCTATCCCCAATTGGCCACCTGACCAATTGGAGCCTGTTCTTCAAAGATACCCTTCTTAGAATGCAAGAAATTTCCATCCCTCTATGCAAAAAATCAAGCAGGGCAGGAGGAAGACTGGTGTGGCTGAGCAACAACCTGCTTCTCGGGCTGAGGTGTAAGGATGAGATGCACAGGCAGTGGAAGCAGGGACAAGTGGCCTGGGGAGACTACAGGGAAATGTCTAGGAAGTGTAGGAATGGGATCAGGAAGGCCAAGGCACAGATGGAGCTGAACTTGGCGAGGGATGTAAAAAAATAACAAAAAAGGGTTCTGTAAGTATATTAATCATAAAAGGAAAGTCAGGGTGAGTGTTCCCCCTCTGTTGAATAAGGAAGGAAATTTAGTCATGAGGGATATGGATAAGGCTGAGCTGCTCAATGAGTTCTTTCTTTCAGTCTTTACTGGTAGCCAAACTTCCTGCAACAGCCAGGACTTGGTAGCCCCAGGTAAGTGTTGGGGGAGTGAGGGGCCTCCCACTGTATGTGAAGAACAGGTCGATCAGAACAAGTCTATGGGCCCTGATAATATACACCCTAGAGTCATGAGGGAATTGGCTGATGTAGTTGCAGGACCACTCTCCATCATATTTGGCAAGTCATGGAGGTCAGGTGAAGTCCCGGGGGACTGGAGGAAGGGTAACATCACTCCTATTTTTAAAAAGGGTAGAAAAGATGACCCAGGGAACTACAGGCCAGTGAGCCTCACCTCTGTGCCTGGGAAGATCATGGAGAAGATAGTCATGGAAGTGATGGTAAGTCACATACATGATAAAGAGGTGATTCTATGAAGTCAATATGAATTCACTAAGGACAAATCGTGCCTGACCAATCTGGTGGCCTTCTATGATGGAGTGATCGCAGCAGGTGATGAGGGGAGACCAACTGATGTCATCTACNTACCTCTCTACTCTGTGCTTGTGAGGCCTCACCTGGAGTACTGCATCCACTTCTGGGCTCCTCAGCATGAAAAAGATGTGGACCTGTTGGAATGAGTCCAGAGAATGGCTACAAAGATGATTAAAGGATTGGAGAACCTCCCCTGTGAGGACAGGCTGAGACAGTTGGGATTATTCAGCCTGGAAAAGAGAAGGCTTTGAGGGGAACTTACAGCAGCCTTTCAGTACCTAAAGGGGGATTATAAGACAGAAGGGGAGAGACTTTTTAGGTGGTCTGATTGCAATAGGACAAGGGGGAATGGCTATAAACTGAAGGAGGGGAAATTTAGATTGGAGATTAGAAGGAAGTTCTTTACCCAGAGGGTGATTAGACACTGGAACAGGTTGCCCAGAGAGGCTGTGGATGCCCCATCCCTGGCAGTGTTCAAGGCCAGGCTGGATGTGGCCCTGGGCAACCTGGTCTAGTGATTGGCATCCCTGCCCATGGCAGGGAGGTTGGAACTAGATCTTTAAGATCCCTTCCAACCTGGCCCTTCTATGATTCTCAGCCCACCCCACTGCCATCCTTCAACAGCTTGCTGAAGTGTACAACAGCCACCACTCTCCCCTCTGCTGCCAGGTCAGTTATTTCATGTAGGAGATGATCAGGGTTGGTCAAGCATGACTTCACTTTTCCTTCTTCCCCTACGCAACAGCTGGAGCAGTACCCAAAGCCAAGCTGTCAACTGTAAGGACACTGAAATCAGAGTCCTGCTGCTCTGCCCAGGCACAGCAACAGCCCATGGCTGCCATTTCACAGTAAGACACAAGGTGAGGTTGGAACCTCTGTCTTGGCACAACCTCTAGGAGCTTCCCTCCGCAAGGTCCCTCACAGCTGAGCTGGCTCCACCACAGCTACCACTCACACTGCACCTGAAGGAACATCAGTTAAGAAGCCATCTTCTCAGGCTGGAAGACCTGCACTTCCAGATTAGAGTCTGCCATTTAGAAACACCTTCAGCTGTGTTTAACTGTGCTTTTATAAAGGTCACACACTGCAATTCCTTTAAAGAATAGTAAAATCATTGTTTATAAATTTATTCTTAGGGCAGAAAAGCTCAGATTAACATGTCTGAGAAAAGGATATGCTCTGTCTCAGAACTTAACATTCAGTATCAATTTGCGCTTAAACATAAGCAAAAGATATTTCCCAAGTATAAAGTGCACCTTTCATAACAGATTCAAAACAAACCCAAGCAACAGTAACAAAATTACATTATTCTCAACAACACTTGATTTTCTGCAGATAAGGGAGATAAATGCCTTCACTCTATGATGCTGCTTCTTGAAGCATAAGAGCTGTTCTCTAAGAGCTTTGAAAGAGGTCACAACCCCTTCTGATAGTGACCTGGCACACCCGCAGATCTGGAATACTGTTAAAGATGTGAAGAGCAGAGGCTGCCCTGCACCCCCTTCAGACACATGGGCACAGGCAGCTGAAAAAGCAGCAGGGTGCAAACCGAGTTCTGGTTACTTCAATCTGTGAAGGATATGAATCCTCATTCTCCTTCCCTCTGCCTCACAGCCATCAGTTCTCATGATAAAAAGGGCAGAGGAAATGCCATCCAACATGAGACGAGTCCTGCAGTCCTCTCTCAGTGACCTCCCAGTTCCCCATGGCTGCTGCCAAAACCCAATGCTGAACTCCTCTTTCCTTATTTCAGATATGAACTTCCAAAGCTCATTCCAATTTCTGAGCATTACTGAACCTTTTGCTTTGCATTTTTCATTTTGAAGGTAGTCTTCTTCAAGCTTTTAGGTTTTACTTAATGAAGGCAGCCTTCCTCTTGGATCTTAGTAAAAGATGAGAGGGAAAAGGTCTTCCTCGTTCACTTTTTCAACTGGACAAACCTTTAGCAACACTCAATTCAGTACTGCCAATAAGGCAAAAAAATGTAAGAACCCTTACAGTTGTTCTTCAAGGGAAAGAAAAATTACACAGGAACAGCAATCAGAGATCCAGAAGCAGGGAAGGGGTATGAGAATTGAAGAATTCCTGAAGAGCCTGTCTGCCTGACAGAGCAGCAGGAAGCTGCATTTGGTGCAGGGAGGAGCAGAGCCTCTGCAGCATCCTGCTGGGACTGGCTGAGCCTGCCAGGAGCTGTGCACACCTACCCCAGCCCCAAGGAGAGCTCTGCTCTCCTGCCAGCACTCAAAGCATGGACATTGTGAGCAGGTTCTGTAGTTCAGTATAACAGTAAAAATATAACATTCAATGTATCAAAAATACACTATAAAACAATAAAAGGCTGCATGTCACTGCAATGCGTTGTTACTTCAATAAAACTGTGGCTGCACTGATAGCAAGAGCTCTGCATCTTCATCAGCTTTTTAATAGCAGAAAATAAATCTTCGGATATTAAAAATATTCCCCTGTCTCCTTTTGTTTTGTTAAATGAAATTTGTTTGGCTGTTCTTGAAGATGCCACCTGTGGTCATTTCAAAGTTCTATAAACTCACTGTATTTTCAGCAGCATACTTAACTCCTCTGTAAAAAAACCAAAACCACCACCAAAAACCTGAGCTGGGAGTTTTTCTGCTAGCTCATGCAATATCACAATCATCTTAAGAAGGACTCAGAACTAGGAGGAACAGTAATGTGTCTTCAGCTCTCCTTGTAATAATGACAGATTGCTATTTTTAACATTACTCTTGCTAGACAGTGCCAATACATTCAAAAATAAATGAGACTTGAGCTTGCTCAGCTGTAGTATGTTGTGACTTCTTTAAAAGTCCATCTTGCACTTAGAAGTATCTGCATTAAAACTCATTGTACTGTAAAATGCATTTCTGCATTATTCCATCAATCCTTACAGTCCATCCCATTGGCTTTTAAAAGAGTTGCTGCTCAATTTACTCAGCCTCTGGAGAAGCAGACAGAGTAGTGCCCCAAGGAAAAGCACTACTTATCAAAAGCGAGCCTCTGCTTGCAGTTGGGTGTGGAAGCTGTCCTGTGTTCATCTCTCCTGTTATTCCAGCTTTTCTTCATTGGGGTTAGATGAGGAGCAACTACATCACCATCCTATTATTAAAAGTCAGAAAACATTAATAGTAGCACACTCACTTTTGCTTTTTATCCAAAAGCAGCTCAGTATCAGACTTAATGGAAAAAACAAATCCAAGGTCCTGGAAGCACTGTAACTCAACACGCAGTGGAGACTGTGCACCCTGGAAATGGAAACTGCTACAGTCAGTGTTAGCATCTGGTGGGAAGAGAAAAATCCCACACCTCTGATAAGCCTTCAGCACTGGCAGTTCACTTCTCCCTAAATTACTACCAGCACACCTAGGAAAATCAGCAGGTTTGCATTTAGGGCATTAGTATATGAACCAGAAACATTATTCTAAGTGTTTCCGCTGCATTCACCAGGGTATCTTGTCTAGAACTGTTCCAACCAGCTGGAGATGCCTGCATGTGCCTGTCAGTGTCTTACAGCTTACAGTCTTGGTACAGTAACCGGTATGGTCTAAAGGCAGCAGAGCTCATCCTTGCCAAGCATCCACATTAACCTAGTGCTCAGACACCTAGGACACAGACAGAGCAATGAAGTCTCTAAGATTAAACAGAAGCTGGTGAGATGCATGTGCTATGTTCTGCAAGATGGATATGCTTCAACTAGAAGCATATGCTTACAGGATACAACCACACTCACAAGCCTGTGAGGGATCTGTTTGTAAACGCCCTTCTGGAATTAACTGCTCTCCAAAGAGGGATGCCAGAAGCATGGCATAAGAAGGAGCCTTAAAACAAGCTCTGTGTGCCTACAGCTGTAGCCTCAGCACATAGGAACACTCATCTGCTGGAGGTCTTTCTTTTCAGAGGATGTAGTTCTTTCCCTGAAGACTTACAGGTGTCTATGGCAAATAAGATGCCAAAGTCAGGGCTGTTAGCACATTTGATGAGAAGAAAAGACATGGTTTACAGAACAGACTGCTCACACTGCATTTTTTTAAGCAACTTGGAGATTTTAATATAAACATTTACTTTCCTTTGCAGTTTGATGCCAGAGAGCAGAAAATATATGTAAAACTGCATGGAACTGAAGAAAGTTATTCCTGTCCCTGTCATGACTATCAGACAAACAAAACTGAAAGCCAAACATCAGGGAGAAAAGCAACAGCAGATTGGCCAGCACCTCTATAAAAACCTACTGACACTTCCAGCCTAGGGATTTCCCAGCTCAGGCACGTTGTGGAGTGGCTCCATCAGCATCTTCTACTGCGAAAAACACAGCTGATAGAACCATACCTGCTTCCCTACAACAGCAGATACTCTGCAAGTATCAGGACAAAGGAATTTTTCCAGATGAATGTGCCCACCCTTCCTGCAAGGGGGATGAGATGGGGATGCTGGATCACACATCACCACTTTACAGCCAGGACTGTCACAGGCTTCTCCACCACTTTTGGCAGGCAGAATGCAAAGCAAGATGTACAGACTCAGGGTCTGCTTTGAGTCCCCATTTCACTTGCCAGCTCTGACAGGGTTCCCAACACAAAACCAAAACATCAGATGAGTTTTGACAAACTCTCTTCCTTCCTCACAGCTGGAAACTTGTAAGTTCTGAGAGCTGACAGAAAAGGGAAACACAGAGAACAAATAAGGCCTTGAAGGCAATTCAGACTACAGACCAGCTGCCCAGAGTGATGTTTGCAGCCTTGTTCCTGCAGACATTTTCCAGTCTAACTCAGAGCAAATGGACTGCCCATGAATCAAATGGGGGAGGAGTGAGTTTAACAGCTGCTGAACAAGACAATAAAAAAGGGAAAGCAACAGAAGAACTGCTCTGACCTCTTCCCTAGGTGTTTTAATCTCTCAGTGCTATTTTAAGCTATTCTGTGATGAAACCTGCATCCAAGAACTAGGAAGTGTCTGTGTGGATACTAACTTTGTTATACAAACACTTTTCAAATGACTCAATGCAAATTCATCACTATTTCAGTGAAACCACAGCATGCCCAGATGCAAGTTACAATAAAACCAGAAGGTGGCTTAGTGATGAGTAGCCTTGCCACAAAGACCAGGCCTGGAAGCCAAGTTTTTAAATGAAAGAGCAAGCTTATAGACAAAGGTTAAGAGCATTAAGAACAAGAAAAAGACCATGTGAATTTGTTACCTGTGGCTTGGTGAAATCATTCTTTATACACCACTGAATTAAATACTGCTTTGCAGCTGAAACAATCTCTGGATCCTGACTCTTGCAGTACACCCGGATAACTTGTTCTGCAAATATTGTGGGCAAAAGCTTGGAAACCTTTGGAATAAAACCAAAATGTTTGATTATTTCTCTGAATTCAGAGTCCACTCAACTTCAATTTTTACATCTGAATACAAACAGAAATCAGTAAAAATCATCCCACTACAAACTGTGAGCTACATCCAAATCAAATGAATTTTTCTGTATGGCCTCAAGTTGCACGAGGGGAGGTTTAGATTGGATGTCAGGAGGAATTACTTCACTGAAAGGGTTGTTAAGCACTGTCCCAGGCTGCCCAGGGAGGCAGTGGAGTCACCACCATCTGTTATGGTTTGAGTGAAATAACGAGACTTGTGGATTGGAAAAGGCAAAATAACTAACTTCTTTAATGAAAAAAAAAAAAGGCAGTAACAGCAGACAAATATGTATAAATATAGATAAAGAGCCAGCACCAAGATCCAAACCTTCCGCTCTCCCTTCCAGTCGCTATGTTACCGTAGCCGAACTGGGTGGGGGGAAGCTGGACGCTGGAGGCCTGGACTCAGAAGTGAGAAGCAGTGAAGCTGGGCCCACAGCAGGACTGCAAGGGAAGGGAAGGGAAGAAGAGAGTGCAGAGGGAACTGCCCCCTAAATTTATATTGAGCATGATGTGTATGAAATGGAATACTCAGCTGGTCAGTTTGGGGTCACCTGTCCTGCTTGTTCCTTCCCTATAGGTGCAGGCTCTCACCCTGCACCCCTCTCACTTCCCAGTGGAATCACAAAAGGCTTATATTCCAGTCCTTAGCTGTAACCCAAACATTTTAGGCCTAAGCTATTAGAAGCTGACAATGTTTTGAAAACATACTGCCAGCTTTCAGAGAAATGTGTTCATTTTTAAAGGAACCTTGGCTAGAAGCAATTCCACCTTAGCAGAATCAATTCTGCTCCAGCCCGTACCAGGACACCATCCCTGGAGGGGTTTAAGAAACATACAGATGTTCTACTCAGGGCCATGGTTTAGTGGCATAGGAGTGATAGGTAGATGGTTGGGCTTGATGATCTTAGAGGTCTCTTCCAACCTTAATGATTCTGTGATTCTAAGACTCCCACTGTACCCCAGTTAAATACTGCTTATATACAAAGCCTGTCAGGATTCTTGATTGTACTACTACAACACACACAGAAGACCTGCAAGGGCATGGATTGTACAACCTCCCCACCACGAGCTACCACGAAGGACAGTAACCACTTCCATCACAAGCAGCCAAGAAGATTCCCTTCAGAAGCCAGTTGAGAAAAATAAATGACTACCTGTTCTTTAGTGATGTTGACTGCCTTGGAAGGATCAGTCTTGCAGTAGAAAAGAACATTATCAATGGGATTCTGCTCTTTCATTCCATAATCAATATTGATCACCTTGCATGTAAAACAAAGAAACTGGCATGTTAATGTTTTCTCACAATAAATACAAAATGATACACACTATACTTCTGTAAATGACCCTAATTAAACAGAACAGTCATTAACAAATGACTACTCAATAAAACAATCTGGAATTTGCATTTTATATCTTCCACCACCTTTTGCTCTGAAGCTCAGGTGGATATTCACATTTACATCAACCAGAGACCAGTTCTGCTCTGAAGCACTCCACTTCCAACAGCAGAAGCATGCTGGTCTCTTGCCAGCCAGTGTCTCCCTGGAACAACCTGTGGAGGCAGCAGTAGAGCTTTCAACTTGAAACATGAAGTTTAGACATTATTGACATCTGCTTAGTAGACCAACAGTTTTGTGGTCAGCAGAGAAGAGGCTACTTCCCCACGACTTCAGTGTATGGGACAAGAAAAGCAGAGTCAACCACATTAAAGCCAACTTTACCCAGCCTGAGGTGAATCTTCAGGGAGCTTTAGGAGGGATTTGGGATGCACTCGACAGCCACTCATTAGCTCTTCCCAGAATGAACCAGACTGCTCAAGCTCTCTCCTGTCTCAGGCCTTCTCCTTCCCAGCAGTGCTGGCTGGCAGAGCTGTGGCAGTGAAGTGCTTTATGCAGAAGGCAAATTCAGCAATGACTGCTGTGCGTCAGGCATGTAATACCAGGAGCCTGGAAGTCCCTGCCCCTGTTATCCTCCCACTGGGGCTTGCAGTTTCTTTGCCTTCACAACCCACAGCAGGGGTTCCTAGACTGCTGACTGCAACACCCATACGCTAAACCCCAAAGCTTTCCCTGCTGCTCCTTTTCAGAGTCAGGACAGTCACAGGACAACACATTTGTCACTGGAAGCAAAAGTGCCCATACCACAGCCCAGTGAAGCGGCCTGGAGCCTCTGCCCCCAGGCCCTCCCAGTCAAAGCAAACCTCCCCAAGGTGGAAGCTTATTGCTCTCAGAGCCTTGAACAGCTAGGACAGCATTTAGGAGGAAACCCTATGGTTTTGGTTTTTCACTTTGTACATAGATTGAAACATGTCTTCGATTTTCACTATAGTATATAAAAAAAACCCTCTGAACCTGCTCTGAGAGATACTTACATCAATTATGAAATCTTCAGCCTTTAGCTCCACATCTGGAGGATCTTTCTCTGGCTTGGAATTAACAAAGCTTTCTGCCAGGTCATTGTTCTGAAAAGGAAAAAAAAAGAAAACCAACAAAAAACCAAAGAGACAGTAACTCAGATTACGTTTATGCACTTTCAGGTCTAGGCCAAGGCAAAAAAACGCATGACAGGATGTGTCTCTAAACAAGCTTTTATTTCTCCATAGCTTGACATACTTCTCTTGGATCAATCAGGTTGTTTAAATCCTTGTACACCTTAGCTCTAACTTTCCTATCAATTTTTAGGAACAAAACACACTTCTAGAATTGAGAAGAACCAAAAACTGCATTCCTGTGGAGGAAGAGTTTCACACCTGATGACAGTAAGGGGGACAGAGAGTATCCATGAAGGCAGAAAATACGCATCTTCAAGCAATTATTTTACTAATATAAATACTTTGCAATTAAATTCCTCCAAAATGAATACTAAATCATAGAAAGGTTTGGGTTGGAAGGGAC
>VWZO01011376.1:0-10189 GCA_013396975.1 Bucco capensis | reverse complement strand
GCACAGCTCGCTGCTCTGTCTCGCAGACAGAAATAAAGCTTGATTTTTCCTCCACGCATGCTACACCATATTCTAAGAGCAGCTGTATAGGAGCAAGGGGAATTACGCTGGATGAATAAGAGAAGACTTTGATCCACCCTGAAATGAAGCTGTATCACTTTTCTGTTTGTGGTTAATATGAAAAGCTACTTAGTTTGTTGCTGCTGTTCTAAATATTCTGCAACTGATGTTTTCATCTTCTTACTTTGTCTCCCTTAAACCTTATCACTATAGAAAAAAAGCAAAAACTGTGCAGTGGGCCTCTGATACTGTGTTTGAGGGAGAGGGACTAGAAAGTTTCCATCTCATAGCCATAGCAGTGACTGTGGCTTCTGTGAGACTGTTTATCTGTTCCATCACTTCCCTCCCTTGCACTCAGGAAGAGCTTTTTCCCATTCATCCAAACTAGAGGAAAAATCATGGTTGTAAATGCTTTTCTTACCCATCCAATACACAAAGTTGAGGTATAATAGTATGTGACACGAGTACTTGCCAGATAGAGCTCATCACCCAGCAGGGATTTAGAAAAAGTCAGATTTTGACAGTCAGAGAGCCTATGAGGGCTCAGTTGAGAGACCTTGTCCACGACAAAAACAGGGGGTTCAATTCAACGTTGTTGACTCAGCTTGGTGTGTCCCCATGTGAAATGGTCTGCAATATCCTGTCACCTTATANTGGAGCCCTCCCTGGATCTTCATTCACGAAGCCTAGCCATACATATACAGGTGGCTGGATTTGGTAGCCTGTGATGGACATGTACTACGCGATATTGCTATATGACAGTAACGGTTTAACACAGCTGCAGCTGATGTCTGTTTCCTGAAAGCAAGTAGGGAACATATAACCCATCTCTGCTGTGTTTCATGTATTAAAATTAGGGCCTACTGCTTTAAATCTATCTTGTACTCTGTCATTCATCCATCTGCCTCTTCAATTTTTTTTTTTTAATTTTAGGTGTCAACACTTATGAAACAAAAAAATGTCTGACTATTCTGAGATATACCATGTTATTTATTTTTATGCATCTAAACCTAGCTTTAGTTTTCACTATTTTTTCCAAATGGAATGAATCACCATGCTGCTAACCCCTTTATGCCCTCTGCCCTCTTCAACCCCATATATGCGATCCAACTTATTTTACATACTTGGTGTGTATGCTCAGAAGAATAAGTGTGGCTAAACTGAAGCAGAAGAAAACTATTTATCCTAAAAGTCCAGATAATCCCATTGGAATAAAGATAGAATGCTGGTTATGATGTCACAGTCATACATAACCTGCAGATTGAAGATCTTCCAGTATGGTCAGTGTTTTAAATTTCATAAGCTAAATAATGACTCTTACTTTGTGTTGAAAATCAAAATTTTTGAGTAGTTTGATTGTATTTTTGTTGTGCTTAAAAATCAAAGCATGAGAAGTCAAAAGAAAAATGGAGTTTCAGAAAGGTAGTATTTCTTCCTTCTGCAGACCTCTTTTCTAAAATAGTTTCATTGAATCATGACAATCTTTGCTGAAAATAGAATTTCTTGCATTTTTAAAAGCTTTGAAATACGTTTTCATTTTTTAATATAAGGCCTCTTATGTCAGGTGCACCTGCTTGATTTGCATGTGAATTCTGAACAGTTCTTGTTTTATGTGACACTTCTGAAACGTCTGTCTGTTTTTTTTTCCTTTTTAATTCTCAAGCTCACTATTTGGATAAGATAGTGAAAGGTACTGTATGTTTGCCCTTTGATGACATGCCTATACCTACGTGTACTTTTTCAATATGAATATATAGTTACGAATGTGCTAGTCTGGACAAAGAATCTTCCCTTACATACTTTCCATGAATTACAGATTTAACTCATACGACTTTCATCTCATCTCAAATTAAAAATTAAATCTTTCATATATTATATAACAACATTTTATCACTATTTATACATTTATATATGAACTGTATGCATGTATTTTGCTTAAACCAAAAACTGAAGATAGTGTTCATTTGCTGTTTGGTGCTTTTTCTTTGTTAGTTTTATCATTGGACTTCTACCTACAAAACTGTAAATATGTAGGAAACAAAGCAAAGCAATACTCTTGTTACAGAACAGGTGTCATTAGTTCTAAATAACAGAATAATTACAGATATGTGTTTAGAGAGAGATCAATAGTATACCGCAGGCTTTTTATGCTTTTGTTTATCTGAATGTAGAAAATCTATAGGAAATTATGACTTGTATTTTGTGTGAAGCTCATATTCTCTGTGTGGCATTTTCAGTTAAAAGGTTCAAGGATGCAAAAGCCTAACATGAAACAGCAAATATTCTTGTATCTTCAGTTATGGTGAAAAATTGATTTAGAAAAATGTTTAAAATATTCCTACCCCCTTTCCCTGAGTATCTTTCTCTATTCCTTATTTGTGTTTTATTTTTATTAGAATATGGCAATATCCAGGCTTCCACACAATAAGTCTTGAGTGTACCCAATTGACTCCTAAAACGTTCTGTCAGTATTGCAGTTAAATATGTAAGTCTTCCATAAATTAAATAGAAGACAGATTAAGCAAAAAATAGCTCTCAGTACATCAACAAATACTATTAGCAAGTACAGTCTGAAAGAATAAGAGTAACAGGATTGATCTCAGCCTGGCACAGTATGCATAACTGTAGCATCCTTCCTCACAAAAGGTTTTCCTGATTTTCTGCCTTCTAAGAGTACCTTGACAAGAACTAAGCACCCTTTATAACTTTTTTCTGAGAATGTTTCTAATTTGAAATACATGGTCAATAGGAGTCAGTGAATTCAAAAGTCTTTAGGAAAAAAAAAATTACTTTTGAAATCTATTCTAAGCTCAACTGAGCTTAACCAAAGTGGGTCAGTAGATTAGTTCACTAAGAGTAGTTCTGCAAAGTGAAGAAATGATTAGCCAGTTACTTCGGTTTTTTTGACAAAAGTTTACAGAAAAATATTGTCAAAAATATCTGATTTGAAGCCATCTTCTCATAAGATCCTCAGTGCCATATCTGTACTTGCTTATGTCAATGCCTTTTCATAGAGAACACCAAAATCTACATATTTATAGTGTTGTCATCCTCATACAGATCATGTTGGCTGCATGCCAGATTTCATCACTAGGAAGTGACAAATACTGTTGTGTTTTGGTTTCTTTAAATGCAATGTTAGACTGAAAACAATTATCGATTTTGGATATATTAAATTATTTTAATTGTTTCCCAAATTTTCCCTCCTTGACCATAAAAGCAGACAAGATAGGATATAAAGGTAACAGCACAAAAGCCTTAGGGAGATTGTCACAAAAAATCACACTCTGCTATCTGTCTTGAAGCACGTCACTACCGTGTTTTTGTTCAGTCTATCAATGTTTTATTGTGGTCCTTACAGTATTTCATTTTGTCCGTCCTAAGTAATTAAATACGCACAGCTACAACATTTAGTTGAAAATCCTGTTGGTCCTGTCCCATCCATACGCAGCCTGAATCCTAATGTTTGTTAGAATAGATGCTAAGCTGCTTCACTATTTCCTGGGCTTTGCTTATTCTGTGAAAAGGAATGTATTTTTGGCATAAAGTATAGTAATTAAAACTGGCCTATACTTTGTGCAACTATTTAATGTACTGTAATTTCACATGAATATACGGCAACTCTGAGACCAGATAAAGTTAATGTTGTCTTGTATTATGTGCCTAAAATCATACCCACTTTCCTACTTAAGAATTTGGAGGGATTTGTTCATAGTAACAGGGAGCTTAATCATTTGTCCCAGTAAGTAACCAATAGAACAAATAATCTATTCTATGGGCACAGACAAACGTGTCATTTTACACAGCTGTGCACTCATCTCTTGTTACTTTCCCAAAAAATAAATAAAAATAAAAAAATTTGAAAACAATTTTGTCTGGCCCTCATGTATTTAGAGGATTAGTGCACTTATTTCCTGCCTGTACAGGTAAGTGGTGTCTCAAGTGTCAGGCCAATCAAAGATGCCACTTTGTTGCCCCAGTAGTGTTGCTGTTCCACTCCATGTGCAATTACAGTATTTGTGCTGTTCTTAAGGCCTGTTCCCAGTAAGTGTCCCTTGTTTGTCTTTTTTTTCTTTATATATAATTGCAATATTTAAATCAGTTGTGATTTTTCTTCTTGTCTCTTTCAACAGAGGGCTGCCCTGGTTTATGCAACAGCAATGGGAGGTGCACACTGGACCAAAACGGCTGGCACTGTGTCTGCCAGCCAGGATGGAGGGGAGCGGGCTGTGACGTAGCCATGGAAACTCTCTGCACTGACAGCAAGGACAACGAAGGAGGTAAGATGTACCAAGTGTATCTGTAATACTGAAGAGAACACTTTTGAGAATGGAGATTTTCAAGTCAGATGATTAAATACTGCCATGAGAACTATATACACATTTTATTAGGTCTTAATGTCTGTAAGAACATACTGTAGTATTAAATGCTTTTATAAGGCATATCAGCAAAGCCTTTCAAGCTACTTATGACAGATGAGATATGTACTTAGAAAATGATGGGTGTTACCGTAGTTTCCCTGGAATGTTCTTTTATACTGGAATAAAGCATAGTCTCAACTCAGTGAACTGTAGTAGAGGGGAGAGAAAAGAAAGGAGATCAGATTTTCAGTAACCTCACATAAAATTATGCCCAACAAAAAGACTAAACAAGAAGTTTACATTATCAACTATGATGTTATTGCTGGAAACAATTGGTTGACCAATCTACAGAGATCTTGTCCCTCCGTAGCCTGTGAAAGCTCAGATAACTGACAGGGTGCTCCCAGAAGTCTTCCAGTTTTAGGGGTTTTTGGCTTGCTTTTCCAGTCTGTCATGAGGACTAACATCTGCAGCGAGATGCAGGCAGGACTATTGACTTAAGGAATCAATCTGCAATCATCATTGTAGGGCAGGGAAGGTAGAGGTACCATGACTTTGGCATGACTCCGGAATCACACAGAAAAACACACAAAAAAAAGATTAAATGTGAACGCAGTCAAATATTAGGTCAACACAATGCTTTTATTGTCTTTCATCAACTTTTCTTGTTTAACAACTTCAGATTCAGAGCAGAGATAAGAAACTCTATTAGGGCCTCTGGATGATGATAAAGTCATCTGTGACTTTATTTTTCAGCTTTAGACTGCATATGTTTTTGCCACTGCTGGTTGACTGTTTGCTGTCATATCCCAACTGCACTTGGGATCTTAGGCATCAAGAACTATAAATAACACTAGCACTTACTTCCCAAAGAAAGTAAAATAATAGCATTAAACCAGTGCTGCTATTTACTGCTTTACACATCATTTGATTTTTCATCCTTCTCTGTTATATATTGTATATTTTTAGTCAGTGTTGCACATTTAGAGGCCTAAAGAAACTGACATAATCTGGTATATGCAATCTGAGCTAGTGTGAAGCTGAATTTCTGCATGTAGGAAGAGAGCAAGAGGAATGATTACCCCTAGCGTTTCCAAGCAGAGGTGTCCTGTTTGGGGAATTAAGTTCAGGTTGGCTGAGGGGTTATGAATGTAAGAAAGAAAGATAAACCTGCAAGCATGAAAAGAGACAAAACAAGGAGGAGGAACAACTACACTAGAGCATAAACAACTTGCAGGAAAAAAGGGAGATCATAACGGGGAAGAAAAGTTGAAAGTCCAGTGATAGACTAAAACAGATTCAGTAAATGTTAAAGATAATAGAAGGATATCATAGCAGAAGAAGAATTGAGAGCAGAAAACAGAACAGTGAGAGGAAGAGGGACAAGGTGAACAGGATTGGACATAAGAGGGACAAGGGAAAAGAAGATACTCCTTCAGACTGAGAACTGTAATATCTGTCTGTGAGGAAAAGGTGGAAACGAACAAGGAATTAGAGCAGAAGTATCTAATAGAGTCACTTAAAGTTCAAGAAGAAAGAATATTGCCAAGGAAAAAAAAAGTCTAATGCTGGTATTTTGTTGCTTTTTTTCTTTCAGTTTTTTTTTCATTATTTCTTTTTGCAACATTGTGCTAAAATGTACATTGTGTTAAAATGTAACAATTAAATTAAAAACTGGAAGCATACCAAACAAAACTGGGAAGAGAAAGTTGCCTTTTCCAGAAACCAACTTGGAAAGAGAAGCAGTGTTTCTTCCCTTTCCAAAAGTACCTGCAATCAGCCCACTAATCTCTCAAGCAAGCCATTCAAATTCCAGACAGGTACAGGAGATGGCACAAGGATGCCTTTGCTGTATTTATTTATTGTGGGAAATTAGGTAATCTGAGTACTTTTGTTGAATTTATAACTTGACTGCAGGTAGCGTGATTTATATTTATTAAGTGGTTATATAATTAAAGTTATCTCAGTTGTTAGCTAATTGATATGCTGTGGTTAACATTTATGTTGCATCCTACTCTGGATAAAATACATTTTGTATATTGATATAATTCATTAATATCAGTGTCTGCTGTTTCTTTGATTCTTACCACTTTCTGGGGCTTCTACAAATTCTGTGAGCATGGGCATCCCAAGGACCTCAACAGGAATCATTCTCCATAGAAAATGCTAATGACATCAAGTCATAGTCATTTTCCTTTCTAGATATGATGGGATGACTATTACTCATCTTCCTTTTAATACAGATTTCTGAAAGTCTTGCAGACCATTTCCTTTCTCTTTAAGCATCACTTTTTATTTTCTGTGTATTAGATTTGGATAATAAAATATAGGATTTTCTTTACTTTTTAACAACTCATAAGGAATGTGTGTGAAATAAGCAGACCTTAGGCTGAATTACACTCCTAATGGCTTTGTGGGGAGAGGGGAAGTCAGAATCATCCATGGATGTAATAAACCTAATTTCTTTACTTGGGAAAAAATGTATAACACTATTATACTTTAACAAAGTGGGCCATGTTTTGTCATCACTGTAGGAAGAATAAGCTGTTTACTCTTTAGTTTAGGTAGGTCTTTATTGAACAGATTCCTTTGTTAATTTTTGCTTTTTTTTAGCTCCTATCCAAGTATTAAGAGTAGTTACAGGTTTCCACCAACAGGATTAAAAGGGTTATTAATATTATTTTATTACTGAAATGAAAATAAGTACTGTAATAAAGCAAAATATACTTAGCAGTACTGTAATTTTGTAATTACTTGCATAGACTAAGATAGGCTGCTCCTGATAAGCTTCATCACAGGGTAGTACAAACTCAGCCTAAAGATTACCTAAACCAACACCTCTTTTCTCTTAGTGGCTAATAGCGAATGCTTAGCAAAAGAATACAATAGGACAAATGTAATTTTTTTTAAGGTACTAGCAGGCTGCTAATTAAAGTAGGAAATGACAGAATGTCAGAAGGGTTACTGCGTACAAAGATAACCAAAACTCAGGAAATTTCAGCAGGTTTGTACTTGAATTAGAACTGGTATATTGGCATGTGCACATTCTCTGGTTTGTGCTGCAGCACTTCCAATTATTCTTCAGGTTTTTATTTGCATCTATGGTTAGTGGGGAATGCTGGATCGATATATCCATAGCACTTGTCCAAGGTGACTCCAGGATTTCTTTCTGAGGTGACAGCTCATTTAGAGCCCAACACTTTATATTTTAGGCTTCTTCACTCCAGCAGGAATGTTGAATTTGAGTCCAGTATAGGTATGCTTACAGAGATAATGCAATAGTAACATTGGACAAAGTCCTTGGCCACTGCTCAGGAATAAAAAAAGGGCTATTTTTGCTTCTGTAGCTTTTCCAACCAGCTGCTCCTACAGGCAGTCATTTTTGGTGTCTATAATTGAGTCAATTGGTTACAATCTGTTGTAAAATTGAACCATATGAGGATGACTGAGTTAAATTAATAGTTTTCTATCCTTTCCAGCCTGTTGCCTTAGTGTGCCACAGCCACCAAAACCATCCTGGTGGGATGGGGTAGCATCATAGCTCCAAAACTATTCTTCCTATGCAGACACTGAATTTCGTTACATGGAAATTTTTAGTTGCCTAAGTATACAATCAACTTATTTACCAAGAATGTGATTTATGTAGGTCCTTGACCACAATCTCCCATTGACACTGGCAGAACTTGTACCCAAGACTTACCTTGTCCCCCTATTTTTCTTTTACCCAGCATTTTTATACATACCCTTTAAATTCTACTCAAAAGCAAGCATGTCCACTGACACAGTTTATTTTATAGACATCCATAAGCATAGGAATCCTCTATCTTCACTCCTCTCATTTAACGTTTTTGGGCTTTTATTAGTCTCTCCAAATCTTACCATCAGACCATACTCCACTGCATTTTTCAACAAAGGGAAAAGTAACATAAGATTTTTCCAGCTGAACTTTCCCTTTTGAGGAAGAAAACAATAATGTAGCTATTATGTCTTCTTTATATAGAAGGACCGCTTATATCTAGAACAATTAAATATGAAATCATCTTCTGAGACTGATAATAATTGTCCAGCTGACTGTAGGAGTTTCTATTTTTTTTATAATTTTACTGTCATATTTGAGTGAGATAACTGATAAGTCAGTGTTGAGCTAAGTCTCATATTTTTCAGGCTAAAAAAATAATCAATAATTTTGCAGTCATTTCAGAAAGGAAATTTTACTCTGAAATGGAGTACTCAATTTAGTGGTACTAGATAGCTCTGGCCACATAAGTACAGAGAAAGAATGAAAAATGTTTTCTCAGGTTATAAGGTGCCAGATTCATAACCATCCGTCACTCTCCTGGGCAAGTTGCTGATAAACTCCACAGAAAAATAACAAACAGCATATCCCCGTATCTTGCCTGGTGAAAATGAGACTCTTTCTCTGATTGATGTTAGTGGAGAGGCTTGTAAAAATGCATTTCCAGCTGATTAGTTCAAAAGGTGTCAATCTCATGCAGTTTTATGACCTACAGACTATACTCCACATATACATTTGCATTTTATAAACTAACAGAGATGAATGACAAAATTCGAACATTCCTTGGCAACTGCACCAGATATTGCCTGTGAGACCATACAGATATAAAACCCCAAAACTCTGCTTTTAACCATCAGTAACCCCAGCTTTGACTCTGTTATGGTTTGGATGAAATAACGAGACTTGTGGATTGGAAAAGGCAGAGAAACTTTTAACTATTTTAATAGAAAGCAACGGCAGCAGACAATATATATATATAGATAAAGATACAGAGCGAGTACCAAGGTCCAAACCTCCCACCTTCCCGCTGGTCGCTATATTACCACGGCCAAACTCCCCCAGGGGGGAGGGGAAAGAAAGGGAGGAAGCTGGACCCTGGAGGCCTGGATTCAGAAGCGGGGAAGCAGCAAAGCTGGGGTACCAAGCAGGGCTGCAAGAGAGGCGAAGAAGAGAGAGAGAAGAGGGGACAGCCCCGCTAAATTTATACCTGAGCATGATGTGTATGAAATGGAATACACACTTGGTCAGTTTGGGGTCACCTGCCTTGCCTTTCCCTTTCCCATAGGTGTACGCTCTCACCCTGCACACCCCCTGACTTCTCAGTAAAGCCACAGAAAAGTTTGCATTCCAATTCTCAGGCTGTAACCCAGACATTCAGGCTTAAGCTATTAGAAGATGATAATGTGTTTTGAAAATATACTGCCAGCTTTCAGAGGAATACAGTCACTTTTAAAGGAACCCTGGCTAGAAGCAATACCATCTTAGCAGAATTAATTCTGCTCTGGCCCAAACCAGGACACTCCACCCCTTATTCCATATCATTCACATCATACTCATCATTAGGTTACAATCCTCTTCTTCATAGTAGTTAGCACTTGGTAGATTTAAATCGGTCATTTTCTCCTAAGGTCAAATTCCCTTGGGGCACACATCAGGTTTCACCATCCTTCATCATTACCCACCAGGTATGTCCAAGTCCCTGAGCAAAGACAATCCCACGAATGGGTTTGCCCTTGCCTGAAGCAGGGAATACCCACACAGATTTCCCCAAAAGATTCCTCTCATGTACCACAGGGACTTTGCCCCCTCCACCATGGACAGAGGGCCTGAATGAGCAGGACCTGCTCGACTGACAGATCCTCGGTNCGAAGAAGAGAGAGAGAAGAGGGGACAGCCCCGCTAAATTTATACCTGAGCATGATGTGTATGAAATGGAATACACACTTGGTCAGTTTGGGGTCACCTGCCTTGC
>VWZO01011371.1:0-14510 GCA_013396975.1 Bucco capensis | reverse complement strand
CCCTAACTTCTGGTCAAACCAGGACATATGTGGAGTCCTAAATTATGTCTGCACAAGGAATCTTTACACTGGTGATACACCAGCTGTCACATTAATTACTTTCTACTGGTATATTTTTCAGGTAAACTATTGCTCAAACTGATGTAGTTACATTAATGTACTGTTGCAGATCAAATTTTCAAATACTTTATATTGGTGCTTGATTCTGCAGAGAAGACTTCACTAAAGTTTGACTATGTGTTTTTGTCTTTTTAATCAGAACTGCAGCATAGAATCATAGAACAGCTTTTGGCTGGAAGGGACCTTTAAAGGTGATCTAGTCAAATCCCCTGAAATGTTCAAGGCCATCTTCAACTAGAGCAGGTTACTCAAAGCCCCATCCAACCTGACCTGCAATATTTCCAGGGATGAGGCACTTACCATCTCTCTGGGCAGCCTGTTGCAGTGTTTCACCAGCCTTATGGTAAAAACCATCATCCTTGTATCTAGTCTGAATCCAACCTCTTTGAGTTTAAACCATTACCCCTTGTTCTATCACAACCCGCCATGCCAGAAAGTCTGTCTCCATCTTTCCTCTAGTTTCCTTCAAGTACTGAAAGGCTGCAGTAAGGTCTCCCTGGAATGTTCTCCAAGCACAACAAGTCAAATTCTTGTCAGTCCCAAGCTCTTCCCTGCAGAGCTGCTCTCAATCGGCTCCTCCCCCAGCCTATATTGATACCAGAGGTTGCCTTAACCCAGGTGTAGGACCTTGCACTTGGCCTTGTTGAACCTCATGAATTTCACACAGGCTGCCTACTTCTCAAGCATGTCCAGGTCCCTCTGGATGACATCCTGTCCCTCAGGCGTGTTGATAGCATCACTCAGCTTGGCATCATCTACAGACTTGCTCAGGGTGCATTTGATTCTGCTATGACATTAATACTGGTCCCATTATGGGCCCATTTGGGAGACTGCTTGTCACTGATCTCCATCCAGACATTAAACCATTGATTACTGCTCTCTGGATGTGACCATTTGGTCTATTCTATCCACTGAACAGTTCATCCATCAAATCCATATTTCTCTAATTTAGAGAGAAGGATATTGTGGGGATCATGTTAAAGGCCTTACACAAGTCCAGATAGATAACATCCGTTACTCTTCCATTGTCCAGTGCTGCAGTCACTCCATCACAGAAAGCCACTAGATTGGTCAGGCAGGATTTGCTGTTGGTGAAGCCATACTGGCTGTCTCAAATCACCTCTTTGTCTTCCAGCATAACTGGTTGTAGTGGTAGTTTGGCTTTACTTTTATCTTGAAAATGCATAACCAAGGTGTGATTTCTGCAGATGTTGCAGCAGTGACATGTCGTGTATTATTAAAATACCTTTTCATCCCTCTGTCTTTTTCAGCTTTCTGAAACGAAAGTCTTCACTGCTTCTTCTGTTCCAGCTGGGAATCACGTGCCTCCAGGGCAAAGGTAGGCCCTTTTTCCACATTTTCCCTGTACATTAAAAACCTTTTACTTGGTGCAGCAGTGTTAGCTTGCACACATAAAAAGTTGAGTAAACCATAGGGCAGCCCTGGTCAGAGATTGGTCAAGCTAATTTTAAAATTGTGAAAGCCTTACTTGCAAATTGTTGCTTTTGTGGGTTCTTATGTTACCTATTATTGTCTATGAAAGTGAAACCAAACTTAAGAAATCCACACGCGTGATAGTGAGAAGACTCTGTCGTCTACACAAAGGCTGCTTGCAGCCAGGAACAAAAGTCGCTGGGAGGGAGTCTTCTGATGTTGAAAAGGAAGCTTTGACTTTGCTGTCCAGAAAATGTAAAGCTTGCCCCCATAGATACAGAAAGTGTTGAACATAGTGCTTTGACAAACAGAATCAAGGAATGGTTTGAGTTAGAAGGGACCTTAATGATAACCTAGTTCCAACTGCCCCTGGCATGTGCAGGGCCACCTTTCACTAGACTGGGTTGCTCAAACCTAGTTTTGAACACTGCTAAGGATGGGACATTCACAGCTTCTCTGGGCAGCCTGTTCCAGTGTCTCACCACTCTCACTGTAAAGAATTTCTTCCTACTATCTAATTTAAACCTAGCCTTTTTCAGGATAAAACTGTTACCTCTTGTCCTGTCACTACACACCCTGGTAAAGAGTTCCTCTCTATCTTTCCTGCAGGCCCCCTTTAAGTACCACAAGGCCACTCTAGGGTCCCACCAGAGCCTTCCCTTCTCCGTACTGAACAACCTCAGTTCTCCTAGTGTGTCCTCATAGCTCCAACCCCCAGATCATTTTTGTATCCCTCTTCTGGACCTGCTCGAGCAGGTCCATGTCTTTCTTATGTTAGGGAACCCAAAGCTGAACAGAGCACTCCAAGTGGGGTCTCTCTCAGAGTAAAGGGGGGAGAATCACGTCCCTTGCCTTGCTGACCATACATCTTTTGATGCAGCCCAGGATGCGACTGGCTTTCTGGGCTGCAAGTGCATTGCAGGCTCATAGTTATTCATCCACCAACATCCCCAAGTGTTTTTCCTCTTGGCTGCTCTCAGTCCACTCATTGCCCAGCCTGTATCTGTGCTTGGGATTGCCCTGACCTAGGTGCAGGACCTTATACTTGGGCTTGTTGAACTTCATGAGGCTCACAGAGGCCTACCTTTCAAGCCTGTCAAGATCTCTCTGGATGGCATCCCTTCCCTCCAGCATGTTGACTGCTCCACACAGCTTGGTGACATCAGCAAACTTGCTGGGAATGCACTTGATCTCACAGTCCATGTTACCAACAAAGATGTTAAACAGCACTGGTCCCAGTACCCAACCCCTGAGGGACAGCACTCATTACCAGTCCCCACTCTGACATCAATCCATTGACTACAACTCTTTGTGTTCAGCCATCCAGCCAGTTCCTTATCCACTGAGTGGTCCAGCCAGTTCCTTATCCACTGAGTGGTCCATCCATCAAGTCCATGTCTCTGCAATTTAGAGACAAGGGTGCTGGGTAGGGTAGTGTCAAACACTTTTCATGAGTCCAGGTAGATGACACTGGTTGCTCTTTCCTTATCCACCAGTGCTGTAATCCTGTCGCAGAAGGTCACCAGATTTTTTAGGCACGATCTGCCCTTAGTGAAGCCATGCCGTCTGTCACCAGTCATCTCCTTATTTTCCATGTGTCCTAGCATAGCTTCCAGGAGGATCTGCTCTGTGATCTTACTAGGCACAAAGCTAAGACTGGCTGGCCTATAGTTCTCCGAGTCTTCCTGTTTCATATTTAAAAAATGTGGGTTATGTTTGCTATTTTCCAGTCACTGGGAATTTCACCTGGCTGACATGACTTCCCGAATATGATAGATAGTGGCTTAGCAACATCAGCTGTCAGCTTCCTCAGGGCTCCCCAATAAATCTCATTGGATTCCATGGACTTGCACACTTTCAGGTTCCTTAGGTGGTCTCAGACCTGATCTTCTACAGTGGGTGGCTCTTCATTCTGCTAGTCCCTGCCTTTGCCTTCTGTGACTTGGGCAGTGTGGCTGGAGCACTTGCCAGTGAACACTGAGGCAAAGCTGTTGTTGAGTACCTCAGCCTTCTCTGTATCCTGGGTAACAAGGTCTCCCATTTACCTCTGGAGAGGGCCCATGTTCTCCTTAGTCTTCCTTTTATCACTTACCTACCTGTAGAAGCTTTTCTTGTTGCCCTTTACATCTCTGGCCAGATTAAAATCTATCAGGGATTCAGCTTTCCTAACCTGTTTCCTGGTGGCTAGGACAATTTCTCTGTATTCCTCCCAAGCTACCTGTCCTTGCTGCCACCCTCTGTAGACTTTATTTTTTGTTCTTGAGTTTGTCCAGGAGTTTCCTCTTCACCCATGCAGGCCTTGCAGATTTCCTCTTTTTTGGGATACATCGCTTCTGAGCTTGAAGAAGGTGCTCATTGACTATAAACCAGCTATCTTGGGCTCCTCTTCCCTTCAGGGCTGAATCCCATGGCACGCTACTAAGCAGGTCCCTGAATAGGCTGAAGTCTGGCCTCCTGAAATCCAGAGTAGTGAGCTTGCTGCATGCTCAGCTTACTGCCCTGGGCGTCCTGAAATCTACCATTTCATGATTACTGCAGCCAAGGCTGCCCTTGAGCTTCACATTCCCCACCAGCTCCTCCTTGTTGAGAACAAGGTTCAGCACAGTGCCTCTCCTTGCTGGCTTCTCTGGCACTTGGATGAGGAGGTTACCATCAGTGCATTCCAGAAACCTCCTGGAGTGCTTATGCTTTGCTGTGTTGTCTCTCCAACAGATGTCGAGGTGGTTGACGTACCCCATGAGGACCAGGGCTTGTGAACGTGAGGCTGCTCTTACCTGTCTATAGAAGGCTTCATCCACTTGGTCTCCCTAGTTGAGTGGCCTGTAGCAGATGCCCATAATATCATCACCTGTCCCTGCCCTCCCTTTAATCCTGACTTGTAAGGTCTCTGTTAGCTCTTCATGCACCTTTAGATGCAGCTCCATGCACTCAAGCTTGTCATTGACTTTCCTCCCCTGTCTGTCCTTCCTGTATCCTTCCATTCCAACATACCACTCAGTCACAGGAGCCATGCCACCACATCTCCGTGATGCCAGTAAGATCATAGCCCTGCAGATATGCACGCATCTCTAACTCTTCTTGTTTGTTTCCCATGCTATGTGTGTTTGTATAGAAGCATTTAAGTTGGGCCTCTAATGAAGCTGACTTACTGGCTGAAATTCCCTTGTGCTGCTCCTGAGGTGCTCCCTCCCCTTCTGACCTGTGATCCCACTCCAGGCTCTGGGCACCTATCACCACTGATAGGAGTGGGATTGATTGAGGTTTTCCCCTCCCCAGAAGCTTTAGTTCAAAGCCCTCTTCGCCAGGTTGGCCAGTTTGCTGTCAAAGATCTATTGCCTCTTCTGGATAGATGCATTCCATCCCTCCCTAACAGATTATAGTCCTTAAAGTATGTCCTGTTATAATAGCCAAAACCTTCATGATGGCACCAGTCTGAAACCTAGAAGCTCAAATCTGTTATGCGTCCATTATATCTGGCTGCCCTCTTTCTACCAACTCGTGTAATGGAGGAACGCTTAGAGTGTGTTAAGAGAAAAACTTGTTCCGGCAAGAAGGTGAATTTCCTGGCAAGTATCACAATTACGTGCATTAACTGATAATCAGATAGAGAATGCAGAATATGAGAGTTGCTGCCTTCCTTTGCTAGACTTCGTCGAATGTCTGTCCAGTGATGTTTTGGAATCACAGAATTGTCAGGGTTGGAAGGTACCTCAAAGATCATCTAGTTCCAAAGCCCCTGCCATGGGCAGGGACACCTCACACTAGGTCAGGTTGCTCAGAGCCCCATCCAGCCTGGCCTTAAAAACTTCCAGGGATGGGGCTTCCACTACCTCTCTGGGCAACCTGTTCCAATGTCTCACCACCCTCATGGTGAAGTACTTCTTCCTAACATCCAATCTAAGTCTACCCTCCTCTGCTTTGGATCCATTCCCCCTACTCCTATCACTACCCAACACACTAAAAAGTCCCTTCTGAGCTTTCTTGTAGGCCCCCTTCAGATACTGGAAGGCCACAGTAAGGGCTCCTTGGAGCCTTCTCCAGACTGAATAATCCCAACTCTCTCAGCCTGTCTTCATAGGAGAGGTTGCCTGCATTAGCCTCTGGTCACATGAGAGCAAGTTGAAGTTGTGTGATGAAGACCTGAGTAGTTGGATAGCATGATATCTGAAAACTAGATGGCCTAATGGTCCCAAACGTTGAGGTGCAGCTGTACTATTCTATTTTAGACAGCAGCAAAATTTTTCTTCAAATAGTGATTTGATCTGGAGGAAGCATAGTGTCACTTTGTCTGCAGTTTATATTATTTTCCTTCTTAAAGGTGATGTGCTTATGTGTTCTAATGCAAATATTCTTCCAGCAGATGTTCCTGAAATTATGTTAGAAAATGTTTTTGTTCACCAGCTCAAATTCCAGTGTTTTGATTTGGTTTTTTGTTTATTTTGTTCAGTTGTGGGTTTTTTTATTTTGTTTTTGTTTTGATTATTTTTTTGGTTGTTTTGTGGTTTTTTTTGGTGTGGTGTTTTTGTATATGTGGGGTTTTTTATGCTTGTTTTTTTTTTCCTGGGGGTGAGGTGGTTGGTTTTTCCCTTGCCCTGAGAAATATCTGGGTGTTATTAAGAAATCTATGCTGATGAAAATGCTGGAAGCAGCTCTTCAGCTCAAGTCTGCTGTGCATTTAGGATAAATTGAAGTCAGAACTTTTGGAGTAAATCTTTTCTGTTGGCTGTTTGCTTTGCTTTTCTTTGGATAAACCTGTGCTAAATGTGTAGTAGAGGGTTGTAAGCTATGCTAAATATAAGAAAATCCATGTTTCTCCTCCTGCTCACCTGTGTGTGGTAATTTTGAATACGTGCCTCCTATTTGAGAAACTTGGTTTTTATTTCTGCTGCTCTTGTGACTTTGGTGTCATTACATATTCACTCAATTGCTGCATGTGTAACTATTCTTTACTGTCCTCATACCCACCCTATGGAGAGGTGGGGCTTTGATCCCTTGTTCTTTTAAAAGGTGTGGTGTAATATGTAGAGAGTGTGGATTATCAAGAAATCTGACAAGCTTGAGGCAGGATCCACTTAAACATACTGCATCTTCTAGAACTTGTATCTGGTTATGTGGTTATATAGATTCATTGTATAGAATTATTATTATTATATTATTATTATATTATATTATATTGTATCGTATTATATTATATTATATTATATCGTATTATATCATATTATATATTACATTATTATACTATATTATTATTATTGAATTATATTATTATATATATTATATTATTGTATAGAATCATTGTATAGATTACATGATACATGATGTTATAAATTTGATAATGTTTGAAAACAGTGCAAAGATGATTTATTATATAATTTCAGAGGAAGGTTTCACTTAGTGGTGTATTACTTTCTGGCAGAAATTGCTCTTCTGCCTCTTCTTGTATGACAGACAAACAATATTTGAAAAGACTGTTAATCAGCAATAATTCTGTTGCACGTATGGCAACTTCAGTATTATTAGTGCTTTTTTCAGTTTCAGCTCATCCTAATCATCATGTTTATCTCAGCCAAACTTTGCTTTATATTACAGCATTGATTTGGTAAATCTGCTGCAGAAGCCTATGAGTTCTAGCCAAGAGGCAGAAGGCAACTCATTTGATGCTTCCCATCAGCAGACCTTTCGCCAAGCCCTAGTCTTCACAAATTCTCAGCACAGCACCCAGATGACACCAGGAACCGGCAGCTCCAGTGTTGTAAATGCTTACTCTCCTCAAAGTCTGGTAAAATTATCTTATGCTTTCTAAATATTCTTCATGAGTAAATATTTCATGTTAAACAATTTTTCCAGTACTGGTTGTTTCATGACATGTTTCAGTATTTGTAAAATTCAGGCTGCAGATAACTCTATTCAACACATGCACAAAAATATACTGTTTTTTCTGGTTTTGCAAAGTGGGGTTTTGTCTGTTTACATCAATTTTAATTTTTGATATTAATTTTTGAGCAGAGAGTAGATGCATTTACTGTGTGCTGAATTAGGATAAAATTACTTGTTTGTAGTGAACAGTTCTCTGCAAGAAAACTGAGGTATTATTTCCAACCATACATCTTGAACACACTTTTTGTATAAGCCTGTCTATTTCTGAGTCAGTTGTGAGGGCTTGAAATTGGGCACTTACAATTATTCTTTGAAAAACTAACATACATGTTAGTATATGTATGTTATTTTGAGATGCATGGATTCAAGTAAATTAGTATTGCAACTATCACTGTGCTGGAAGTTGTATCGGGGATAATCAGAGCAGATGTGACAATAGGCTGCAACTGGTAAATTTCTTCATAGGTCATTTGTTAGTAATGTGGGGTAAAAGAGGTTTTAGTTGCTGCCAAATTGCATCTGTAGGCATTGACTCTATTGTTATGTTCAAATTATTAAATACTTCACTTCTTCCACTCTTTTTTGTTTTCTTTCGGTAGTCTGCAGTTCTTTGTTCTGGCTTTGGAGAACTTGGATCTTCTAAACTGGCACACTCTACTGGATCCCAAATCTTGGACCAGTTGAAATCTCCAGGACTGAATCAGTTTACCTCTCAACAAAACAACAGTAGCTCTTCCACCACTACCACAACTGCTACATCATCCTGGGATCTAAAACCACCCATTAGTCAGTCCGCAGTACTTAGTCAGTTTGGTAAGTGCTCTGACATAGCTTTCTCTCTTGTTCTTTCTCTGTTATCCTGTAAGATTTCTTAATGCCAATGACAGTTTAAAATGAAAGACCTACTCTGAAATATGTAACCCTAATAATACAATTGGTTACAATGTTGTAAGAGTTAGCATTTGCTGATTAAAGTTACTTGCTGGTAGTAGACATGAGTATGTAACAGACTTAAGTTTGGATTGCTTTAAGCCTATCCATAGATGTCATTGCATATTTAGAAGCTGTTGAGTTCATGTAATGACATCTTTAATGCTTGAATGTTTAACTGGAACTTTGTGAATTTATTTCTCAACAAATCCTGGAAAATACTTCCATTGTACCTATGCCGCTTCTACCTGAGTATAAGGTTTACCATATTTTGGTTTCCCCCCAGATTTTTCTCTACTAACCATTACATGAATTTTGAATAAGTAGTACAAATTTTTTTTATAATGTATGTCACATTTCACTGCTTTTCTTTAGTGTGCTTAGAATGATGCAGGATACCCTTTTGTTGTTTAGTTGTATGGATTTTTCATTTAATCGAGTAAAATTAATAGAAACAATGAAAATGACACAAACTTGATTTTTGCATTATAGTTCCTCTCATAATGGAGAGTGGTAGCTCTTGTATCTGTTGTATGTGTATATTTTTCCAGACAGACAGTTTGGTAATGGTTATAATTGCTGACATGCAGCAATTCAGGGAGAGGGGAAAGTTTGCATACATTTTAAGTTGCCTTTTAATGAGCTTTGCCAACTGTGTAAAGAAACCTTCACATTGCAAGTACTGTGGATCTCTTCCGGTTGTTGAACAATCCTCTGAGCATCTGAAAAGTTTGATGGGGAAGACTTGGGAAAGAAACTGGCAGTGTCCAGTGCTCTTGATTTTCAGCCAGGTTGAGATCATAGATAACTTTGTACTTGTGTTGAAAATCTTTGTAGGGGCAGGAAATTCTCATACTACTTCTGAATTGTGACTCCAGAGCCCTTGGATGTTATCCCATTTTAATGGCACAGTTAATCGAACTGAAACTTGTGGTGTTTGATTAAAATGAACCATGACAATCTTTGAGGACTAATATATGGTAATATTATGTGACTGTATGGATTAGGGTTTTTTTTGTATTTTTGAAGAAGTCTAAATGATGGTCTCCCATAGTTGTTTGTGTAAAGTAGGGAATATAAAATGTTGGCCTTATTATTACATTAGCAGTATTCAGTGTGAAACTCCCATGTGGTGTCTGAAGGAGACTTGCACACACTATAAAATCATAGCTCTCAAATGCATCAGGTCATCCAGATCTTTTCATAAAGAGTAGAAGCGTGAAGAGCAGAGTTTAATGCTTTAATTTTGGTATTTCTTTTTCCCAACACTGACCAGACTTTAAATCCCAGCCTGAACCATCCCCAGTTCTGAGCCAGCTGACCCAGCGACAGCAACAACAAACACAGGCAGTTCCTGTTCCTCCTCCTGGACTGGAGCCATTCTCCTCCCAGGTGAAACTCAGAGAACCATCACCAGTAGACACCTCTACAGCTGTTAGCAAAATGTTACAGCTCCCCACTATATCTATGGATAACCGGGCAGTGACTACCCATCAAACCCATCACAAACACATAAAACCACCAAAACGGAGGATACCTCCAGCATCCAAGGTGTGTTGTTGAGTGTCTTGTCTTTACTAAATAAAAAAACATGAAAAAGCTTGTGTCAGGAATAGTGTGGCCAGCAAGACTAGGGATATGATTGTCTCTCCACCCCATACCCAGCACTAGTGAGGCCACACCTTGAACACTGTTCAGTTTTGGGCTCCTCACTACAAGAGGGGCATTGAGCTGCAGGAGTGTGTCCAAAGAAGAGCAATGAAGAAGTGTTATGAGGAGTGGCTGAGGGAACTGGGGTTCCTCGGCTTGGAGAAAAGGAGGCTGAGGGGAAATACTATTGCTTTCTACAGCTACCTGAAATGAGATTGTAGAGAGGTGGGGATCAGTCTCTTCTCCCAAGGAACAAGTGATATGACAAGAGGAAATGGCCTCAAGTTGTTCCAAGGGAGGTTCAGGTTGGATATTAGGAAAAAAATATCTTCACCAGGCAGGTTATGAAGGATTGAAACAGGCTGTCCAGGGAGGTGGTGGAGCTACCATCCTTGGACATATTTAAAAGATGTGTATATGTGGTGCTGAGGGACATTGTTTAGTGATGGACTTGGCAGTGTTAGGTTAATGGTTGGACTTCATGATCTTGAAGGTCTTTTCCTACCTAAATTATTCTATGATTCTATTCTGTATGCAGCTTGCTAGGGAGGAGAACAAAGACCATGGTATATTTCAATATTTATAATACAGGAAATTCTGAGCTGGATAGTTTTTAGCAAAATGCAGTGATCTTGTAATTTCCAAGAACATACTTGATTGCTTTGCATGGAAAATGACTGTTGCTGAGTGATTTTTAGATTCAGTTAGTAGCCACAAGGGAATATTGGCTGAAGGGGAATGCACATGGATGACACTTTGAGATTGTGGAATAGTATGGCTTACTTTTTCAACTTCAGATCAGGGCACAGCAATAATGAATTAATTTCAAATGACAAGAAAGTAGTTAATTTATGTGATGTAAACTGGAGAGTTATCACACATCTAGTTAGCAGTGAAGGTTGAGGCAGTAACTGAAGAAGCCTGTCATTAAGGGAGGAGAGGGATTCAGTTACTGGTATCTTTAATACATACAGATAGTGCATGCATAGCTTTTTTTCCCTCCTTTTAAGATTCCTGCCTCTGCAGTGGAGATGCCTGGATCAGCAGATGTAACAGGGTTGAATGTTCAGTTTGGAGCTTTGGAGTTTGGATCAGAGTCTGCACTCCCAGAGTTTGGATCTACTTCAAGCAGTGAGAATACCAGCCAGACAACCAACAATAGCTTATACTCAAAATCTGTAAAGTATGTGTAAGTTCCTCTTGTGCATCCTTGCATGTTTTCTTTACTGGGTCAAGTTTGTGCTAAAAACATGAAGGCACAGTTCCCATGTCATGGGAAGGGGAAATACGGTGACTTGTAAGGCTGTTTTCTGTGAATGGCCTTGTAGAAGAGAAGTTTGTAATGATAATCAAAATCTCTCTGGATGGGTCAATGTCAAGGTGGAGATGACATGAATGTAAATAACCTTATAATGAGCTATACTTCATGGAATTGCTTTCTAATGTTTTTTAATGTTTTCCTCACAACCCCATTTTTTTCTGCTTTTGGTTCAGGAGAGATGACCCTTGCACCATGTATGTTTGTTTGTAGAGTGGCACCAGATGACAGATCTGATGCTCCTGTGGGATGGGAAAAAGAAGCTAGCCTTTCAGTATACAAAACCTCTTACTGAAATGCTAAAATGGCCTATGACAAATACTAACATACCAGTAACCCATTCTTTTCTTCCTTATTCATTGAAAAATGAATAGGTTAGTGGTCACTAAAAAGCTTCCTGAAGTTAATTGAGAAATACTAGTAAGAATGTTACATTAATTTCTAGTACTAGAAATTGATTTAAGCTATTCAGAAGGTAGAACATTCCTGCATAACTAATGGAAAGAATTTTTTCCCTGTGCATAGTTCATTGTATTAGACTGCTACTGTTAATTTAGAATTTTGTTGTTAAAGGAGACTGGGTATTTCTCATCATATACGGGAATTCATGGATCTAGTTTAAAAAAAAAAAAAAGATGATGATCATTAATTTATCCTTTGAGAAGGTGGAAATAATGTTACTAAAAAGTGCTGTAAGCTCTTGTTTTTGTTCCTGTTTGTTGTGTGTAAACTCTTGTTTTGGGTGGGCTGGCAGGAGGAAGGTGAATGTTGCTTAGTGCAACTGATGGTTTTGAATCAGTGATTACTGGGGACCAAAGCAAAATTACGTATTTTTTTCCCATTACTGTATTTTCTAGTATGAATATTGTAGGCTTGACTGCATGTTTAAGATGGTTCTCAATAACTGTATAGAAGCAGATATTTTCATGAAGGTATTTGAGATGTTGTTTACTGAGATGATAAATAACTTCTACTTTTTCCAGTGATCCTTTGAATACCTCTTTGCCAATATCCAATACAGTACAGGAGTCCACCTATACAACCTCTGACATCACCTCTTCCAGTATGACCTGCTCATCCCAGAGCACTAGCCCAGTAACAACAACTTCCTCTTATGACCAGACTTCTGTGCATAGTAGGATAGTGTACCAAAGCTCTATGGCTCCATCAGAATCAACCCCTGTTGCAGTTACGGTGAGTGAATTTTCTAAGACAGACCTTGAAAAAGATAATATTCTCATCTGTGCCAGACTTGTATTAGCCTGGTATAGTAATACTTTTAACCAACCCAAGTGGTATTTTTAATTCTCGGTCCCTCTTCATTATTTGTTTTTTGCTTATCCTGTTGTGTAGCCATTTTTGACCATAGTGTATTTGGGATATAAGAGCCTCTGATTTTATGGGTTTTGACATCCTAAATTGCCATTTGACTTTTTTTCTTAGTAACACTGAACATTCTACTTGGGTTTGCTTCCCTGAAGCTTAGCTTTTAAAAAAGGAACTATGTATATATTAATAATGGTATTTTGTCACAACTTGACAGGTTTTATCCAAGTGTATGTTATTAAATTTACGTGGCACCTAGCAAATCAATCTCCAACTCTTTGTGGCCCCTCCAGCATTACTCTTCTGTTGGATTTAAACACTCGTGGGAATTAGTTTCCTGTTTTATTTTCAAAAGCATAAAGAGAGTTCTAATGTAGGATCTCTCTTGGAAGATTCAAAAGCACCTGCTTTCTTTGTGTATGGAATGTAAGTTTGTTTTAAGAGAATGTGAGTTATTAAATGTTTAAGGAACATGTGAGAGTCTGTAAATTTATTTACTTCTGGCCTTTGCTGTGTAATGGCCCAGTCACACTTGTGTTCTGCACTAGCCTGTATGTACTGGTGAGGATCAAGCATAGATTATCCACTTCTATACTCTACTGTTACCCAAAAATGACTTGGTGCTTCTCAAGTCTTATCTTCCCATGGAAAAAAAATTGGCGTCTCTGTAACTGGGATAGTTAAAATTGTGAGTTGCATTAGATCAAAAGCACAACAATTTCCTATATGTTAATGCAATTCTTTCATATTGGTGTGAACCTGAAGTTTTTGTTAATACAGTGCATGGGAAGGTGTCCAGCTGATGGGTGTAGTATGGAGTCTATATGTTCAGGACACTTTGCACTTGAGGCAACTATTACTCTGCTTTGATAAAGGCAGTAAAAAGTTAATTTTGTACCTTTTTATGCCTTTCAGTTTAGAATGACTATAGAATTTTGCATGGAGCATGTTCAATGTGTGATTCAGTCTGAAAATTTAATACACCTCTAAGACGATTCATTTATTCTTTGTTTACAGAATGGACACAGCGGTGTTAGAACACAGGCAACTCTTGACAGTAAGTTTACAAAGCTTGATTGTGCATAGGACTTTATCATCTTTCATTTCTACTTGCTGTGTACCCAACTGTAGTGCCGAACAGTGACTTCTACTTTAAGGTTTTACTTTGTTTTCTCTAACTAGTTTTTGCCTGACTCAATTTGAGTCTATTTTATACTTGTATAGGATACACTACTTGCTTCTTGATTAAAACTGAAGTATAAAGGAGCCCTATTAAATGTATAAACCTAAGTAGTCTCAGAATTAGAGAAGCTGCTTGGCTGCTGCTTTTCTTTTTGAATTTACTGCCAGAAACTGTTTAATATAAAGCTAAAATAAAATAAAAAATATAATTTTTTTTAGCAATTCTTCTGATTCTTTGTTGGGAAACAGCAAGTAGCATTTAGCTGTAATGAAACAAATTCACAATCTTCTTGAATGCACTTCTCAGTGGGCATAGGGCTATTGACGTCTTGTTACAAGCCCTTGGGAAATAAGAGTAACCAGCATGCTCCCTCAGCGGGTAGCTTTGCTGCCTTGCAATGGAGTAACAATAACAATAATAATAATTGTCCAGGCTTTACCATTGTATTCATCTTGGCACCCCTACAGCTCTTTCCCTGGAGTTAAAATAATCAAAGTCATCCTTCTGATGTTTATATGTTGCTCTGTGGAAGTTTTCAAAGGCAGCAGTGTGGATGAACATTTTTTGAAATTCCCACACTTAAATTTTGGGTCTAGCTTCCTTTTAAATATCTCTTCAGGTAGGTCATTATTAGGACAGCTTTCAATCACAGAATCACCAAGGCTGGAAAAG
>VWZO01011370.1:176256-189219 GCA_013396975.1 Bucco capensis | reverse complement strand
AGCTTTTTCCCCAGGGCTCTTCTCCAATAGATAATCCTTCAAATAATCCCAACAGATAGATCCTTCTTGGCCACTTGTCACTAGTGTTAAACTGGGCTTTAAGTGTCTTGTAGGCACATCAGAGGTGATCTGTGAAGCCTGCATTGCTTTCCTGATTATATTGGATACAGGATACAAATGCAGACCAATTGTAATAAGGGTGTCACTGAATTTATGTCTTTTCCTAGAAAATTTGCTATAGAATACATCCCTTCCCATGTCTGTAGCTGGGTATGAAGTTGTTTGTCCATGAAATACTGCTGAATTGTGTTTTTGTGTTTCTGAACTGTGTTATCCTCTTCCTCAAATGCAGTTTTTCTTGGGGGGAAAAAAAAAAAGGAGCTCTGCTTGTGGGAAGTTACATTCTCTGGTGCTTCAAACATTTATACACACAAAGCTCTTTAATTTTTCTTATCCACTAAGACTTCTGGAGTGACTAAGGACAACTTGCATGAGTAAGAGCTCTTAGGATCAAAGGTTTCCAAAGATTCTGTTCCTGTTGAGTGGCTGATGGCAGTCAGTGAGGAGCACACAGCCACAGCAAATATGACACAAAGAGATGCTTCTGAGCAAGCCTCATTTGAAAGCAGGTGCTGTTGTAGTTCTCCAGCAGAAGACTCAGTTCACATGTTGTCTGTAGACTACAGAAGAAAGAAAGTTTCATACAAAAGCTTGCCTCATTGACCCAGCTTGATCTGTGTTTCAAAGGCAAAGCTGGAAGTAGAGTACAATGAGTTTCACATATTGATCAGTACAAGGAAAGAATGACACAGCTCAGCCCATGCCATTGTCCTTTTCTTACCTTTAATCTCCTGTCTCTACTTCTTTTAAAAAAAAAATAGTAAAGAAGAAGTTACAATTAGTTCATCTTAAAGAGATTAGACTTCCCACTCAAAACTTGGAAGAGATGCTGAGAAATCATAGTTATGCTGGAGGGCTTTAGTTTTGCTTCAGGCATTTGTGACTTCACACAACGAATAAATATTTCTAAATGAAAAGGAACTAAGAAAGAAGAAGTGGTAATATCTTTTTCTTTCTCTTCCTCTCTCTCCTATACACATATATGCATGCAGATACACACACAGAGGCACACACTAGTTTTGCAAACTGAAATGAATGTGGACATCACTGCAAATAATCTCTCAGCTCCTCATTTTCCATTTCTGTGAGGATAATGAAATCAATTTTAGAAGACTAACAACAGGCTGTTTTCCCAGGAGTCAAAACCCATTTTCTGATATGAATGAAGGAATTCTATACAGAGAGAATTGTGAAGTATTGGAAACATTTTAATGACCTAGATTTGGGTGGTTGTGTTACTCACAAGTGCCAATGTATGAGTTATATAGGTCAGCCTCAGCAAAACCAGATGTTTTAGTTGCCAAAAGTCCCATTTGCAGGAATCAGAAAGAGGAATTATGGTTTATAATTGGTTTGTAAATAATATCTGATGGAGCTGTTGCCTTGTTATTGAAATGGAGGAGTATTGACTCAACTAATCTGTACTTATTCATCCACCCAGTGGAATTTGCATCACCTACCTTAGGTCCCTCAGACAAAGCAGAGGAGCATTCAATTAAAGAAGGCTTGCACCAAAGCCATCATGCTGCCTGCCTGCTGGCAAAGATAGTGACTGGAAAACTCTGAGACTTACTGCAATTACCTTGGCTACATCCATCAAAAAGGGATGATTTAAGTCTTGCTTTCATTTAACAAACTACTTTGGGCCTCCTATGGAGGATGTCCAGTTCTTTACCTTCCCTATCAGTTCAACAGCATATCTTTGGAGGACTAAGAGTAGTTTGGGCCTTTGTAAGTGAAGTCCAGGAGAAGGAAGAGGTGCCATGACACTATGGTCTACTACGAAGCCACCATCCTGTTCAGTTCTTAGAACAGGTTCAAGTTTTCTTAGACAGGGACAGAAATTGAATTAAAAGTCTGAAGGAATATTCCTGGTGGAGCTGGTAGATCCTGATAAAGCTGGGAAGAGAGTTAGGCAGAAAACTCTTCACCATGGAGAAGTTGATATTGTGCTGAGCATGTTCAAAAGCAGAACTTCAGGTGCCAGAGGAACTTTGTGTGTAAAACCAAGGATGGGTCAAAAGCCTAAGGACTGTCTAGGTAGCAACTAAGCCGAAGGGCAGGAGGCATACCAGTGACCATGAGGTGTTTATACCTTTTCTAAATCTCTTTGTGGAGCAATTACTTGTACAAAAGTGACCCCAAGTGTCTCAAGAAAGATGTCTGCATCCATGAAAATACTACTTTCATGTGGAGTAAATGCACCCACCTGTGCCAAAAACCTTTTTTCCATACATGAGAAAGTCTCTTCTTTGGAACCCAGGACTTGAATTTAAATGCTTTTTCACCTGGAAGTTTGAGACCTCCTTTTTTCCCAGTGGCATATAGCTTAGTTTCTAGGTCTGCAGATCCACCAGACTTTGGACATGAAAGCTGTTACATTTCCATTCATAATAATTTTATTAGGCTTATTGCTTGCAAGAAAAAAAAACAAAGCTATGCAATTCAGTCATTATAAAAGGCCATTATTAATTTATTCCTGTTGTGCTCTAACTTGATAGCCTGTCTGTGCACTTAAAATGCCTTTGTACCTTGTTCTTTGTTATCTCCTAGGCATGTAATTTAATTAACACACATACACTGCTTTGAAGATGTAAAGCGATATATGAACGTTTCAAACAGCAAATTAAGGCTTTCACAGGTGAAACTGTAGGGCAGCAGGCAGAAAGCACAACATAGGAGCAGCACTGCCTGAAGCTAATTACTCCTGCAAAGGGCAGGAGTAAATATAATACCCCCAAAAGTGCTGTGGGGAGCAAAAATCTAGTGTCAACCACTGAGAAAGAACCTGGCTTTTGTTAGCGTGCAGTGATGAAGAATTGGGAGCCTGCTGTTATCTAGTTCTCTAGCTCCCCTTAAATGTGATGGATGGTTTTTCATTGTGTCTTCACCATGCAATCCTGGGAATGAGGAAGGGAAGGAACCACAGGGGAGCATAAGGCTTAGCAGTTCAGGCCCATGTTCTGCCAAACGTTCACACAAGAAGAGAATGGATTCGTTAAGTTGATGTGAATAAAGGTAAGAGATTGATGTCAGTTATGGATGGTACTTGGTGGTGGACAGGCTACATCATATCATCTTGCTTGGTCAGGGCTACACAATGAAAGGTCATACAGAGCTCGGTCAGTAGCTTTAGTCCCACACAGTAAAATAACACAATGTCTTACATATGGGTATGCAAAGAACTCACTGGCCCAGGCTGCCCAGGGAGGTGGTTGAGTCTCAATCTCTGGAGATATTCCAAACCCAACTGGACAAAAGTGACTCCAAGTGTCTCAAGAAAGATGTCTGCATCTATGAAAATACTGTAATTTCATGTAGAGTAAATGTACCCATCCTGAGCAACCTTCTCTAGGTTCTCCTGCTCTTGCAGGGAGGTTGGACTAGATTGCATCCAGAGGTCCCTTCCAACTCCTACCATTCTGTGATTCTTGATCCTGTGAGAGGAATGAACCACTTGTTAAATTTGTGGGCTCAGGACCTGGTAGCATTCTGATAGTTTAGAGCTGTTAGAAGCCTATTTCAGCCAGCATGGATGAAGTCAGTTGTCTAACCACAGACATCTTGTGCCATTTGAACTGCTGTATCTGAGTCTGGATCTGCTGTATCTAAGGCATACAGAGCTTTTGGAAAACTCTAGAAAAGAGTCTGGCCAAATAAACACTTGAAGAAAAGTCCAAAGCTCAGTGTTTCTAGAGCCATTGTGCTGGCTACTCTTTTCTATGGTTCCCAAGCATGGCTCATCTATCCCCACCACCTACGACTCTTGGAGCGCTTCCAGCAGCGCTGTCTCCGCACAATCCTAACCATCCATTGGACACATGATGGGACTAATCCATCTGTCCTAGAACAAGCAGCAATTCCAAGCCTTGAGGCCATGCTGCTGAGAACGCAGCTGCGTTGGGCAGCTCACGGCTCCAGGATGAAGAACTCCTGCCTGCCTAAGATCATGCTCTCTGGGCAACTTGCCCCTGGCTGTGGCAAGAGAGGAGCCCCGAAGAGGAGATGCAAGGACTCCCTGAAACAACAGCTCAGCCTTGGCCATATTGCTCCCCTGAACTGCTCTCCTCTGGCCTCCACTCAGCAGCTCTGCACACACACTAGTGTTAATGCCGCCCATGGTTTGGAGCAGGCACGCAGGATCACTCTGGAGGAGAAAAGACAGCGTAGAAAGAATCGTGTCTTGCAGCTTCTACCTCCTGAGGAGTCCTTGTGCTGTGCCTTTTGCAACTGCTCTTGTCTGTCCCAAATTGGCCTTTGCAGCCAGCAGCGCTTGGAAAAAGCACTTGGGAAGAGCATGGCTGGAGCCCTCCCCGGAGCTGCGTTCGCGAGGCCTGGCCATGATGAGCTGAGTCTGGACTAGCAGATAGGGTGCAAGCCCTATGAGGGACACTTGCTTTTCCAGAGCAGCAGCTGAAGCTCAGGAGAGTGGTGATCTGCCAGTCCTGCCTGCCAGCCCTGCATGGATGTTAGCGATGTTAGGATGTTTCAGATGGCATTGGCTGCCTATGTTTATGCAACTGAATCCCATCCATTCAGTCAAGTGCCACCATTTGGCATGAGAAAGAGTAATATGTCATGGCTCCTATTCAATTTCCATGCCATTAATCTCTGGTTCTTCTGGAACCTTTGCATGCAGCACACATCAGCTGCATAGCACAAATGTTATTTACAGATTACATTTAAAAAGTCAGTTTTTAAGTGAAGGAAAATAAAATTGCTCCAGTGCATTCTTTTATTTTCAGCTGGAATTACCTACCAATGGCTAGGTCCATCTCTTTTAGGCTTTGCCAAGCACTTTGCAGTCATCATGAGTTCTTAGGGCACTGCACCCCAAATGCCAACCAATCAACACTAACACTAGGGTGTAGATTAATACAGGAGAAACATTTATCTTGTCTCAGCTGGAAATAGTTCTTTGTGCATTTGATTGTGATCTGAAAATTTGCTACCTGGTGTGGGAGCATGTTCATATTTTTTATGTGTGCTGTATCTTGTTTTGGGTGGAGGAATCAGCATATTTATCACTCTGACTGACACATTCCCTTCTGATGGGGTTTATCTTGCACATGTTTATTATATTATGCACAGCAGGATCCCTATTATGAAGTGGATGAATGTTACTATTCATTCCAAACAGATGCACATTAAGTGACAGTCACTGAGTCATTGCCTTTTAGATGTCAAGGGAATCAGCACAAAGTTGACTGTTGCTTGACACAATTACATCTGTCAGTCTGCAAAGAACAGTTATCCTTTAGTACCAACACTACCATCTTCATTTCCACTGCTGCCCTACCTTGCTTGCCTTGTTGCTGCTGTTATTTTTACAACAGCCACCAGATAGTGTGAAGCAAAACTCATTATGAGCCTTCTTAGCTTGCAGTGCTCTATCTCTCTCCATTTTCCTTACTGCTAAACAGTCAACAGACAGAAGGCTTCATCTTTTACACAAATATGTAAAGCTCTGTTGCCACTACTCTTCCAGTTTTGACTTTCATTCTAATTGCCCTAAGAAAACTATTTACAGATTTTAGCTCTTATTTTTCTTCTCCCCCCTCTAGAGATGTGTAAATTTTCAAATTCAATCATTCTAATGATGAACACATGTTGAAGAAACATACTGAAAGCAGCATATACCTGTCAGGGAAAGGTTTCTTCTCTGTATATTCAAGTAAAATCTATTCTAATCACTGTATCAATTTTTCAAAAGCACCAGCACAACAAGACATTTCTAGAATTGCAGTTAATGATGACAGCTGAAAGACATAATAGAGTGTGAAAAAGCTTATATGTAGAGTCACATTTCTCTTTTTCTTGCTAGTTGTATATATCTTGCATATTCTCTTGATGAGCCTGTGCAGTCTGAGTTGCTGAATGACATTAAGGACGTGCTGCCATGCTGTTAGCAACCAAAGGTTTAGATTTGTCTAAAACAAAGTCCTCCTCAAGCCATCACATCAGCTTTTCCCAAGCTCTGCTTTGCTGTCCTGTAGGTATGAAATTTGACCCTGAGCACTTCCTAGAATTCCATTTCTTTTCTGCTTCTGTAGAAGTAAAAAAGAGCAAATGCATGTACGTGATCTAAAAGCAATCCATCTCTACTGCCCTACTGCCTGAATAGCTTGACTAATGATAACTGATGATTATCTGCTTGGAAAATAATGGGCAAATTTCCCTGGCTGTAACTTCACTGACTTCAGGCTGTGCTGTGTTTTAATTATAGTATGTTCAACCCAGGCTCCACAAAGAACTAGTAGATGTGCTAAAGGGGGGAAAGAAAAATCCTCCTTTGGTTGGGTGTCAGACTATTACTATTATTTATTTAAGTGCTCCTAACGTGACAGTCTTGACCTACTTGGTCTTTTCTTCTCTTAATGGCTGTGAAATTGAAACAATTCACTTGGCATTTTAGACTGTCATTAAAAAAAATGCCCAAGAATGCCCAGAATGGAGACATTTCTTGCCCATTTATGTCACTACAAGCTGCTTAAAAGAGTTGCTTTGCTGCTCTGCTCACAGTGAAGAGGACATAAAACCCTCTTGCGACAATTTATTCTACTTGGAGTATAAAAGAAGCAAATTCATTTCAGCCACTCCATGCTTAGTCCTTTTTTGAAGATACCAGGCAAAATATTAACCTTATCATCAGCAGAAGGCTTCTTCAAGAGGGTTGGCCTTCAACTATAATTTTTTTGCCTTACAGAATCATGATTTGTCAGTTCCTGCAGTGGGAAATTCAGCTGATGCCATGGGAATATTGAATAGCACTGGGATGTGCTTGGGGAGTTGCACAGAGCAGCAGAGAAAGGAGCTGCAGGTCCTGACTCTGACATGGATTTCATTGGAGAGCTTTTCTAGGTCATTTCTCCTGCCTCCCTTTTCCTTTATTTTTATTTATTTCTTTAAGAAGATAAATTAACACTTCTAACTTTTCCTTTGTAATGCAAGTGATGCTATTTTGGAGTTTAGTCAAGCATTTGTCAAGTGCTGTCTTGATGAAAGACACAATATAAATGCTATCTGAAGTGTCTGCACATCCACAGAGGGAAGCATTTAACAAGCAAACAGTCTTCAAGGATACTGAGGTAAGACAGGGACAGGAATATAAGTGCTAGAACCTGCTCAGAAGTGCAAGGAGCCACAGAGAAAGCAAGGCCAGACCTCATATGCAGCTGCTCCCAGTTGCCACTTTACTTTCAGCATCTCATCAGACCTCTCTGCCTTCATCCCATCCCTTTCCTCAGGTCTCATCCCATCCACTCACTGGGGTCCCACTGCCCAGTACAACTGAGATCTTAGCCTGCAGAACTGACACTGGCTCCTCCATAGCTCCCAGCCTGCTTGGAAAGGTAGTCTAAAAAAGATTTATGCTCATGGTAAAAGCATGGAGAATGGGTAAAGAGGTGCTACACTGCTGGAAAATAGATCCAGAGGCATCTCCTCACCTTTCCTTCTAGTTCTTCCAGCACTTGTGACAACTTAGCCTCCCTCCTTCCAGCTGCAGATCCCAATGTCTTGCTCCTCAGCTCTTCAGCTGGTGGAGGAGGATGAATCCAGCTTGATGCTCACCCCTTTGCTCCCTGGAGTTTTGGGCTAGCAGATGGCCTTGGAGGTTTACTTCCTTCCATATTCACATGTCCAGCAGGGTTGAAGACTTTAGCACAAGGTGCAGAGGGCTGAGCATTATTCCTTTTTAACAACCTGGAATAATTTTTCCATTTATTCAAGCTGTCATCTCTGCAAGTAAACTGAACAATTAAAGGGCATTCACTTATTTTTCATGCACTGAAAGTATGAATTTTTCATTACATTCCAATTCACATTTTTTTCCCCCAGCTTCATTAACTGTCTGGTGTGAACTTTATTGTCTCCACATTCACAGCCTTTAACTAGCTGCCGTGTTTGAGGGAATATTTTGCAGGCTCTGTCTTCTCTTCCCCTCTGCCCAAGCCTTGTTATTCTCTGAAAGGGAAAAGAGAAAGAAAGGGAAGAATAAATAATAATCCCCAAAGCATGTTTCTTTTCAGGCAGCAGCACTCAGCACTGCAAACTACACTGTGTAGGATCTTGTAAAGCTTGATTGGAAACATATTATGGGTTTAAAACTGTGTATATCTCTGCCTTCCTCCCCTCCCCTTTCCTCCCTGCCTGAATTAAGCAGAGGATGAGTTGCTCTTGCAAACAGCTGTGGTCTCCACTATGATTCCTCTTTCCATGGAGCATTGAAGAGGTGAGTTTTGAAGCAAATAGACTGACATGGCTTGGGCCATTACAGGTGGAAAAGATAGGACTTCACAGAGACTTCTCCAAGGGCCTATAGGGAAAACTATTTAGGAGATATGCCCAGCTGCCTCACTCAGATGTAGTGCAGCAGCTGAGGGATGAAACAGTGACCTGACTTGATGAAACCTCAGCAGTGCCCTAAGGGTTGTCCCCATTCACCACCTGGGTGCCCTCTGCTAAAAGCCTGGGCTGTCTTTACAAAGTCTTTGAAGCCAGTGTGATGTTGTCCAGTGGCAGGAACAGCCTCTTCCCATCTAATGCACAAAAAGGCTGTCACACAGGAGAAGAAAGATTACATTTAGTTGCAGTGTAGCAGTGAAAGTGGACTATTAACTTCTAATTTTTCCTTCTGGAAAGCTACAGAGATGTGACATTAAACGTGTGACTGCCAGAGAAAGAGAGAGCAAGCAGGGGCAGATTGGTGAGGTCTCAGGTCAGGGTGTAGTGTGAGTGGGAGCCCTCCCTCTGGAGTCAGCAACTGCATCCTTCTCCACCTTCTGATGCTAATGCTATCTCACTCAGAAGGGTCCATAGCTCCTTGAAAGCCTAACCCTGCATACTAGCAAGTGGGTAGAGAGAAAAGAAAAGGTTTCTGAAATAAATCCAGGTGACAGTGTTGAGATTTTGGCATCAAGTGTTTTCCTTTTGGCAGTTTAGGATGATGGCATCTGGCTAATCAGGCAGCATCAATGCTACAAGGACTTGGAGTGTCTGTAGCATTCTCAGTCTGGGGCAGCTTACTCTCCTAATATCATACTATCTGCTTGTCACTGACTGCATTTTAATGTTTGTGGCTTTGTATTTTACTTCTGAAGTTTGACAAAGACCCAAAGAACTAATAGGATTTGTTCCCCCAATAGTCCATTTCCCAGTTCTTAGATGCTTCATAGTACTGATTCAAGCTGTAATGTCTTGGAAGGAGTGTTTAATAACCCAAGCAAAGCCATCTTAAAAACAATGGACTTATTTTGGACTACCTAATCCCAACAAGTTCAAACTTCATCAGACCTTAAGCACCTGTCACTGGTGAGCCTTCAACCACATGCCAAAGCCTGAAGCCAGCTCAGCTCATCTAGGGCATGCATTTTGAAGGAACAAATTTCCTAGCAGTCTGAATCAAATTGTTCTAAATGCTATTTAAAAGAGTGGAAAAAAAATTTGAAAGAAAGACTTGTGATTCATTACCCTGTTATAATAAGTCTCTGACCCAAGCCCTCTTCCTAATCTAAGTTCCACCAAATAAGAGATGGCAGAAGGTGAGAGGCACATAGCAAAGTTGCTGATTTCTGAGGTATTGACACTGGCATTAGCTTCTCTTTCTTGCTTAAATATCACTTACTCTTTTATATAGGGTCTGTGGAATTTAAAAGGTGTCTCTCATTTGCCAGGGTTGAATCACATTTTAGGAGGATCGTGGTTCCAATGGAGAGAAATTGTACTTTTTGGAGTAATTCAATGAAGAGTTGGAGGCAGGTCTAAAATAAAGTATTTACCTGTTACCTTTAATATTCATATTACCCCCTAGACATGAGCTGAGATGAGGATGTGCAGTGGCAGCTCATCTACTTCTCTGCTGGAAGAGACAAGTTTTAAACCTTTCTGATGAAAATGAAGTGGTGTTGTTGCCATTTGATAGCAAAATGCTAAGCCCCTGGAAGTTAGAGGTAGAACCAGGCACTCAATCTAGATCTTCTGAGCCATGCTTTGCACAAATACTACTCAGGGTATAAATTCTCTGAGAACAAGAAGGTGTTGCTAAGAGCCTCATTGCAGCCATGGCCCCTGGCTGCTGCAGGGCTGAGCACTTGCTGTCCCTCAGGATTCACCTGTACAACTATCACAGGGCAATCTTTATTTTGTATGGTTTTGTGGTTTTTTTTATCAGTTGGGTTGCTCAGATGTAAGTACAGGCCAAATTTGGGCTGCAGTGTATTTATTGCTGGAAATGATGCGTGTTGTAGAAAGAAGACAAGGCTGGGGTTTTGTTTTCCTAGCTCAGGGTGAATCTGCAGGCTGGCAGTTGGAACCAAACCATCTTTGTGTGTGAAATTAGTGATTTTTCCCCTTGGATGTCTCTGGGGGAAAATAAACACAGAGCCTTTTGAATCCTGAAGCTCTTTTTACAAAGTCAGTTGTAGAGCAGAAAGGCACTTTTAACCCCAAATGGGTATAAAAGAGCATGGCAAATTACACATCCACTATCTGAATAGGGAAGTTGTACTCTAATTGTTGGATGTAAGCTTGACTGCCTTTGAATTAACAGTTAAAGCTGTATTCATTAATCTGAGCAGGGAAGAGCAGGCAGGCTGTCACAACATCCTTCAGTTCAGTAGTCATGCAGAGCAGGTGAGAGCTTGCTAACCATTTACAAAGAGTAGCAGCTGATCTCCATCAGCCCCATCACCTCATGATGAAGAGGAAAAGGCAACCAACTGCAATGCCCAGAGAAAGATTTATGATCTAGCTGAAAGTCCAGAGTCCCAACAGGCAACATACAACCTACAATTACCCAGAATGATTAGACTTCATGCTTTTAAATGCTTTACCAACTCAAGAACTACTAAGGGCACAATTCATAAATGTTATGGTCCATTTGCTGTACATGCAGCTTCTGGGGGGGAAAAAAAAGTAGTCTTTTGGGAAATAAGCATGAAGTTCACCACTACTTTTGAAGAAAGCATTGGAAATGAGTATTTCAATGCAGACAGTGAAGGACCTGACCCCAAACTAGGGATGAGGTAAGGTAAGATGCAAATGTTCTCTAAACAGGAGCTGATTGTGGGAACAACTTGGGTTCATCAAACTGAGTTGAACTCCATTTCAGTGCCTACTGAAATGTTCACTTTATCTTTTCTTTTTGCTTTTTAAGAGGTACAATAAAGGTTAACAGCTTTGTCACTGAGAAATCTGGATATTTAGCTTCTAGATAGTGTTGCTGAATGGAAACTGCTGTTGTGTATGAACTGTGACATAAAAACTCTGGCAAGTCTTGCTGGGATAACTTAAAATGTTACTGCCCCACCTCTCTGACAGAAGATACCACCACACTCATGCAAGTTGATATAAAGGAATTGCCAGCACTCCACCTGTGCTGCTTTAAATTCTGGCATTTTAGTTAAATCCACCTTCAGCAACAGTGTGAGTTAAACCCAGCAGGCTAAGATATTTAAGCTGTGCTTTTCCCCCCTCCCCAGACTTTATTACTGAAGTGATGTCTGCCAGAAGAGAGGTAGAAGCTGGAGTTATTGGAGTCAGCACCATTTTAAACACAGCCAGACTTAGAAGAGCTAGCATAGAAAAACCCTGAGATTGTTTTGGGTTTGTTTTTGCCTCCTGACAATATTATGGAGTGGGACACAGCAGAGGCAACAATTCCATAGGTAATCATTGTGAGAAGGAGGGCATTCATCTGAAAGAAATGAAGTTGTTTCTGCAAGTGTATCTCAACTGGAAGTACAGTCACAACTGGAAACCACTTGGAAATTGCTGAGCAAAACAGTCTGGTGAATATCACTTGGGAGAGGTCTGTGCTGCCTTGTGTTGCTTGGCCAAATCACCTCAGGACAGGTCTTCAAGTGACCATTTGATCATGCTGCCACTGATTCTCTGAGCTGAAGCAACACCTCTCAAGACTGATACATAGAGTAACCCCTCAGAAAACAGAGAATTGTTGGCAGGTTCCCTACCTGGATGTTCCTAGTTAACTAAGCAGGGATTCTGAGCAGTAGCAGCTGCACTGTGCCTCTCATTTTTGTGTGAAGCTCACCTGGGAGGAATTCACAATCCTGGTGGAAATGACACATGCTGGCCAACAGCTCTTGGTGACATGAGGAATGAGAGAGCTCACACAGGGCAGAGTCAGTGGCAGCAGCCACATGGAATCACCATTTCTTTAGCACAAAGTATGTATTTTCTGTCTTCCTATTCCCTTTACAAGAGAGGCTTGGTAAAATTTGCTCTCCCTGACAGAGCTTGGTTGATAGTTTCTCTCTGTAGCTGGGTCTGGATAGCCTGGAGATAGACATTATATGAAAGAAGGTTTTCCAATCCATCTGAATAAAGTCCTTGTGAAACTTTCATGAGAAAACCCATGCTCCTTCATAAGAAATTTGGACATAGCTCAGAAAGACTGCCTGCTGCTGAATGGGGAAATGACACAAGTAATACATATTATGCTATTTTCTGGTGTGAGATTAATAGCCCAGAGTCAACAACTAGCCTAGGATCTGTTTACATGCACAGAAAAAAAAAGACACCCTCCTGCATCAAGCATGAGGCATGAATAATCTTGCTGCTCCTTGAGAATATTTTTGGCCAGTGGCATAGAATTTCCTTCCCTATCTGTTTAAAAAAGGTACTGAGTTGTGAGGCAGATTTGTCGATGATGCTGTGCCATAGGTAGTCTGGAACATCAACCCTGTAATATCAGATTTTGCAGATCTACTTATTAACAGACTTGTTGGGATTTTTTTTGTCTATGGCTTTTCACAAATATCCATCATGGCCAGGCCTCGCGAATACAGCTCCAGGGAGGGCTCCAGCCACGCTCTTCCCAAG
>VWZO01011370.1:157928-175924 GCA_013396975.1 Bucco capensis | reverse complement strand
CTTCTGTCTGGGCAACAAGGGCAGCGTCAGCAGCATAAAGCAGCTCCTGGACAAGATGCTTTATGGTCTTAGTATGGGCCTGCAAACCCCTTAGGTTAAATAGGCTTCTATCAGTATGATATCTAATGGAGATACCATCCTGGTCATCAAATTCTGCTATGGCCCTTTGGAGCATCATGCTGAAAAAGAGTGTGAATAGACAAATATCCACCAGACCAGATTTGTCTGAACTTGTGAAGGAATGCAGCTCTGTGGTGTGCAGAAGGCTATGCCACCTGAACCACAGCTCATCACAGCAGCTCTCTGGCTCCTCAAACAGTGTTGCCAAAAGGAAGGTTTATTCTGAGACTCAACCAAGCTGAGTGTTGCCTACTTTGAGATGCCTGTGACAAAGGTAAGTTCAGCTTTTAAGTTCAGAATCTCAGCATTTAAGCACTATCCATTGCTTGAATTCAAATCAGTCATTATTTAACTTGTCAACATTCATACTAGAATCAAAATAAAGTGAAGGGTAAACAAAATGTTGGCTACCTGTGAAATCTGTAAGTTTCTTGTTTAATTTTCCTTTTTTTTTTTTCCAGTGTCAGGTTGGGGTTTTTGTGCATTTTCTGGCTTTTCCTGAATGAATCACAAGCATGTTTACTTCTGGCCTGTGAGGTACCATTATATCCCAAGTGTGCTGACTGAGCAATGTTCACCCCACGAGGACAAGAATGGTGCACATGTCAGGATCTAGATACAAATAGACTGATGCATTTGCTACTCTTGTGAAATACTTGTAAGTATATGTTCCTTGGTCTCCATTATGCTTCAGCTCTAAGGGTACTCATCTAGCTCATTATGAATTGCCAACATGAAGGAAAAAAAAAGAGAGAGAAAGCACCCATGTGCTTATTCATTTTGAAAGTGAAAGATGAGTTAATTTTTTAAGCCAAAGTCTGGCTGCTCAGCTGCACATCATATATTATCTTCATTAATCTACTGTAACAGAAAAGGAGCAGGGTGGTGAAGCATGCTTATTCCAAGCTTCAGACACACTTCTTGAGTAGAATGAGTGAACACAGCATTTAGTGCTCCTATTTGTATTCCTGCCTGCTCCTTGGAGAGTAGGGAAGAGGGCTGGGCATGCTCACATGAAGCCAGATGTGTCAGCATCTGCACTGGGCACTCTGTGATTGAGAGAAATGGGAAATGATGCCAGTGATATTAGTTAAGGCTTTCCATGTATTCCCATGTAATTTAAGAGATCTAGAAGCAACATGTTGGTATAGGTTTTGATTTGCAAACTGGATGGTGAGTGGCTGATGGATTCCATGCTGTGCTTGGACACTGTTCCCAGCTCCCTCCTACTTTGTGAGAAATGACTGCAATCATAAACCCACCACATAATGAAGACTTCAGTAGGAGCAGGAAACACTGCCACACCAGGAATTTGCAGGACATCTGGTAAATCAACAACATTAGCACAAACATCATGGCCAACAGTCTGAGCTGCAGCAACAGTAGATTCATTTTCCAAATGTTCCAACTGAGAAAGCTACTCAGGCCATTCCCAGTATACACCAGATGGTTGATTGGTAAGCCAATATTTTCTTTATGCACAGAAGCTGACTCTTCTATCATTAGGAAACATTTTGCATAGGGACCAGATATTTTAGTAGAGGCAGGATTTGCTCTGGCCCATGTTCTGCTGAAGAAATACATATACAAAATCACAGAATCCTTAAGGTTGAAAGAGACCTCTAAGAACATCAAGTCCAACTATGCTGTACAACATCCACACCACGATGTGGGCAACTGCAAGGTACTAGAAGAGTCTTATTTATTTTTATGCCATTCACCATGACAGACTTCCCCCCTTTCATTTTGAATGGTGGTAAACATATTTTAAGTGGACTACAATGCACTACATTGTATTAATTATGACACAACATCAAGTCCACGTGAAGACAAATCAGTCTGTAATACAACAGTGTCAGAGAGCTATAAAGATATAGTCTATAGTAGCTCAGGCTACAAATAATTTAAGCCCCAAGTAATTAGCATAGCACAGTTTCTAGCACCTTAGTCAAGCAAAACTATCTGCAACCTCAGTGGGAGTTTTGCCTTGTTGAATATGTGCTTCAAATAAAACTTGAGTACAGGAAGCTGAATTGACTTTGTGTGTTGACTTTGCCAAGTGCTCTCCAAATGGTAATATAGTGACTTTGCCTACAGAGAGAGAGAAATATCCTTGTATTGCTAAAACATCCAGTCCTGCTATTAGGCTGATAATAAAAGGTTTTGATGCAAACGTTCATCTTTCTCCTGTTTATCTGTGTTCTAGCTGGGGTAGTAAATCACTGGATGGCTTCCTATCTCCATTCATCCAAGCTGGGTGAAATGTCCTAGAAAAGGTAGAAATTTCCTTAAAGGTGTTCCAGGCTGATATCTCTTTCTTCTGTGAAACCAAAGAGAAATAGAGTATTTCTAGATGACCTGCAATCATAGTTACCTGGTAGACTTTTTAAAGCATGAAGATTTTTTTTCCACTTGCTACTTACTCCAACTGCTTGACCTTAGTATTTCTATGAGGAGTGTGAACGTCAGGCTGATGTTTTCAAGGAAACAAGCAAGATTTCTGCAAAGGGCTAGAAAAAATATGTTGTCCTCTTATTACTAAATTCTCCTGTAGTTTATGAGGTGAATTGCATACTCCATTCAAGCAAAGGGTTGGAATTAAGCAGTGGGATTAGCCTAGATGTTCAGAACATGCCACCTGCTCAGGTCTACATCCATAAGAAAACTCAAAGAGGGTCTTGGGAGAGATGGAAAGCTATATTCTGATATACATAGTGCTCTTTCTAGCAGTTAAGAAGTGGCAAGCTGCTCACTGGAGCTGGATAATGTGGTGACATATTCCAGCCAGCAGTCACACACTTGTATGTGCTCCCTCAGGAAGATATTGGAATGGACACCTCTCTCCACACACATTTTACTCACATGCTTCCTTTCAGCTTCCAAAATTTCCCAGCTCCTCCACTTCATCCCTTTAAACCCTGATTGTGCAAAGCCATGTTCATTTGCTCAACTTAAGGACAGTAATGCCACTGAAGCCAACAGAACTCATGGATGTAAAATCCTAAGCATGTTGGCAGGATTTAGTATTAAACTTTAAATCTGATATCTCTGAATTTGGAAGTCTAAGAGCTTCATGACCTTTCAAGCATGGATTATCCTGATTTTCTGCAGAAATGATGCTGATCTTACTGCTTGTGCTGAGGAGTAAGAGGCTCCTTAGGGGAGTGTTGTCCTCCTTTGGATGGAAGTGTGGTATTATTGTGATTGTAAAAGTTGTTTAACAGAGACAACACAGAAGATTCTCCTGGCTGGCTCAGTCTAGACAAAGTAGTTCAAATCCTGGTCTCAATAAAGTAAATGGCAGCTGTGCCCTGTGACTTTAACTGTCAGTGAGGAGAAACAACTGTGTGATTGCTAAAATCTGATACTGAGCAAAGAGACTGCAATTCCCAACAACAGAAATGTAACTGTGAAACAAAGCAACAGACAACCCAATGCATTAGAACAGGATTGAACTGAAAGAGTTAATTCTGCTTTGCTTAAGAATAGAAAGGGGGAAAAAAAAAAAGATTTAATATACTTTTCAATCATGTCAACTGAAATGCAACTTTCCCCAATGATAGACTTGCCTACATCTATCACAAGGTAAACAATCTGTGCTAAAAGCATAAAGACTTATTTTTCCTTTATTCTTATCTCAGTGAAACAGTCCACTGACAGAAGTGGAAAAGATTTGGTGATGTTTCACCCTCAACTAATGCAGAAATAGAAGCCTATTAGAGAAGTTTCAAGTGCCAGTGGCACTGGAATTCCTTGGCCATTATTTTGCTCTCTAACAAATAAACATCACTTACTGTTGCCAACTAGCTGCATGCAGATTTGCAGTTCCTTAAAAGGAACTTACTTATCAGCTTTGTCAAGAGTTAAAAAGTCACTAATGACAGAGAGAAGGAAAAAAGGATGAAAAGGCATTTACCTAGGAGATTTCATTTGGACAAAGCTGAGGGATAGGAAGCTGTGTTCCTGAAGGGATGAGCCTCCAGCTGTTGAAACTCTTAGCCAAGAAGTATAGGGGAGTTGTTAAAGTGTAACATCAGCCTGAAATGAGTGGGGTGGTATTTATTTTAGGGTGAGGAGTAAGTTTGTTCTTGTTTTGCTTTAGTCTCCTACAGAATTGAATCTCTTCACACCAGACTTCCAAAAGTTTGGGTAGGTGATGGGTAAAGAATATCCAAGGCAAAGCTGTAGCATTTTGATGTCACACAGGAGAACAGAATGTTAGGGGTTGGAAGGGACCTCTGGAGATCACAGAATCATAGAATTGTCAGGGTTGGAAGGAACCTTCCAGCTCCTCTAGTTTAACCCCCTGTGCCTGCCATGTGCAGGGACACCTGGCACTAGAGCAGCTTGCTCCCAGCCCCAGCCAGCCTGGCCTGCAACACTGCCAGGGCTGGGGCTGCCACCACCTCTCTGGGCAACCTGGCACAGTGGCTCAGCACCCTCCTGGGCAACAACTTCTGCCTAACAGCCAACCTAAATCTCCTCTCCTCAAGCTTGGATCCATTCCCCTAGTCCTAGCACTGCCTGACATCCTAACAAGTCCTTCCCCAGCTCTCTTGTAGCCCCTGCAGATCCTGGAAGGCCACAAGAAGGTCTCCTTGGATCATCTAGTCCAACCCTCCTGCAAGAGCAGGATAGGTGTCTGGAAAACCCCAGATGGAGCTGAACAACTGAGTTCCTCTTGCAACCTCTTGCACAAGTAATTGCTCATAACAGTATGTCTAGGAGCATCCTTAATTTACTGAGCAGTTGTTTTTTGGCTTATGTCAGTCATCTGCAGAATGAGCATACATTCACATTATTTTTTAGGTCTTTTACATCCTCTTAAAGACATAGTTCATCCATCCTTTGGCACCTCATTTTGGGACAAATGGCCTGAGTCTCTTCTGTTTTCCCACATTGCACAGTAACTTTCAATTGTGCATGGTCATTTAGTGAAGTAACAAGACTATAAATTCCAGTTTGGTAGTTTTTATACTCCACTTTATCAGGTATTAAATGATTAAGCTCTAGGCATGTAAGCTATAGCATCACAATGATACAATTTTTTAAGAGACTGGAGTATTAACATATATGCATGGCAGGTTTGGCTAAATCATCAGCATATATTTATATAAATATGATATGCTCTGCACTGGAAAGAGCAGAATCAATTTAATGCAGCCACTTCTTCAATTTAAAAAGGAAATTTGTGCTGGTAGCATAGTAATAAAAAAGATTCCCTTGCCTTGCCACTCCCTGTAGCCAGAATATCATGGAATCAAGCTGCATGCCAGCCTTGGTCCTTAGTTTAATTACAGCCTTTGACACCTTCTTAAAACATTCCTCATTTCTAGCCTCTCACCTTCTCCATGCTATATCTTAATTACTCTTCCAAAAAGAAGATTAAATATGACTTCCTTGACCTCCCTCTCTTTCCCCCCATTCCTCACACTCTTCCTAAAGCTTCATTACATTTCTGATCACATTTTCCTTTTCCCTAGTCTTTCTTTTTGTGAGGTATTTTGACTGTTCACTGGAGGTTTTTCAGCTACTTCTCTGGATGCTCTTCCACTATCTTAGTGAAAATAAAATCCCTTCTTCCCTTTCCTTTGTTAGATGTAGGAATTTTTTAGGGACTAATATCTCTTTAAGACATCAGCTGAAGGCAAAATTTCATTTGACTACTTTGATATCAATCACTCTCACATCAACATCTTCATTGTCATCTCTCCCTTCATCAAACTTGCCTGCCTTGTCTCCCTTAAGGCTTTCTCTGTTTTCCACCTCCCTTAAAGTGTAGGGGGGGGAAAAAAGCAAATTCCTTACCCTTTTTCTGAACCCCTGTCAGCTGCCAATTCCCTGCCAGTGCCAGTAACAAATCCCACTGACATATTCTGTAACTGTGGAGGTCATCATCTTAGAGCCTCCTCTCTTGCTTTGTGCATGAGAAAGCAGCTCTCTCTCTGCTTCTCTATACCTCTGTTACTGCTGCTTCAATAAAATAGCTAAGATCTTTCCTCTTTCTGAAGAGACATTGAAATAGTTTTGGTTCTTGTTATCTCCTCCTTGCTGGATTCTTTAGGAAGCATATAACTTTTTTTCCTACAAACCATGCAGTCACAACATTTTCCTCAAGAGTTGTTGTCTGTGTTTAGGTCATATTGACTCTGCTTCTCTGTCTGCTTCAGACTTTTGTTTTCCTAATCCTCCCTGAATCTAGCCTGATCCCAACTTCTAAGTGAATAGTGAAGGATGAGGAAACTCATTGTTTGGTTATANAGCAGATGGGAATCAGACTCAGGGGCTGGAGTCTGGAACTTGAGAACTTTTGGATTGAGAACAAAGGCAGAACAGAGAGAGTCCTATAGGAAAAGAGCTAGGCTTCTGATCCCCACAAGGCTCAGGCACTTAACCTTCAGGAAGAGTGGAGATACAACCCTCTCCTTTTTTTGTACTGGCTGTTGATTATGTGCTAAATAGCTTAGTTGTGCAACTGTTTTGCTTAGGTCTTAGGCTTTATGTAAGAGACCCTAAGGTCTATGCTTGGTGTCAAAGTTTCAAGGGCTGAATATGATCTGTATGGCATGGAATAGCTTATTTTGACTCAAACTAGGACAAGGAGTAGCAGGTTTGTACATGTAGCTGAGATCCTGGCACCTAGGTCTCTCAGGTGTTGTAAGCACCTGGGGAAAACAAAAAAGCAAACACTGAGAGAATAAGATACACAACAATTGATAGGTAGACTGTCAGGAAGGGTGTAAAATATTGCACTCCTAAGCATGTTCATGCTTTGACAACAGACAAATCCCTTTGTTTTGGGGAGCTGCAGCTAAAACAAGATGTTGGTATTCCCAGCCTGGTCTCAAAATTCACACCCCACAACAGCAGATGCTAACTGATGGGAATGAAACCCTGACTGCTTAACAACTGCACCAACACTAGCAGCTCTTAGGTTCCTATTGAATAATGGCAGCTGGGTCTGACTTAATATTCACAGGGCAAGAAGTAAACCCTGTGATGGCAATCTAGGAAACTAGAGCATGACTGAATCACCTCTAGATGATCTTCTCCCATCTCAACTCTTGCTATCCTTAGAAGATAGAGAAACTTGTCTATTATTGTCATTTTTTCTTTTTGAGGGGAAGGAATGTGTTTGGGGAAGATGATTTTGTTATGAGTCTGCACAGTAGAGGAAGGAGGAGTGATAAAAAGAAATTATATTCCTTGGAAACCCAGAGAGAACCATGAGTTTCTCTTATTTAGGACTCAGGCAAAAAGGCAAAATTGATCCCCAATCTCCCTCTAAGTGTCACAGTCTAACCTGTTAAGAAGTTTTAGGAAGTCTCATTACCTTAGTGCTCCTCTGACTAATAACTTTTCTTACAAATAGCTTAGCTTGTTTTGCTAAACCAAATGTGAACTACCTCCAATAGAGTCATTTGGAAGGTAATTCTAACTGTCTTTATTTATATTTGTATAGATTGGCTTCATGGCAGGATCTCTTACAATAAAATGCAGCATAATAACTATCTACTAATGATACTTGGACTTGAAATATCTCCAGGAAGTTTAAATTGGTACCCACCTATTTTTAGCAGAAATAGCTGCAAACAGTTCACAAAACAAGCCCCAGTTGTAATAAGAAGAAAAATTGACATAAACCAAATGCTCACCACGGGTGAATTTCCACCTACTCTTCACAAATAGAATGAGATCATAAACAGTGGGAGGCTGGCCTGTCTCTAATTTTAATTGTTTTATTTTTCAGTTCACAGCCTGATTAGATTGAGGATGGTAGGCAGGTATAATTTAATTTTAGCACTGACCTCCTACAGGATGGATTACAGAAGTGATGAGCCCAAGGAAGAAGAGACTGCTTAGTGGTTCATGTGGATGCAAAGAACTCCTTACACAGTTTATCTTCTGCAAACTTCTTTTTTGCAGTGAAACTTCAGTTTGAGGTGAACTTTACCAAATACCATGACATAAACCAACCACTGCTGCCAGCATACAGAAAGCCTTCATGGATTCCTGTGGAGTTTTTCTGTGTGATATATTGATGTAATTGACACCATCTTAGGAGCAGATTGCTGCCTCATTTTATGGATTGGGAGGGAAAATAAAATACAGATGACAATAATCATTCCATCGTTGAAACTAAAATGTGATTTCTATTGTCCATCTGATTCAGAGCTTCCATTCAATTGGGTGAACAAAGACCAACCTGCCTGAACATGAAGCTCTGATGGGTTTTTTTCTACTAAATTTCAGATTTATTTACTTATGCATTCCTAAAGCTGCTCTAATAAGAACAGCTGCTTGTCTTAACTTAAAAGTAGAAAGGAAAGCAAGCTGCTGCTGATTAAGATGCAATGTTTACCAGAGTTACAACAGCCTTCTGATAGTTTGCTTTCTCTGACAGCTCAACAGTGACATGTTGGTTTTACTGTGTTCTCATAAATGATGATATAATATTAGCTGTTCTATTCCACCATGTGCTTGACTCAATACCTTCACCATCTGGTACCTTCCAGAGGATATTGTGTTCTTCTGAACCTTCATAAATCTGTTGAAGGGCAAGAGATGAGTGAAGAACACAGAGTCTATGGAGATAATAAAACAATAACAATGTGGAACTTTATTAGACCAGCAGCACTTTGCAGGTCCTTCACAGTTCATGCTCCAGCCATGAGAGTAAATGATTTTTGTATTTGAAAACAGGGCAAAATTGGAGCATGGATGTCTAAACTCTCTTCAGCTCTTGTTTCCTCTTGAGCTCCTTGATTTTGCATTTGTACAGTAAACAATTTCATCCTTCATCATGGCCAGGCTCTGTGAATGAAGCTCTGGGGAGGGCTCCAGCCACACTCTTCCCAAGCACTTTTCCCAAGCGCTGCTGGCTGCAAAGGCCAATTTGGGACAGACCAGAGCGGTTGCAAAAGGCACAGCACAAGGACTCCTCAGGAGGTAGAAGCTGCAAGACACGATTCTTTCTACGCTGTCTTTTCTCCTCCAGAGTGATCCTGCGTGCCTGCTCCAAACCATGGGCGGCATTAACACTAGTGTGTGTGCAGAGCTGCTGAGTGGAGGCCAGAGGAGAGCAGTTCAGGGCAGCAATCTGGCCAAGGCTGAGCTGTTGTTTCAGGGACTCCTTGCATCTCCTCTTCGGGGCTCCTCTCTTGCCACAGCCAGGGGCAAGTTGCCCAGAGAGCATGATCTTAGGCAGGCAGGAGTTCTTCATCCTGGAGCCGTGAGCTGCCCAACGCAGCTGCGTTCTCAGCAGCATGGCCTCAAGGCTTGGAATTGCTGCTTGTTCTAGGACACACGGATTAGTCCCAGCATCTGTCCAATGGATGGTTAGGATTGTCCGGAGACAGCGCTGCTGGAAGCGCTCCAAGAGTCGTAGGTGGTGGCGATAGATGAGCCATGCTTGGGAACCATAGAAAAGAGTAGACAGCACAATGGCTCTAGAAACACTGAGCTTTGGACTTTTCTTCAAGTGTTTATTTCGCCAGACTCTTTTCTAGAGTTTTCCCAAAGCACTCTATGCCTTTGCTAGCCTATTGTCTATCTCTCTGTCAATCTTACCATCTGAGGAGATGAGGCTGCCTAGGGAATTAAACTGTTGGACTGATTTAAGTTCTGAATCGCCAATGATGATATGAGGATGATGAAAAACTTGCTGAGGTGTAGGTTGAAATAAAACTTCTGTTTTCTTTAAGCTAACTTCCAGCCCTAAAAGCTCATCAGTGGCTGCAAAGCTGCAGAGCTACTTGTGTCTGGGCAACAAGGGCAGTGTCAGCAGCATAAAGCAGCTCCTGGACAAGATGGTTTATGGGCTTAGTATGGGCCTTCAAACACCTTAGGTTAAATAAGTTTCCATCAGTAGATATCTAATGTAGATACCATCCTGGTCATCGAGTTCTGCCATGGCCCTTTGGAGCATCATGGTGAGAAAGAGTGTGAATAGATCCTTGAATCCTTACCTCACAGATTATTTGTTAGAGAGGAATGAGAGTGATTTTATGCAGTAGCAAAGTGAACTTCTCCAAAGATTTGGTTTCATCTGAGACATTTCCATATCCCAAATACACAGCTATCAGAGCTGTATTAAAGGCTGAGTACATCCATTGCACAAGAGCTGAAATGTAAAGATGAGGTTGACAGTATGCTTCAGCTCATTCCTTTGGGGAAATAAGGTCCAACATCATAAATTAAAGACAGGTTCAGGCTACATTTTGAGTGTCCTTGGAGATATGCCTTGAGCAAAGGAATAGAGGAAGGCCTGCATGAAAGCCTTGGAGGGGACAGGGTAATTAAGACTTCACAGTTATGCAAAAAAGTGAGGGCTAAAATATGTATATAAGGTAAAGCAGTTTAGATTCCTTTACCCCAGACTTGTTTAAAATGTTCTTACAATTCCTCTACTGATATGTAGATGGATCCCTGATGGTTTTACTGAGATGCTGATGAACTAGTGGTTGCAGCAGGCTTATAACTTCAGGTTATATATCTCTTTGGATTTGACTTACATTCTTAGTCAGCTTATCCTTCCTACTGATGTGTACTTTGTTAGCTCTTGGTCTCCTGGTGTTCCAGAAAATCTTTGGCATTCATTGACATCCCCATCCAGGATGCATGCCTGGCTTTCCTCTGGGTGCTAAGAGGAAGGATGGACATGGTAGTGTGGCTGTGAAGCCCATGGGACCCTTTACCTGCAGCCTGGACCCAGCTACTTGCTCAGTCTTCCAGGAGGAAGCAGAGTGCACCTAAAGCACTGCTGATTAATTCCAACAAATCCATTTTTCCAGGGAGGTACCCTACAGCCAGCAAGCATCCTCATATTAGCAGCAAGAGGCTAAGCCAAAGAAAGAAGGAAATATCCAATCCATGCAGCTGTTGGGCAGGTTTCCACATTGAATTTTACACATCTTCTTTGTAATTGTCCAGAAAGAAAACTTTGCAAAGCATAGCAGCACAGGCTCTGTGTGTGGCACTATATCAGGTTTTTTTAACTGTGAGTAGCCTGTGCTGGTTTCATCCTAGATGAAAAGTGTTTAGGAAAGGAGTTGATTTTTGAGTGTGTTCCTTCTGCTGGAGAAAGGTTTTAGAAATCCAAGCTAAATACCTTGCAAAGCTTGAACTAAGTTGCCTGGCTATGGAACTCAGCAGGCTAAGTCTGAATCCTATTTTTTCTGCAAGTGATAGCTCTGAAATGCAAGTATTTGTGCTTTCTGTTTTTCTGTCCTTTTGTCCCACAGTTACAGAGGTCTCCTTCAAGCTCTGTGACACAGCAGTGTGAGGGAGGTGAGGTACAGTGGTGTTGGTGTGAGGCATGAGGCCTCGAACTCTAGCTTTCTAATCCTGCTTCTGAGACAAAGCAAATCAAACTAAAAACATCTCTGGGCTAGATAGTGCATCACTTCACTGCTCTGGCTTAGAAGTAGTGCTGAGATGTGCAGCCCAGCAGGAGCTTCTGGAGGCAATGTGCTGTCATTCAAACCAGTACAGATGCTCTTTAAGTCCAGCGAGTAGCCTGATGTAGGACTCTGAGGATGGGATATGACCTCCATGTCTCTGGTAGCAAAGCTGCAGCTGCTTCCTCTGCCCCTTTGCAGAGGGAGCAGCATGCATTTGGCCCGAAACATTGCATTATGCATGGTCCTTGTGGTGCTTTTTCTGTCCTTTATCTCCCACTGACCTGACTTACACCCAAACACTGCCCTGGAGATCCAGCTTCTGGCTCAGAGCTTCTGCCATGGTCAAAAAGCACAAAGACTGAGCAGAAGGACTCAAGTGAATGTTTTGAGTGCTTGGCTGATACCTTTGGGTATGAAAGAGTGGTCTGGAAAACAATCTTAACTGACTTGCAGCAGATGCCAGCAGCAGCAAGGGCAGTTGGATATTGCCAGGACATGAGGAGACCTTGGATGCTGCCCAACCAGGGCTTCTCACCCAGTTGGATGCCACCACAGCTTGAGTGATTCTCCTACATGATCTGAAGCAATGTGTTAGCTCTCCTTGCCATGCTTATAATGCATTAGACTGAACAGCTCTAGGACACAAGAACATTATGCTGCTGTGCTATGTTTAATTCATCTGTGTGCTGGCAAATGGGGCAGGCAGGTTTCATTGTCAAAAGGACAAGGATTGCTGTGCTTTGGGTTCTAATTGGAGAGCAAGAAGCTGAAGTGTTCCTATATGTTGCAAAGGCTCTGGGTGCTCACTTCTACTTACAAAGGATGCTGGCCACTGCCTACATGGAAATCAGGCTGTGTCAAGATATTTGCAAGAGTAGGTTTAGCTCTGTACTCATTTGTGTTGAGTTGCTGTGCAAGGTAAATATAAAGATAAATAAATATAAATAAATACAATCACTTCTAAATAGAGAAAATGTGATGTGGCAGAGCACAGGAGGGAATAGAAAATATTTAGGGATCTGTTTCTTGGATCAGCTTAGTTAGGAATGGACACAAGTCCCAGCTTTAAACTAAAAAATTAAAAGAATACACAGTCATGGGTTAAAACTATTAAATAAACTAGCCAATACCTTCATTTGCATATTTTTAGTGCTGGCTATAAGAAAAATGAGCAGGGTCAAAGAAGACAGGCTGCATTTTGCTACCTTTCTGCAAAGTTTCAGTGGGATTAATTGCTGTACAACTGCCAGCAGCGAGCAAAATGCTCAGAATTTGGCCTTTTAAAAACTAATTCTCATCTAAGTGGAGTCAGGAGGTCTTCATAATATTTCCAGAACAAATTTGCCAAACTTAAGAGGAGGCTCAATTCATTCACAAGGCAAAGCTGAGCCTCTAGCACTGAGTGTTTGATTGCAGCTCTGAAAATTGCCTGTTAATCATTAATGTTGATACAGTATCAGTGGGTGGGAAAGTGTACATATTCCTTTTTCTTCTTGATTTTCTACATTTAGTTATTTAGATGAAACTGCCCTAGAAAGGAGTTGTGTTTCCTTGGCTCCTGCTTCCCCTGAGAGCTTGCACTGCCCTGGTCTATGTACTTTTTACACTTAGAGTAAGTGGAAGCAGACTTACAAACAAGGTGACAGAGAGAAGGTTAACCAAAGTGATTTGCAAAAATAAATGAGTACAACTTAAAAATCTATAGCCCTAGGCCATTTTGTCTCAGCAGCTCTCTCATTATTCCAAGGCTTGTCCTGAGGGGTTTTCCCTATCAGCTGCCTGAAGCTGGATGCTGAATAGTGACAATTCACTGAGGATATCCTGGAGGAGGTGAGTGGAAAGCAGCTTCTCTTTCACCCCAAGAGGAAAGAAATTAGGAGCTTGCTTTCTGCTGCTGTATTTAAGTTCAGAAATACACCTTTTTCCTAATTTTTGGTGCTCAGAGAGGTCTGTTTAAAGTACAAATGTTTCTGATGAATCAATCCGATGCTGTGAGGTCAGAACTAATTTGATATCAGTTATTTCTACTGGGACAGGGGACAAATCTGTGTTTGAATCAAAGGAGCATGAGGCTTACTGAAATGCTTCCCATTCTGGGAAGGCAACATTTGTCCCTTTCCTCTGCTAGATTTTCATAAGAATTTTAAGTACTTTACTTACAGACTCAAGCTCCTTCCATTCAGACCTAACAAACATTCTTTTCCCAAGCAGGCTCTCTGAAAAGAAACACACATTTCATCCTGCATCTCTGAATCTCTTCTCAAAGAGCAGATTTTCAGAGAGAAGTTGGTATTTCCACACCTGCTTTGTTAAAAAGCCTTGCTAAGAAGGCAAGGCCATGTTCTGTCTGACTGGAAAGCAAGGCTCTTCCTTTTTCTTAGTAACCAAACTGCTGCATTAAGTCCAGGAAGATAAATTGAATCATTAGAATAACAATCTGGAGGCTTTAGAAGCAAAGAGCTTCTGAACCATTCCAACTTAGTGAGATTTGTTTGGTTATCATATCTCCAAAGGAAGGCTCTCAGTTTAGGAAACTAGTTTAAGATGCCTTCTAATAATTTGCTCTGTCTTCTGGGGCATGACCCAGACATTTAAAATGAGGTCTGTGCTTCAAGAGCTTGCTGAATCAGGGCAAGAAATAGAGAGCAGGTTGCCACGTGTTGCATTAAGCATCTGCAGAGTCTGTGGCACCAGTGAGAATGCTTCTTAATAAGATTGAACCCCCTTCTCCCTCTCATTCACCCATTAAATACAGAGGAAATGTTATTATGCTGCAGTCTAATTTTCCAATACACTTCACAAAGCATTTATGTGATGTGTTTCTTACCACTTTAACCTTTCTAAGCATAATGGGTAGCACAGTGGCTGTCCTTTAAACAAAGTCCTTTCACCACACAAAAGAAGACAAATTTGTGGTGCTTCTCAAAGAAATAAATATGGCATCCTAGTGAAATACATTAATATGCTCTCAATTAGCCACACTCATTAAGGAATGTTTGGAGCAAACTAATGAACTTTTTTTGCTTCTTGCAGAAGATAACATTTACAATGGAACCTGAGTAAGTAGAGATGGTGTATGTCACCAAATTATAGAGCTGTGTGAATGGCTCTAATAAAAACCATTTCCCCCCTGCTCAGAAATGATGGATTTTATTCTGCTGAGCTTGAATAATAGCAGCCTCTGTAATGGACTCCTTAGTCCTCTAAGTAAGTGGCTAGTAAAAATTAATCTTCAGCAGCAATGAGCAGTACTGGGGTGATTCTTCTGCTCCAAGATTGAGTTACTCAGGCTTTAAGTCCTTATAAAAGGGAGCAGAATATGCTACATCCTGTTTACCAGGTGTTTCAGGAGCACTCAGCATGGAGGCATGGAAATTTAGTCATCCAAAAAGATGAAGGCACGCTGTGAAAAACCAGGGGGACTTTTAATTCATAGCATTAATTTACAAAGGTTTATTATTATTATTATTGTTATTATTATCATCCTTTTGTGTTATTTTAATAAGACAATAAAATTGAATATGAAGCAATTGCTCTCAGGCATTTCCCTACTATATTCTCCTTGCCACACCAAGCTGGGTGGCAGTGTGGATCTGCTTGAGGCCAGGGAGGCTTTCCAGAGGGATCTGGAGAGGCTGGATCACTGGGCCAAGGCCAATGCCATCAAGTTCACTAAGGCCAAATGCCAGGTGCTGCCCCTTGGCCATAGCAACCCCCAGCAGTGCTCTAGGCTTGGGGAGCAGTGGCTGCAGAGCTGCCAGGCACACAGGGACCTAGGGGTGCTGAGTGACAGCTGAACAGGAGCCAGCAGTGTGCCCAGGGGGCCAAGAAGGCCAATGGCATCCTGGCCTGGAGCAGGAACAGTGTTGGCAGCAGGAGCAGGGAGCTGATCCTGCCCCTTTGCTCAGCTTTGGGGAGGCCTCAGCTCCAGTACTGCATCCAGTTTTGGGCTCCTCACTCCAAGAGGGACATGGAGGTGCTGGAGAGGGGACAGAGGCTGCCAAGCTGCTAAAGGGCTTAGAACATAAGCCTGAGGAGGAAAGACTGAGGGATCTGGGCCTGTTTAGCCTGGAAAAGAGGAGATTGAGGGGAGACCTCCTGGCTCTCTAGAACTACCTGAAGGGAGGTTGTAGAGAGGCAGGGACTGCTCTGTTCTCCCTTGTGGAGAGTGATAGGACAAGGGGAAATGGATGGAAATTGCCCCAGGGAAGGTTCAGGCTAGACATTAGGAGGAATTTCTTTGCTGCAAGGGTTGTGAGCCATTGGCACAGGCTGCCCAGGGAGGTGCTGGAGTCCCCATCCCTGGAGGTGTTGAAGAGCCAGGGAGATGTTGCATTGGGAGGCATCATTGAGCAGGTTGCTAGGGCTAGGACAAAGGCTGCACTGATGAGCTTCAAGGGCTCTTCCAGCTGGAACTCTTCTATGATTCTATGCTAATAGAGTCAAATATTTGGGGAGCTTTCACATCCTCTCCTATAGAAGTTGAGGATGACCTTAATTTCTTGGAGCTATGCTGTAAATGATCATTTAGAAGTGTTTGTGTCTCAGTGCATGGAGCTTGAAACATCTCTGCTCCTCTTCTGTTGAGGTTAGACTCCCTTCATGCACAGAAGAGAGGACAACCCATGGTTTTGGGTGACATCCTCCCATAGTACACTAAAATATGGTGACTAGACACTATAGAGTGAATACCAAGGACAACTGAGACAAATTCATTGTGCAGCTAATGAGATAATGCAATTATTTGCATGGGTTTTTGTTTGTTGAGACCAGGGCTATCTTACAGTGTTCACAGGTCAGAAAGTAAAAAAAAAAGCACAGCTAGGTGAGTTGTTCTTTTATTTCAAACTCTATCCTCAGGGCAGGATGTCCAAATTCAGAACCTGGTTGCCCTCTGCTTGTTTGTACAGAGATTTCCTGGCTCACACCACACTGCTGAATCTGAATGAGCAAATCTTAGCTGATCAGAGTGGGAAGGCAGAAAGGAAGGGAGCAAAGAAGGGAAGGGAATGGCTGCAGTGCAGTTATATAACTGATAATATAGATTTTAATAGTTGCTTGCATAGCAGGCTACTGGAGACAAGTAGTCATTAGTTGGGTAAGTCCTTCTGTGAATGTGTGTGTGAGAGAGGAAGAATTCAGCTAGGAATGATCATTACTGTTTTCAGCTGGTTTATTTTTTCAGCTTCAATAACAATATCCTTTACAATGTCAAGCTGGAAGAGAGGAGAGACAGTGATTTCTTATTGATGCTCTGGCTTTTAAGAACAAAGAAAATGAACCAGATTGAAAGAATATTGAATACAAAGCATGCTGCCAAAACATTCTGCCTCAGTTGCTATATTGTGACCAGTGGGTAGTTAGCAGTGCCCTGTGTCTCCTATAGAAAGATAAATACCAATTGACCAGTCTAATGTCTCATCAGTGATATCTGACTCAGAATTTCCAGTTATTCTATTTCCAATAATCAGTTTTTTCCAGTCTCATAAAACCTTTCTCCTTCTCACTTCTTTTGCAATAATAAGGGGGAAAAAAAGTCTGTATGAATTGTCTCAATTCTGCTAAAAAATGCTGTCTCTGCTGCAGTCACTGATATGCTTATTGTGAAATGTTCTGTACTTATAATGGACTTGTTCCAGAAGTTTCCCTGAGCTGGCCCAATCCCTAATCCCTGCTCTAAATTGTTTCTTTTGGTGCCACATCACAAAATGAATCTTTCCATTTGCTTTGCACTGAATCTTTTAACTGGGTGTGAATCCATATAAAGAGCCATGAGGCAAAGCTTTTGATAAAAGTTAGCTGGAACTAAACCAGCCTGCAGATCTTATTTGGGGAAGAAGAAAAGAAAAAGTTTCAGCAATGACAGGTTTGGCTGCAACTTGGAGTTGTTTCTCCTTCCCTGCTGCCATAATACACAATCCATTTAAGAGTTGCCTTTGATGTTCCTGTATTTTCTGTGTAATCAGGTGGCTCTGAGAGATGTCCAAGCACTGATCATACTGGGCACTTGGTTGGGCCAGTGATTTGAAATAACATCATAGAATGGGCAGGTTGGAAGGGACCTTAGAGATCATCTAGTTCCAACCCCCCTGCCATGAGCAGGGATGCCACACACTAGACCAGGTTGCCCAGGGCCACATCCAGCCTGGCTTTGAACACTGCCAGGGATGGAGCATCCACAACCTCTCTGGGTAACCTGTGCCAGTGCCTAACCACTCTCTGGGTAAAGAACCTCCCCAGAATTCCTAGTCGAAATTTCCCGTCCTTCAGCAGGTTTGTAATGCCCCACATGCAGAAAAGCAATGCCAGGAGCAAGATTTCTGATGAGGATAGAATCATAGAATCATACAACATAGAATCATAGAAGAGTTGCAGCTGGAAGAGCCCTTGAAGCCCATCAGTGCAGCCTTTGTCCTAGCCCTAGCAACCTGCTAAATGATGCCTCCCAATGCAACATCTCCCTGTCTCTTAAAC
>VWZO01011370.1:140511-157849 GCA_013396975.1 Bucco capensis | reverse complement strand
GGCATTGGCCTTGGCCCAGTGATCCAGCCTCTCCAGATCCCTCTGGAAAGCCTCCCTGGCCTCAAGCAGATCCACACTGGCACCCAGCTTGGTGTCATCTGCAAACTTGCTAAGGCTGCACTCTGTCCCCTGGGCCAAATCATTGCTGAAGATGTTAAACAGGAGTGGCCCCAGCACTGAGCCTTGTGGGACCACACTCAGGACTGGCTGCCAACTGGAGTTAACTCCATTGACCACAACTCTTTGGACTCTGCCATCTCTCCAGTTTTTAACCCAACAAAGCTTATGCCCAGCCAAGCCAAGAGCACTTCATTTCTCTAGGAGAATGCTAGATCTAAGGATCTAAGGGTGGCTTTAAATGATGTGTTGTGTCAGTGTTGATGAAAGTACTTTGGACTCAGGACTCCTCCTTGGGAAAAGGTTTATACTACAAGAACATCCTACTAGCTCTTTGAGCCAACTCCCACTATAAGGGTAGTAGTAATGATGAAAGCTCTTGTTTTTCCCAGAGCCATTCAATGCACTATCTGAAATGAGCAGAGGTTGTCTTTGTTGGACTCTTGCTCTGTGGGAGCCTGTCTCAGAACTGCTGCTGCAGCCAGCCAGAGTGACTTAAAGCCTCATCAGTATTGTCAGTGGCAGAATCTGGGAGGATGCTGAAGTGCAACTCCTGTTCTGGGAAAATTAGACTAAAGAAACTGCTCTTCAGTTACAGAAGCTGAGACTCCTAGATGTTATGAGGAGATGTGTTAGGTGAATAACTAGGATTGGAAACAATACTGCAACACTGAGATTGGGAAGACTTAAAGATTGAGAAAGAATTTATCTGACTATCTTGCTTCAAGCCCAAACTTGTTTGATTCACTTTACTAGTAAGCATCCTTTATTAGTAGAAATCTTAAGGCACTCGGGGAAATTTCAGTCCCACAGATGCTCTGTGTGGAAAAAGATCAATTCTTAGATCCTTTTTAGCTCTTTCCCTTCTGGATGCTAAAGCACCTGTGAGAGATTGTCTGGGAAGTGCTAGATGATATTATTTTCTATTTAGAGATGAATTTACGTAGTTAAAGCCTTGTCTGTTGAGCTGAAATTGCACTCCTTGGGGCATACATCTGATGCCAGCAGGAATGAGTAATTTAGAACTTGGAGCTTGTATTTCCTCCCCAGAGAGTGAGGGAGAAATAGAAAAGTGTTTGCAAAAAAAAAAATGATCTGTCACATTTGCATCTAGAGGAAAACACAGCAGCTCCAATTTATTTGATTTGTTCATTAATTGCTCAGCTAATGTTTGGGCAGAACCCCCCCCCCCCCCCCCCCCCCCCCACATCAGGGACAACATGTAACCATGCAACTCACCAGGCAGTGGTGGGAAAAAAACATCTTGGAGCTACCAGGAGAGTGGATATAACACAGCAAGTGTATTGCATAGTAACAAAAAAATAAACCAGAAAGAAAAATCAATTCATATTTAGGCCTGTAATCTTTAGCAGTGCTACTTCAGAACATATAGGAAGGAACGTGAAGAACTGTGCATGTGTGGAAATGGAATGGACAGGGAATATTATGAATATATCCACTGTGTCAAGGCTTTTGACCAATTTTTTTTTGATAGCCTTGCTGTTTCTTAGATCCAAGTGTGAGTCCAAAGATGTGGCAGCACTACCCAGCCAGGTAAGGTGGAAATCATCAGACAATATATTTAATTTAAACTACTATTTCCAAAGTTTTGAACCAGAAATCCCACATTTAATATTGCAAACCCTTGTCTCTCTTGCTTCAGCACCTCAGCAGGAGAAGGAGGAATGGTGGGTGGTTTGTTTTTTTCTTTATTTTTCATTAAAAAGGAATTCAATCTTGGTTCACGAATTGGAGCTTGTCATGATGCCTCTAGTGTATCTTCTCTTGTGCTCAGGGAGCAACTGGAAAAGATTTCTAAAATGTCTCATTTTTAAATGACATTCTGGTGCTGGTTTCTTTCCTTCCTTCCTCCCTCTTTTCCTTCTCTCTTTTCCCCCTTTCTTTCCTTCTCTCTTTCTTTTCCTTCCTTTCTTCCTCCCTCCCTCCTTCTCTCTTTCCCTCATTTCTTTCCTTCTCTCTTTTCCTTCCTCCCTCCCTCATTCTCTCTTACCCCTCTTTCTTTCTTTCCTTCCTTCCTCTCTCCTTCTCTCTTTTCCATCTCTCCTCCTTTCTTTCCTTCTCTATTTCTTTTCCTTCCTTCTTCCCTCCCTCCCTCCTTCTCTCTTTTCCTCCTTTCTTTCCTTCTCTCTTCCTTCCTTCCTGCCTCCCTCTTTTCCTCCTTTCTTTCCTTCTCTCTTCCTTCCTTCCTGCCTCCCTCTTTTCCTCCTTTCTTTCTTTCCTTCCTCCATCTCTCCTTCTCTTTTCCTCCTTTCTTTCCTTCTCTTTCTTTCCTTCCTCCCTCTCTCCTTCCTTCTCTTTTCCTTCTCTCTTTTCCTCCTTTCTTTCCTTCTCTCTTTTCCTTCCTCCCTCTCTCCTCCCTTCTCTTTTCCTTCTCTCTTTTCCTCCTTTCTTTCCTTCTCTCTTCCCCCCTCCTTCCTTTCCTTCTTTCCTTCCTTTTGGAGGGGGTGGAGGAGAGCAATCTGCCATAATAAACTCGAGAAAGAAATCCCTTCTGTCAAATTGCATGCCCTGCTGCTTCATCCCCATGATTACACTGAGGTTTTACATTAAAGTACCTTGGATTTTAAATGGAAAGTCAAACATAATTTGCCACCAGAAGCATGAAGTGAGTGACTAGAGAAGCAGATCACTAGGAGCAGCATGACAAATTGGTATCTATCTAATAATGAGCCTTACAAGGTCATGGATCACTAGGAACCTCTCAGGTTTTATGTAAGTAGAACTGGACTACATTGTATCAATTGTTGTTTCAGGGGAAAGGGCAATATATTTTGAGATTGGCCCATACATTTTCAGAGCTAAAGCTAGACAGCTACAATAAGTCCTTTTTTGATAGGGAAAAAAACAACCCAAACCAACAAGGAAAGCAACAGAGAAAAGGAGAAATTTTGTAGCTCCACACAGCTACTTTCAGCATAAATTGTGGACAAACAAAGTGTTCCAGTGTGGAGGTTTAAGCTCTAAAAGGAAAAACCCTACAGATTAATAATTTTCAGCATAAATTGTGGACAAGCAAAGTGTTTCAGTGTGGAGGTTTAAGCTCTAAAAGGGAAAACCCAACAGATTAATAACTTTCAGCATAAATTGTGGACAAGCAAAGTGTTTCAGTGTGGAGGTTTAAGCTCTAAAAGGAAAAACCCTACAGATGAATAAATTACTTAAAAAAATCAAGCAAATTCTCATTGAAGGAGATTTTTTTAGGGTAAATCATGAAATTGATTGTGTGTTCAGAGCTGTATCAACAAGAAGAGGAGAGTAAGAACCATGCTGTAATATTATTAGTAGGAGACTATTAAACCCTTTGAAACATTGAAATCACTCGTCAGCAAGTAGTAATCAATAAGCTCCTGGTGGAATTGCTCGAGGTATGACTATTTCTGCCACGAGGTAGATGATCTGATCACATCATCCCTTTAATGACACATCCACGGAATTTGTGCAGCTGGCAAATATTGTCATTTGAGACTTACACTCAGCTGAGATCATTTACTGGGAGTTGCTCTTCTGAGACACAAAAGACCTTTATCAGTTTGTCTTATGACATTATTTTTATGTGCTTTTATGAGGCACTGTGCAGGATTCATGTACTGGAACTTTGGCATCTCAAACAGAGTTCATTGTTCCAAGTTCCTTTGCATCACTGTGGTGGAAGAGATGGATATCAGCTTTTGGAGATGGTGAACTCTAGACAGATTATTTTATTGCCAAAATAGGCCTCTGGGACAGATCAGATTGTCTGCTAGAAGCTAAAAGGGTAGAATGGAAATTTGGGCTTCATCACCTTTAGATGGCTGAAGCTTGATAAGACACTTCCCAGAATATCTGCCTTTCTCCTTATCTCTCTCCCCTAAGAGGAGAACTGAAAAACAGTGAGAACTGGTAATTCATTGTAGAAAGAGACATATGTGAAAGGTAGTGTGTGGTGGGGGTAGAAGTGTGACACTGGGGACAAATATGTTTTAGGATACTATAGAGCTGATGGGTAGCTGAAGGGCTCTGCCAGGTGACTGCTGCCCCAAAGTGGAGGAAGATATTCAGCAGAACTAACCCATGGGCCTCATTTAGCCTGAGCAGTGATCATACTACTTTCTTTTACAGAGGATTTTCAATTTCCCTGGGAGATTAGTTGTTATTTGCTGTTCCTCTCTCACCTTAGAAAGGAGCTAGTAGTGGCACTGCTAAAGTAAGAGGCAGTGAAGATATCTCCCTGTAAAGATGCTGCCTACTGAAAACCAAAATGCAGCAGCTGTGATCATGTTAACAGCTCTAGCTATGGAGTCTGGCTTTAGAAAGTATCTTGTTTAATCTATTTCCATGCTGGAGGTCTCTTGTTTAATCTCTGCTATGTCAGGAGAAAGGGAGGCAACTGCAACCTGCAGCATATGCAATGGTTACAACTTTGTTCCCTCTACAATGAACCTTTTTAAATGCTGCGAGTCTGTTAGCTGCAAATGGTTGATGTTTCTCTGCAAAAAGGACACATTGTGCTTTGCCTCTTGAACCTTCTAGTTTTGCTGGTTTTCTCTAGCCCATAATAAAAAGCACAGGGTGATAATACGTGAGAGGAATCACCCAACCTTCAGTACAATTATTTAATGGAAAGTTCACCTAAATAAATAGAACAGATTGCTGCTATTTAGTGCTGAAACTACTGGGGCCCAAGAATAACATACTACTGAATAAGTTTTCTTTTTGAGGGGCAAGTAGTGGAAGACCCATCCCTCACAGGCACAGCAGAAGACAAGAGATCCATGAGTAATAAGCAGTATGAATTATAAGAATAAATCTTATCAGACAAATTTGATTGCTGCTTCTGCTAGCATTACCAAATAACCAAATGAAAGGCAAATGGCAGCCCTAATAGAGTTTGACTTCAGTGAAGCATTTGCTGTAGCATCCATGAAATCTCTTACAATGGATTCAAATTGACGAATATGTGCAGTGTCACATGGACTGAAGATTAACTCAAAGGCCATAAACAAAGAATATTGATGGACCAGACTGGAGGGAGATACATAGACATTCACTGCAATGCTGGCACTAAATCAAGCTCTGTTTAATGTCTTCATTCCTGACTTGGGAAGGAGAATGAGTCAGCCCATTAACAAAATTTACCCACGATGTCAACTGGGAGGAGCTCTGAATGTCCTTATGGGGAAAGAATAATGCAGTGTGTCAGAGATTGATGGGCTAAAGGCCTAAATAAATGATAAAAGTGCAAGGCACCAGTGCTGGCGTAATTTGAAGCAAATATTGAACGAGTATCTAACAAGCTGGAAAAGATGAGAGAATAAAAGGTAATTGTGGCAGATAATGGGCACAACTTGAAAGGGCAACAGAAAGGACAAGGGAAGTTATAGGTGCTACTATTGCCTCATGGAATAAGGTGACATAGTAATAGCTCAGGAAAGTTATTTAATCTGAGAACAGAAACAGACCTAGTCTATACAGCTCTGGCACTCAAAGCATAAAATTGGGTTATTAGAATGATTAATGAAAGGAACTATAAGTGATAAGCAAATGGTCAGATGCAGTGAAGAAAGATTAACATGGATAAACTACAATGGGCTAGATTAAGCCCCCTGATTTTGTACATCTATTGAAATAGCCTTCTGCCATGAATTTAGTAATCAATATGAAGAAACTTGGACTATTTGATAATAAACTCTCCTTGTATGCTTAACTAACAAATAGCAGGAGACCTGGTAGTGTCCAAATACCAAAGGAGTACAAATCTTAGCCACAGAGAGAAGCTTTGTGTGATGCAGAAAATTGCAAACAAGAACAATGAGAAACAGCTGGAAAAAAACACTCTTAAGGTGATTACAAGCAGCATTTATTTTTGCCACACTAGAAGTGTATAGTGAGGGAGCAAGACTGCATGGATGGATACACATTTTGCCTTTCACCTTTGTGGCACCAAACTACATTTGCAATGAATTTTGCTTCTCTAAGTGGAAGTTTCCTTTAGTGAGAAGAGTGACAGAGAGATAAAATATTTGGGACCATACCATCTCCCATATGCAGAGTCTTTCCCACCACAGATGGCACACCAACTGCCAACTCCTAGAAATACTGAATTATTACCTTCCAAACATGAAGCAGACTGAACCAGCACAGTAGATAATAGATTCTCCTGTAAATGCTCCCAAAATGAAGACTAGGTGCCTCTTTTTATATACAAAACCCAGATGGCCCATACAAACCAACTGTGAGCTACATTGCTGGTGTGATGTTTAAACCTTAGGAACATGTATGGTGGTAAAACAAATGGCCTCTGTTTACAAATGGAAGGCTGAATTAAATGAGGGAGATGCAAAGTTTTGCTGCTTGCACTGAAGATATGTGGCTAGATAGAATTTGGCTGTCCCTCTCTATGGCCATTCCTATATTAAAATTAGGGGCAGAACAAGATTTTTGCCAAGTAACAATATTTAAAATGGAAGTATAGACTCTAATGTCTAAGCTTGTGGAAGTCTTGCAGGGAGAACCCAATCCTCAACCCACCCAAAATACTTGAGATCAACATCTCTGCTGACTGAGGAAAGAAGAGTAGGAGCAAGGGAATGATTTTAGGTCTAACATTTAAAGAAGTTGAGGTCTATGCGTTTGCACTAGTTTGTCAGACTCTCTTCAATATCTGTTAAATCCATTAGCTAGCTTCAAACAGGAGGTGAGGAGGTCTAAAGGCTAATGCTAAATCAAAGAGGAACAAGGCAGCTCTGTGGTTTCAACACAAGTACCCCCAGCTTTTTTCATGATAACAAGGGGACCGAGCAGACAAGGGAATCCCTGCACTCTGAGAGGAATTTCTGCATCATGGAGGAGGAAAAGCTGCATCAAGGATGTCCTTATAGCCTTTTTCCATTAGGAATACAGGAAAACAACATTAATGGAATCAAAGTGTAGCTTAGAAATATGTGAAGGGTGAGTGTGAGGAGGAGAGAGCCAGGCTCTGCTCCATGGCATCCAATGGTAGGACAAGAGGGAATGGGAGCAAGTTGGAGCACAGGAGGTTTAGTATTAAGCTGAGGAGAAACTTGTTTGCAGTTCAGGTGCCAGAGCACTGGCCCAGGCTGCCCAGGAGCCTGTGGAGTCTCCTTGTCTGGAGCCATTGCAGAGCTGCCTGGACACATTGCTGTGTGAGCTGGTCTAGGTGCTCCTGCTCTGGCAGGGGGGTTGCACTAGATGATCTTTCTAGGGCCCTGCCAACCCCTAACATTCTGTGATTCTGTCTCTGGTTTTTAGAGGTATGTAGGAGAGTGGAGCTCCTCTCTGGGCTCTGTAAAAATTGTGTGTGGAGCAGCAGGGTAAAATCAGAGCTGGTCATGTAATCCCTTTTGATGGGACTGGCTAGAATTGCATCTGTCTTTCTGTCACTGATTTAGGTATGCAGTTTAAGGATTATCTGAAACAGCAATGGAAGCCATCAGCACCACAATGAAAATAAAAAGGGCTCAGGAGGAGCAATGTATTACTTGGGAAATGAGAGAAGGTGAGATTTTGAGTTTTACAGGAAAGCTTTCAGGTTTGGTTTATCTGAACTTATGGGCTCAAAATGGGTCAGCTTTTCTTCTTGACTTTTTTTTTTTTCAGCTCAGCTCCTGTAGTTTTATGGAAAAATGTATTTGTCTCAGCAGAGCTCTACAAGAGTAAAGTGAATTGTTGCTTGTTCATGCATCCCGATTAAGGCTCTTACCGCCAGCTCTGTTTCTCTCTGCTGAGGCTTGAAGTGTTGATATTAAGCACTTGCTATATCATCATGGTGCTGCTTGCCTGAAATTGAGCTTGGAAAATGTGGAAGAAACTAACAGACATTCTGGTAAGTCCTGAATTGCTTTTCCATCCAGCTGTGTTCACTGCCAAAGGAACTAGTCCTTGGTGGGGGGGGGGATATGATTAGCAGCAAAATATCCTGGCTTGTCTTAAATAGAGGAAAAGGGGCTGTAGGTCCACAGTAATGTAGGATTCAGGTGCCTCACTGGGCTTAAAGCACACATGTTATACTTGCTATAAGGAAACAATCAATATTTGGACAGTTTTCCTGTTTGCAGGATAATTTGGGAATGGCTCTTCTCCCTTCATTTACCAATAAACTTACAAATCCAAATCCACCTGCTTATGAGGGAAGACATCTGCTATTTGCCATAGCTCTTCTCCCACTCCAGTTAGGGACATTTAGAGCTTTAGGCAAAGAGGGAGGGAAATTGTTATGAAACTGGGATGGCCAATCACCCTCTTTGAATAACAAATAATGCATGCTGAAGAGTCAAAGGCACAAGCAAATGAAAAGTTTGCTAAAGGCAAAGAATGTTTCTACAAAGTGCTTCAATGATTTAAAGAAAAAAAAAAGAACAAATTTATGGGAATCATCCTACTTTTACTAATAGTCTCCCAACCAAATCAAAGAGTCTTATCTATCAGCTAAAATGTTTCCCAGGAATAGTTTGCCCAGGCCTAGCACAAAATGTTGTCTTGAATTCAGTTCCATGCTGTATCATTCCTTTGAAAGAAAATGGTTTGCAGCTAGCAAAATATCCCTAGATAATCACAATGGTCAGAAGCTGTGACCTTGTTGTGTTACATGCCTATTTACAGTTTGCTCCTACTGCAGGTTGTCAGGGCTTCAAGTACCTGCTTTACTTGAAGTATATAAAAAAAACCACCTCTATATTTGGCACTGAAAAATCCAATTGTCTCCTTTTCCTCCTTATTTAGTCAAATTGTCTTCTTAACACAAGAAAAATCCTAGCCCATTCCTTGATTCATATACCTCCTATTGTGCTGAACTCTTATTGTTACCTAACTGTGTCACTTGCCACATGATTTGATCCAAATTTTCTCATTGTCTGCATATTTGTTCCTATCTGCAGAATTTGTCAAAGTTCCAGTACAGAAGTACTGAATCTAAGCATATAAAAATGCTTAAGTTACTTTGGGAGAATACATTCTGGTCATTTCTCTTTTCTAGGCTTTCAAACCTCCACAGGGTTGGTAACTCTCTTTTCTTTTTTTTATTGAATGTGCTTTTCTTTCCTGCTTCTGCATTTAATTTGGGCAAATTTGCTAGCCACGGGCATTTTATTTTACTTTTACCATCTGTTTTCCATTTTTATTAAATAGTTATATTTTATTGCTAATTGAAATTGCAAACTGGCCATGTTCTGTTTATGCTATAATAATAGCATCTGGATTTAAAACTGTGGGAGAGATTGCTTCCCAACTGTTCTCACTAGGGATGGGCCTAGAGCTTTAAAATTACACCTGTCCTGTGGGGGATTTCCTGCCTTTTTGGACTGATCTTTTAAATTGTCAATATTTGACTTGAAAAACAAAAGCTTTCCCTTTCTATTTGAGAAGAAAAACCTTAAGGTTGCAGGATAGGAGCCTGAAGCAGTTTGAAATCATAAAAGTAAGATGGGATCTTGCAGGGACCTGATCCCAAACCTGCTCCTTACTTCTGGAAAAAGCCAGCTCTACAAGAAACAGAGTTGGAATGGCAAATATCTTCAAGCAGGCAGGAGAGAGGTTTTATTCTGCACTCTGTGACAGTCCAGCATACAATTTCTAGAGACATTAGAGCATCTCTTGCGGGGCGATTGAACTCTGTAAACTTCCCCAATGGATCACAATTACAGCAACACCTGTTCTGAGTAACATTTTGCTGAGCCACCAGGAGAATTCAGTGCTCAATAGCCCTCAAAATTTCTCATTTCTTTCCTGTGGTGAGGTGCTTTAGCAACTTCTCTCTGGACCATAATAGAAAACTCTTAAGGTCAATGGTTCAATACCTCTTAAAGGACACTTCACCCTCTCTCCCCCTGCTCTAAACCTTCTCAACACAACTGTGATTCTTTGCTTAACAGTGTCTATTTCTTCATCCCCCTTTATTTTTCTAGTACAGAGCTAAGGAAGAAAGGAAATAAGTAGCACTGCTATAGCCTACATTGAAGTACACAGGTGCTCTAAGGAAGGAAGGAGAATTTATAGAAGAGAATAAATGTATGAAGAGAACTGTGAAAGGAAGAAGTAAAATGAAATAGCAGTTCAGTCCTGACAAACTTGGAGAAGTTCTGTGAGGCAGATGAAAGACCTGATTCTTAATGGAGCTGGTGGGAGAAACATTAATGGCCAAGATTAAAGCCTAGATTATATACATATATACATTATATTTTATAATATACATGAATTAATATTTAATTATATATTATATATAATATATTATTGTATAATTAGAATAATTATATTATAATAGTATAACAATTATAGTATATTATAATATATTATGTATAGTTATATATTAATTATATATATTATATATATATATTATATATATATATACTCTGTGATGTTCCATGTTTCATTCCTTTCAAAAACAAAGGATCAAGATTTTAATGAGCAGGATGTTAATTGCTGAATGTTATTGAAAATATCACTCTCTTTCTTATATGATACAAATACGTCTTCTGCACCAAAGTATTCTGGTTCATGTCTAGAGCATTAAATGAAGGGTTGACTTCATCCTTTTCTTGTTATGGGGTAAGGAGACAAAACTGGTAAAAAATACATTAATCAAAGGCACTGGGAAAATATTCACCATGAAACTACAGAGAGTATATGGGATGAAGAAGACTTGTCTCTATTTTCCTGTTATCTTGAACAAGATGCTTTGCTTTTTGTTTTTGTTCCCATCCTTTGTATTAAGCTTGTGCATGCTGAAAGATTTGGGGATAAAGAATGACTTTTTCAGTGTGTTTTTACACTGTCACATATCAATCTTACTGGGTCTCATGATGCACTTTTGTAGTTAGTATCTCATATTACTAGATGAAAGGCATGAGGATGGTAATAGGAGAAAAATGAAGCAAGCATTGAAAGGCACATTAAAAGCAAAACCAGGCACCTGTGGTGGGCACAAGCACCTACTTCTTCTTCAGTGCATGACAAAAGCACTTCTTCTGCCAGCTGTAACTCTAAACATAAAGTAAATGGGCCTCAAACTGAAAATAAGTGAAGTAAAAATACACTTTATCTAACAGTTATCACCCTTTTTTTTCCTCTTCCCAGATGATTTGTGGGCAGATCTGGATTTTAGTTCAAGTAGTCAGTGTTTCTAATTGTGTGAGGAATATTTTGTGTCTGTGTGAGACCCTTTGAACCTGCTGAGGTGTGAAGGGCTGGGTAAATCACCTTGCTTTGTTCTTTTAAGGAGGAGGGAGCATAGGAGAGGTGAGAATAGTGATGTGTAAATATCTACTAAGTTTATGCTCAAAAGGAAAAGAGAGATTTTCTTGGACATTCCTGTCCATGAATGCTCAAGGGTGAAGATTGTGAAGATATGTACCTTCTAGACTGGAGCAGGGATAAAGCCAAGATGTGTGAAGTCTTAATACATTGTTCTAATAACAACAATCTACAAAATATAGAGGAGAATCACAGAATCACTAAGGTTGGAAGAGACTTCTAAGATCATCAAGTCCAACCATCAACCTTTCACCAGCATGCCACTAAACCATGTGTTTCACTAAGTACAACTTCTGTGCATAATTTGAACACAAAACATAATATGAAAACAAACTGTTTTCTTTGTTTCTCTGGAAAGACACCAGACAGATTTAGTTTGATTTTAGACATTAATTTGGCATTTATAATATGAAAGAAAAAACTTCCCTTTGTGGCTATGAGGGAAACAATAGCTATTAGTAAGCTACTGTGCTTTCTTTTTCATTGCTTCAGTTATGCAATATGAGCCTTGAGTCATCTTCAGTCACAAAGCTGCAGTCATCAGAGTGTAGATTGTTGAAGACTCCTATCTCCTGGCACCCACTGATCCGTGAGATCACTGTCACACTGGAGAAGGCAATCTTCCCCCTGACATTAGTTTCTTGTCCTTCCACATTGTGTAGGACAAACTGTCTTTCCTTTTGTATTTAATGTGCAGGATCATGGGATTTTAAAAAAGCAGAAAAGATCTGTGAGATGTCATCCAGAAGGAGCTGGACAAGCTGGAGAGGTGAGCCCAGGGGAACCTCAGGAGCTTCAACAAGACCAAGTGCAGGGTCCTGCCCCTGGGTCAGAACAATCCCCACTATCAATCCAGGCTAGGGGATGAGATGATGGAGAGCAGCCCTGCAGAAAAGGCCTTGGGGTGCTGGTGGCTGAGAAGCTGGCCATGAGCAAACAGTGCACGCTGGCAGCCCAGAAGCACAATGGCATCCTGGGCTGCAGCAAGAGAAGCGTGGCCAGCAGAGCCAGAGAGGTGATTCTGCCACTGCACTCTGCTCTGCTCACACCTCCTCTGCAATACTGGGTCCAGTTCTGGAGCCCTCAACACAGAAAGGACATGGAGCTGATGGAGCAGGTGCAGAGGAGGCCACGAGAATGCTCAGGGGCTGGAACACCTCTGCTCTGAGGACAGGCTGAGGGAGCTGGGATTGTTCAGCCTGGAGAAGAGAAGGCTTCAGGGGAACTACTAGTAACCTTCCAGGACCTAAAGGGAACTTCCAAGCAGGCTGCACAGGGCCTGTTTGCAAAGCCCTGCAGGGAAAGGACAAGGGGCAATGGTTTTACATTGGAGAGGAGTAGATTTCAACTGGACATTAGAAAGAAGTTGCTCCCCACGAGGGTGGTGGAACACTGGCCCAGGTTGCCCAGGGAGGTGGTTGAGTTCCCATCCCTGGAGGCATTGCAGGTGAGGCTTGCCAGGGCTCTGGGCAAGCTGCTCTAGTTGGGGATGTCCCTGGCCACTGCAGGGGGGTTGGACTAGATGGCCTGCAGTGGTCCCTTCCCATCCAAATGATTCTGTGATTCTGTGTTCTTGTTGAGCTGTCAGTTACTGACTAGTCTTGGAATACTTTCGTTCTATTCAGAGAATGATCAAGGCACCATTTTAGGCATGTTGGCTTTTCAAGCCCTTCAGCATCAGGATTCTATGAAGTTTTCTTTGGCTTCTCAACACAGAGCAATACAGAAAGTCCTGCCTGTGTAACCCCTTGCAGGGAGCAGTTGAGCTAGTAGTTAAGATCTCAGTTAGGCTTTTTTTTTTGGTTAATTTCTGGGTTTGATTTCTACCTCCTATACACATTTTCTGTGATGCTCTCATCTCCTCTCTTTCAGTATTTCTGGGAGAGATTAAAAATCCTATAACTCAGACTGGAAAGAACTACTTGGTCAACTCCTCTCTCTGAAGAAGAAAGCAGTTATCTGATGAGTGTTATTCTTTATGGGGATGAATAAGGGAAGCAGGACAAAGGAGTTTTTCTTTCTAGCCTCCACAACTTGGGAACCATAGTTTCCTGTGTTAGAAAACACCACGATGAGAAAAGCTGAGCTCTTTATAAAGCCTAGCTTGCATTCCTTGTTACTTTCCAAACTCTCCTAGGGTTCTGTAAAAATCCCAGCCAAACTCATTAGTGTTTTAGATCTGCTCAGAAACAATAGTAATATGGTTATAATTCAACAAGTCTGAGGTGGGGTAGGGAACACTTTTAATTTCCCTTTACTGCTGCTGATGTATTTTTCCAGCTTCACCTTCCTGTTCTACAGATCCCAGCAGTCCAAGGTTTGAAACAACAAACAGCTTGACTTGCAGAAACTTTCCCCTCCCTCTGGGGAGCTCCACAAACTTACAGCATGTTTGAAACTGCTGTTTGATTTTCTGAGGGGAAAGAATTGTCTCCAGGCACAAATTAGTGTTACCAGTGGAAGATGGAGTTCAGCTGTTTCTCTACTAATATGCAGCAATTATGATAAAACAAAACTCATTCTGAAATTCTGCTGTAGCTATGGTAACCTACATTGAATGTATTCCATTAACCAGATAAAAAAGGCTCCCCAGCAGGAAATTATTATCTGGTATTGATTGATGAAGGTTCCAGACTGTGAAAAGTGGTTAATACATTTTATTTTTTTCTTGCAATGAAACACATTTGTTAAACCTTCTTTTTTATTGATGGTTATTGCCTGTTTAAACAGCAGCTGATAGCTATCATTAATTTTTACATCTATTTTGAATCATTTGCTTCCTTTTTTTTTTTTTTTTTAACAGAGGATCTCTGAGAAATTCCTTTATTAACTTTCTTTTAGCTGATTTCTAGTCTGGGACATTTCCATTAGTATTTGCCTGAAACTTGACAAAGAGTTTACAACCCCAAATGCAGTCGGTGTGCTTGTATCATTTTAATGTTAATAATAATAAATTCCCAATATTTTGGCTGTTTAATGAGGAACAAACAAGTTATGTTCCATTGCTTTACCTACTAGTTGTTAGAGCTTCCAAGTTATTTATGGTAAATGTTGCAAATTACCCATGAAATAAAACCTTTTGGAAATTCAGATAGCAATAATAATGTCAAAGCATAGTGAGATGTGTGTGTGGTTGGGAATGAGAGAAAAAAATTGGTAGCACTGGGTAGGTACTTCACCAAAACACTTCCAATGTCCAGAGAGACTCCCCTGGTCCTTGCAGCTCTCTCCAGAGATGCATGGAAGGAGCTGCTGGGGCTTGGAAGCAGGATGGTGATGCTGCAGGACCTCCAGGCTGACTAGACCCAGGATTTGAGCTTGATCTTCTCCTGTCAAAAGTGTTTCCCATACAGAGCTAGTTCAGCTGGCTCCACAGAGCTCTTCTTCAAGAGTTTGGAGAATCTGAGGAGGATTCTGGCAGCCCAGAAGCACAATGGCATCCTGGGCTGCAGCNATTCTATGATTCACTTGGAGATTTGAAGCACTAAATGTGAGCTTTGTGTCTTAGCCAATGTTTTCCAGTTGATAGAAACTGAATCATCTGTCCAATCTATGGAGCCTAGAAAACAGTGCATCTGCCTGTCCACCCAAGCTGCTCTTGAGCTGCTTGAACATGGCCAAGTTAGAGTTGCTTGAGAAGCTTTGGTTGTCTCTGCCTCAGGCTGCTGCTCTAGCAAAACATATCCCTCCTGTGTGCCTTCTGACATAGCTGTCAAGGTTTTGAAGCTATCATAGGTACCCTAAACAAGGGACTGGATAGCTGTATGAGCTGTAACACTGACTGGAGCCCTTGATTTCCACTCAGCATAGTAGGAACTTAAAGCTATGGGTGACTGATGACACTCAGCTAAAGACATCTTCATTTCTAGCCAAATGCTACTCATGCTATATATTCCATAGCTTTGTGGGCATGATACAAGACAAGGGAGATTGTTTCCAAGCTGGTACTGAGCTGAGGTACTCAACACCATTTTTGCCTCAGTGTTCACTGGCAACATCTCTTCCCACACCTCCCAAATGGATAGAACACAAGACAAGGACTAGGGAGCCAAGTCCTTTCCGCTGTAAAAGATGAGGTTTGGAACCACCTAAGGAGCCTGAACACATGTCGGTCCATGGGACCTGACAAGAGACATCCCAGATGTGGTTGCCAAGCCACTCTCCATCACATTTGAAGATTCAAGGCAGTCAGGAATAGTAGATCGTGATGACTGAAAGAAGGGAAACATTGCACCCATTTTTCCAAAGGGTAGCAAGGAGGAAAAGACACTAGTAGAAATTTCCCAGAGAGGTGGTAGATGTCCCAACTCTGGAAGGTCAGGTCAGGTTTGATGGGGCTCTGAACCACCTGATCTAGTTAAAGATGTCCCTGTTCACTGCAGGATTGGGCTAGATGACCTTTAGAAGTGCCTTCTAACACAAAGCATTCTTTGATATAATCTATACCTCTGATAGATGATATTCTGTCATCTCTTGTCTGCCTTTAAACCATGGTTTTCCTTCACCTGAAGTGTCTGCAGGAACCCAGTTTAGTCAGGTACAGCATTACACATGTGATAACACATTTCTGCACTAGCTGATCCATCCTGCAAGGAGAGATACCAAAAGGGCTCAAAAGCAATATGGAAAAAGGCTCATAGAGAATTACTGTATTGGTTTTAAATCAAGATTGAAATCACTACTAGGACTCAGTAAAAAACACATGTTGATATTACTTCTCCTATAGAAAAAAGCTTAGATCTTCAGCATTGTATCCTACAACTATTCCCTAGCAATGGAAAAAGAGTTTTCTCTAAGCTGTGCCTCCAGTGGTTCTTATTCAGATCCACTTAGCTTTATCTGTGCCACTTTGCTTTCTCAAAAGGAGAGAAAAAAATGGAAAATGATGATAGAATGTGGGGGGGGAAAAAAAAAAGCACAAAACCAAAGAGATTTATTTATTTATTTATTTTATTCACAACCCAGAGTGTCTAGCTGCTGGTTTGGCTTTGTTGTATGAACTCCCTCTGAAGTGATGCTACGGATTACCAGGCTGTTATCCTGAATACAAAGTGCTGTCGTTAATTCTCTTTGGCTGCAGCTATGGGCCATTATTTCCAATAGCTGTAGCTGTCACTTCCAGTACTGTGACCCATCAGGAAATCTCTCAGGAAACTGAAAGAGTTTACACAATGGCCTGGCAAGAATATAATTTACAGGGCAGCAGAAGGTGCAACTGCCTACTAGTCTCAGATTTATTCCTCATTCTGATGGCAAGGCTTAAATAAGTACAAGGAGATGTTCTTTTCCTGCTGTTAAACTGTCCTCCTGCCACTCTAAGGTGAGCTTCAGCACCCTCAGACTCTATATCCTCCATCCATTAAATGCTTGCTGCTGTTAAAGCTTGTGTCAGGATTGCAGCCTTCTGCAGGGCACTGGCAGCATTGCCCCTGTAGATCCAAGAGGGAAAAATACAGCTGGAAAGCATAAAGCTGAAGGAGGGATTTGTATCTTTTGTTTCCCCCTTTCCACATTAACCAGCACATTTTATTCTCTCTCTACTGTGCTTCTGCCACAGCTGAAGAACAATCAGCACTTCTGCTGTATTATTGTACTATTTCTTATGACACAAAATTAAGACTTCAGAATTATTAACATATTAAGAAGTCGAAGAAGAAGGAACAGTATTAAAATGATAATGAAAATGTGAAAGAGTGAATTTCCACATCTCTTGTAGGAAACACAACCTCCTGCTCTTGATGGAGTACAGAGCAGATCATTAATGATAGAGTTCACAGGGAAAATAATTAGGATCCCTGTTACAATCAGGGACTGTCCTTATTCTTTCCAAGTAATGCCTGACACCTCCTGATACATACAACTCTGAAACAATAATGTATAACATCAGACAATGAAAACAAGCTGTATGACCCAGGTTATAGAATATATACAAATATATTAATATATTAGTATATAT
>VWZO01011370.1:128659-140453 GCA_013396975.1 Bucco capensis | reverse complement strand
TTATATATTATATTAATAATATATTAATATATTATAGAACATTATTGATTTTCCCTTAAGAAAAGCATGAACTGGTAGAGAGCTGAGTGTTTCTACCCAATCTAAACACCTACAAGAACTGGAGAAGAAGTGAAATAATTAACATTTTTTTAGGCTATGTCAGGATTTTAACTTCTTAAAGTCACATATAATACAACTTCAAATGTGTTTTGCTTTTCAGTGCAGTTTGGGTTTGAAGTTCTGCCCAGCATCTAAAATGAACTTTGCATGAGAACCACTTTTGAAAGGGAGAGGAGAAATTAATGGGAAAGAATTTCCATTTTGCTCTTATTTGAAGGTTTTCCATCTGTCAATTTATGAGGAAAAAAAAGCAACCAAAATGTCTATGTTTTCACAAAACATTTTACCAATAGGTATTTTCTGATGAAAAGAGTTAGATCAGTAGATTGTCAGAAATCTCCTCCTGCAGCCTTCACCCATGTAGAGATTGAAAGAGCAAAGGAAGAAGCACAAATCCCCAGATAAAATTGCATTTTATTCCTACTGATTTGAAAATAAGATAATGTTAGCTATTGTGTTTCTGTTAGTTTAAACATAAAAGCCAAAATTCATCTGTACCAGGCCATGTTTCACCACCAACCAAAAGTTCACCTGGAAGAACAAAACTGACTGCTATTGGAATGATCCAAATTTCAGGAAAGAAATCCAAGCTATGAAAGGTTCCTTCTAAATTCATTTTTAGCATTGTATTATATAGTTTTCCAGGTGCATCTTGACACTGAAAACATTATCCCTGAAGGACTGTTCTTATGTTTTTGTCAGGAAAGTGAAGGAGGCATAACTCAGAAAGCCTCAGGCAACACTGAATTACCAAGGACTTGCCTATAAGTAAGTGAAATATAATTAAACTCTTCAATAGGTGAGGTAAAAATATATTTTGGGTAAAGAAAGGAAGGTAAAAAAAAAAAAGCACAGTAGATAAATTGGCTGTGCTGTGTATTTATCAAGAGGAAGGAAGGTAAATGAATGCATATGAAAGTAGGAACTCAGCTAAGGTTTTACTTTCACACCTTCTTGTTTAGCTCATGCAATCTCATTTCTCTGCTTCCAGACAGAGAGTGGAAAAGTAACTCCCACAGACATTAGCTCAGGTTACTAGGCTGAAGTCAGATCTATTTGAACATCCCACAGTAGGAGTAATAATTCACTGGTTAGTAACATGCTGGCATTGCATCCTAACTATGGACATGATTACCTTTGATAGTTTTGCCCTTGTAAAGATAAATAAGACAAAGCAGTTAATGTAATTACAATATGGAGAAGTACAATTATGATAAGACAAGTAAAAGACAATTCTGTTTAAGGATGACTTCATTTCAAGTACTTGTCATTTTTAGGTAAAATTTACATCAGGATGTAGTACATAAAGTGTTAAAATAAGAATGAAAAGTAACTTCAAACTGCTTAGGAAAATGAATATAATTTAAGACCTGGGATTTAATGGACACATATATTTCTCAAATGTTTTTTTCAGTTCCAGTAAAATCAATGAAGGCTTCCTACTGAATAGAATTTGAATCCAGCTGAGGGGAGGAAAAACTTCTTTCTTATACACAGACCATATAATTATACAGATCATATTCTTCACACTGATTTTTTTTCCTCTCAACTTCCACCCTAACTAATGGCACAACAAGTAAAAGCTGTGGTGAGTGTGTGAATACACTCTACTGGTAACATTTTGTCCTTTACTCATGTATGGGAAGTGTTCATCATCTCTTTGGCCAAATGGGTACTTCCAAAAGAGCCCTCTCAACACTTGTCAGAGCATCCCATCAGGACACATGGATTTGTATATGATCAGCTGGCTGATGTGTTTCTTGACCTCTTCCTTGTTCTGGCCTTTCCAGCCCTGATCTCTGGGATTCTTCATGGCTAGTGTTGCTAGTAAAGGCTGAGCCAAAGGCAACATTCAGTACTTTGGCCTTTTTCATGTCCTGAGGAGCCAAGTCCCCATCTTGCTGGATAAAAGGCCCACAGGTTCTCCAGTCTTTCTTTAAGTCATCTATGTGCTTAGAGAAGGACTTCTGGATGTCTTTGAAATCCTTGGACAAATTCAGTTCTCCTTAGGCTTTGGCTTTCCTAACATTGCCCCTTGTTGCTAGGACAATGTTTCTGTGTTCTTCCTAGGTTACCCATCCTTATGTTCACTCTCTGTATGCTTCTTTTTTTGCTTTTGAAGAGGCCAAAGACTGCTCTTTTGAAGTGCAGAGTTGTGAGTTTGCTCTTCACCCTTCTGCCTGCCCTCATGATCCTTGACTCATCCTTGAGCATCTTCTCATGGTCACTGCACCCAAGGCTGTCTTTGCCCTTCACATGCTCAACAAGTCTCTCATTGTTTGTGAGCAGGAGATCCAGCAGAGCATCTCCTCTCATTGACTCCTCTATCATTGGAGGAGGAGGTTATCACCAATTTACTCCAGAAACCTCCTTCTGTCCAGCTGTGTTGCCCCTCCAACAGCTCTTGGGGTGGTTGAGGCCCTGAGGAGCAGAGCCTGTGAATGTGAGACTATTCCTCTCTGTCTAGAGAGGACCCTGATAAATTAAAACTGCTTGAATGCTCTGAGCAGTCAGCAGAAGAGTTCAGTGCTCCCCATTAAAGATAGATATGAGTTTGGAGAAAGGGCAAAGTGACAACAAGTTGCTGACCAGGAGTGAGACACAAAATGTTCCCTGAAAAAAACACCATCCCCTAGCAAGCAATTCAGTAATTTCATTTAGAGAGTTTCAATGTCATTAAGGCACATGCTCCACTCATACTACAAATAGGTTTCACAGTTTGATGAAGCAAACATTACTTTGGTGATTTAACCCCCCTCAATATTCTTCATGTAATTTATTCATTCTGACAGGGCAAAGAAGAAAACAGTCTTTAAACTTCAGTGTAATCAGAATGGAATCCAGTGTAAAAATAAATTGGAGACAGAATTTAATTATTGCTCTTCTCTGCATGATTGGCTCCCTAGCCCCTTTGCAAACTTTCCAACACTGATTTAAAATTCTTCTTTTATCCTTCATCTGTTGACATTATTTACATACAGCCCTCTGATGTGTTTGCCATACAATTAGAAGAGATCTTTATTTTAATTAAATATCAATTCAGGATCACAGCATCCAGCTATTTGTCAGCACTGATAGGGATCAATAGAAGCAGATGCTCAACAAAGAAGACAAATAGATTTCCTGAGTAGAATCATAGAATCATTTGAGTACTCAAATATTTCTCATTTCTTCACCTACCCCCCTTTTTTTTTGTTAGTGGAGGATGAAGAGATTAAACTTCTTACATCCTTTTAGTTGTTCTGTGGCACTTCTTTAGAAAGTTGACATCAGAAGCTAATTGCCACATCATTATGCTTCATTGACATGCTACCTTTTTCCCTCCAACTCACCATGACAGCTTCGTTTAGCTGCTACGTGGTGACTGCCTCTCCCAGCAGGACAACTTTCAGTAGCTCTGGGCAAATTCCTATAAATAATACTCAGTTAAGAACCTAGCATTCACACCAGAACCCCTTGGGACTAGGCATCACTGACTAGTTATTGCAAACTCCACACCACTCAGCCTTGTCATTTATTGCTTAAGTATATGCCATCTTCAGTTTACACTTGTTTATTTTCATGCTGACATCATTTTTGAGCATCTCCTGCTCTTCCACTCCTTGGCATCTGTCCTTTCCTGTTTATGGCCAGATCACCTCTCAGTCTTCTTTTACTGTACTAAATGAACAAAGCTCTTTTATTCTTCCCTCTTGAGGTAGTGTCTGAGTGTCATGAGCTGGATGAAGGGATAGAGTGTTCCCTCAGCAAGTTTGGGGATGATCCCAAGCTTGGAGCAGTAGCTGGCACACCAGGAGCTGTGCTGCCATCCAGAGTGACCTGGACAGGCTAGAGACATGGGCAGGGAGAGACTGAATGACATTTAACAAGGGGATGTGTAAGGTACTGCATGTGGGAAAGAACAAGCCCATGGATCAGTCCAGACTGGGAACTGATGTGTTGGAGAAGAGCCCTGGGGAAAAAGCTCTAGGAGTGCTGGTGGCTAGGAGGATGCCCATGAGGCAGCAATGTGCCCTTGTGGCCAAGAGGCCAATGGCATCCTAGGCATTATATTAGTATTACTATTAGTATTATATCCCATGCCTTCTTTTAGGTAATTTCTAAGTATTTGGTTTCATCACACTACAGAAATTCTCACTGTTAGTCCCAGAATATATCATATTCCTTTTAACTGTTAGTTTTCATCCATTTCTTAGTCATCCTTCCCAACTTTTCTCCCTTCCACCCTCCCCAGATCACACTTTCCCTCCCCTCCTCCCTCCCTCCTTTATTTGCCTGTCCATATCTAACACCAACACCCACACAAAAAACAGCAGTAAAAAAAACCTCCTGTGCAATGAAACTTTTGTGCAAAGGGCATTCAAGTGTGGAGAATCTTGGTGCTGAACAGCTGCTTCATGGATTTTCCTATTCAGAGAGTATTGCAAATAGTGATTACAGAGATCTGTATGCCTGAAAGGGATTCCTTTCACACTCTGTAGGACATTATTCCTCAGCAATTAAACTACAGATAAGTACTACATTTTAAGTCTCAATGCTTCGTCAGTTTGAAATCTTAGATTTTGAGACAGTAAATAAAAAGAATGGAGATAAAAAGAAAGTTGTAAAATGCCTTCCTTTTGCAAGAGAAAGGGACTGAGGAACAGAAGAAAGGGAAGCAGTAGAGGGCTGTCACCCTGGGGTAGCAGGGGGAAGGAGACTAGAGTTTTGTAGAGAGGTTGGAAGAGCAAACAAAAATGAAGTTCACTAGTAGAAAGTTCTCTTTTCCATGTAGTAATTTCAAATCTCTATTAAATTTCTAGCCTGAGACATTTTAATGCTCTTCTCATGTTTAGCAGACCCAAATTTTAACAGAATGTAAGTAATAATTTACCAGTGTTTTACGTCTGTTGGNCAGATGCTGGGACTAATCCATCTGTCCTAGAACAAGCAGCAATTCCAAGCCTTGAGGCCATGTTGCTGAGAATGCTTAAGATCTTCTCCTGTGATTCCAAAGAGTACTTATTCCTTAAAAAGCTATATTTGATGTAGCAAATGCAGTGATGCTGTGATTGGGGCTCAGGAATATCTGAAGGGTTCACTCTAGCTGCAAAGAGTATGATTGAAATTCTTTTCTGGCTCATTAAAGAGCTTCTACAAACCAGCTCTTTTCTCTGTGTCAAATGGTATTCCCATCCCCATAGAAATACCAGATTCTTATGTGAATATTTGCATGCCCATGTTTATCTTTCACATTTCCATGAGTATCCAAGCATGAGACCTAATAATTTTCCAGTACAGTTTCTTACAGAAAGCAGATGTTGGAACTGGAAAGTCTGAAAGAATCTAGATGAGTAATATCACAAGAAGTTGTTTTTTAATTTCACCATATTTGTGCATCTTCAGAAACAATAACACTTAATCAGATCCCATTTTGATTCCTACAAAGTAATTACTTCCTAAAATGTGCTAAGTGCACCTGTTAAAAAGAAAGTTGTATCAAAATCCATCTCTTCATATCAAAAAATTCCTGCCAAGCTACACCTCATCAGAACACTGCAAAGCTCAGGGATGTTGTGCTGCTGCTGAGGGCTGTGAAATGTATTTTTAGGCATGACATGATAGGACATGAGAGATTAGGAATGTTTAGTGTTTGAATGAAAAACCAAATGATGATCAAGTTGTCTTTATATATCCATATTACTTCAATCAATCAGAATTTTATCTCATTACAAGTGGTCTGAAGATTTCGTTGCTAATTAAATGTTCACAATAGAATCTTAATTTGTTAACTTTATAATATTGAGATGTGCTGGACCATTGTCTATTTTAAAATAGATTAAATTCTTTGGATAAACAGAATCATACTCTCATTGCTAGCCAACTGAGAAATACCAATAAGTGAACACATGAAGTGAGACTTAAATACCACAGAATTTCTTCAATAAAGGAATTTACACTAGAATTGTAGATTTTGTAGTTCTGAAAGCCCTTTGCCTTTCATCTTGGCAAGTTGGTCTTTCCTCTCCCTCTCCCTCTCCCTCTCCCTCTCCTCTCCATCAGTGTTACAGTCAAAGAGACTGAAATCAAATTTTAGGNCCTCTCCCTCTCCCTCTCCCTCTCTTCCCTCTCCCTCTATCCTCATTTTAATACATTTTGGCAGTTTCAAACCTGTTTTGAGAAGGATTTTCAGGACTCCCTCATCTGATACCCATCAGTATCTCTTCCTCCCCACCACATCCCTCAGCTTTCCTACCTTTACCTGATTGCCTCATTGTCCAAGTAACATATCACAAATGACATTACAAACACGAGTTGCAAAATCACTTGTTGATCTATCTAATATCAGTCAAGGACACGGGCATTGGTCCAATAAAGTATTTAGACTCCTTTAGTGTTATTTAGGCTTCCAATGTTCTCCTGAAATCTCTTTCACTGACGTTTATTATCTCACAATTGGGGTGGACTAAAAGCATGCCCACAGGCAATTAAGGAAATTCAGCTAATGGCTGATAATTTATTAGGCCACTGTAATTCAATTCCATCCTGTTCTGTGCCTTAGCTCTTAGCAAGCTCTTTCAAATGAAGTTAATCCAAAGGCTTTCCTCAGTGTTTTTATGGTGGCATAGACAGCCCTATCAGATTTCTCAAGGATGTGTTATTACATAATGGCTTTAGCAGAATTACAACCTCCCTACCTATTCATGCAGCTCAGAACTATTACCTAAAGCTATTTTAAAAGACAAAATAAAAATCAAACAAATAAATCAGAGTTTCTCCATTCTATGTAGGGAGGGTGACATTTAAAAAACAATCTTCCCCATGCATGCTGATTCCAGGCTTGCTAACTAAGCAATCCAAAGGTTTTCCAAGCTTTTTGGTGTGCATTTGTATGTACACCACTGCTAGGGAGCAACTGCCAGCTAGTGATGTACTTTGGGGCCAGCCTGGTTCAGTTCTTATTCCCATGAATATATGTGACACTTCTCTGGCTGCTGAAAAATCCCTGCAGACAGATTGCTCCTGAGCAGCTTTTGCTTTGGGTAACAGCTGAAGCACAAATCTGACACAGTATCCCAGTATGTCACGGGTTGGAAGGGCCCTAAAAAGATCATCTAGTGCAACCCCCCTGCCAGAGCAGGAGCACCTAGACCAGCTCACACAGCAATGTGTCCAGGCAGCTCTGCAATGGCTCCAGACAAGGAGACTCCACAGGCTCCTGGGCAGCCTGGGCCAGTGCTCTGGCACCTGAACTGCAAACAAGTTCCTCCTCAGCTTAATACTAAACCTCCTGNCTCTAGCCTGTCCAGGTCACTCTGGATGGCAGCACAGCTCCTGGTGTGCCAGCCATTCCTCCAAGCTTGGGATCATAAAGCTTGGTCTCCACGTGGCTTTCTGTGGAAAAAAAGAAGATGAACTTGGTGGAACAGTGAAAATGCCACATTCAGTAAGAAAAAGAAAGATCTGTCTGTGGGTGAGTGTGACTCAAGTCCTAAATTACTCCCAGTGAAACAGGTTGGCAATGCCATTTACAGAAAAGCAGTTGTGGTGGAGCAATTAAAACACTTCCCAGTCCCACCCACTATCTCTCTCTCTGAGAAACCTACTAGCTCCCAGTAAGGGCTGATGCTTATAAAATAAGATAAATAAATAAATAAAAAACATGGTGAGGAAACCAGAAAATGTTTTTGTGTTACACTTCAAGGCAGGGAAATACCCCTAGGTGGTTAGTATAGCAGTGGTGCTTCCTAGACTCATTCAAAGGATGGGATTCTGATGTGTCCAGAGTTCTTGCGCAGGTGATGGATAAGACTAAATATTGTTTCCAGAAGGAAGAAAAGCCAAAAAACGTGTGTTTTAGCACTCAAAGTTGTAAACAGTTTCAAAGCATAGAAAAAGAAATCAATGGTAAGGAGAGTCAAAGCATTCATATGCATCAGAAATAGAGTAGCACAGTAAATTTCCTGCAGTTTGCCCTCCTCAATTACTTGTGTGAAAAGATATTTTGCTACAAAGATTGTTTCCTTCTTATTTTTTTGGTAAAGTCAGGAAACAGAGCCTGGGTCATGAAAAAAACAACACTCTGAGCTGAGGTTTGAATATGCTGTGTACACTTTCCTGGTAAGGAATCATGACATTAAATAATCATGGAATGAGGGAGAGGGTTAGGAAGTGGTAGCTGAGTAGACTATAGCCGTAGGAAGTATCTTGTGCCCCTTTCAGATGCCATGAAATATCCACAATATCCAGGTACAATACAGCACTTTATAGGAAAGGGGATGGGAGCTAGAAGTCACACCTGATTGTCACAAATGCTTCAAATAACACTAGATGTTTATACTAAAGTAAACCAAAGAGAAACCTGAAGCTTTTCTGATGAAAATAGGAGCTTACAAAGCTAGCAGATGTGTCAATAATACATGTAGGTATCTACAGTTGGCAGCTGAATCTTGCCTTGTGTTTTGGGTTGGGGAGTTTTTGGCTCTGCTTCCAAACCAACCCATATCTTCCATGAGGTATTTCCCTTGTGGATGTGGAAGGAAAAGAGAGCATTTTTTAAAAGATGGGGATCTAGGGGCCTGAGTTCACAAAGGATACCTCTGGCACAGCAGTTTGCACAAGGCAAACCACACAGCCCTCCAAAAGATATTATTGGAGTATTTAGTATTGATTTTCCTGCTCATAGCTAGCTTTTAATTAATGGACTTCTTGCAATGTTAACAGCAATGCAAGCATGTAGAATTAAACCCTGCTCATAAGACATGGGTTATTACTTTTCACTATAATACTCACTATTTTTGAGTTATTTCTCTATATTTATTAACTATTAGCATGTCCTCAAATGACAATCAGCTCCTCTAGTTTATTATTATACTATTAGCATGTCCTCAAATGACAATCAGCTCCTCTAGTTTAAGATTGACTGGAAAAGAAGGACAAGAGCAAAATCAAAGGCTTCATATTAATTAGGAATAGAGATGGGCTGCCAGAAAATCTGTGAAATACAAACACACACATCAATAAATAAATAATCTTCTTTTTTAGCCTTTGTCAACAGGATTTCTGAGGAACCTCTGGAAGAAATAAAACTTGTCTATGCCTACTGGAGAGCCTGAGGCAAGGTATTTGGTCTTCCCATGGCATGTCTTCTGCCAGAATTAATCTTCTCAGGAGGATTAGATGGTGCAGAGAGATATATATTATATCTAACTGGACCACTTTGTGGAAATTTGGTCTCTGCTGTCAACTCAGACCACTCTGGAAATTTCCTGCTCATTTTTATTACCTACTAAACTGCTTTAGTGTAAGGCTGGAAGTGATAAGTTTTTTTTGATGTCAGAACTCACAGGATAATACCTTCTTGAATGGCTCACAGCTGTTTGAATGATTATATTGTCTGCTACTAAAGCAAAAAAAAAAATCAGAGATCTGGTCAGTGTTTGTTATCATGTCATTTTACACATCATTTCATCACTTGCACTATCTTCAGCACCTGGAATTGTCTGCTCCAAGCTTTTTGCCCCTTTACTGTAAGTTGCTGAGATATTGCCAGCCAAAAATTGCCTTTCCTCTTGAAAATGTGTAGGGATGTAGTTAATCAAAGTAAAGAGCAAAGGGATGCTGAACTCCCCAGAAGCTAAGGGTCTGATTCTGCCACCCATCCCTATCACAGTATCCCAGTATCCCAGTATGTCAGGGGTTGGCAGGGCCCTAGAAAGATCATCTAGTGCAACTCCCCTGCCAGAGCAGGAGCACCTAGACCAGGTTGAGCAGTTATTACTGAAGTAAGGACAGAGGATAATTGAACTTTTCAGATGAAAAAAGAAATGTTACCCACTGTGTGCAGGCATTGGAGAGCTGGATTCTGTGAGAGAGAACTCACAAAGAATTCTGTATCACAGTAAACAGAAGTGATAAGGGAGGTTCTTTTTCATTTCAAAGAACAACAGTGAACGTTTTCATCTCAGTTTTCTTCCACTGCCTATGTCTCTCATGTAATGGTAGGCAAGCAGCAATTGTATTTGCCTAGTGATGCTGAGCTGTCAGTCCAGCTTGTCTCTTTAATAATAATCAGATTCTTTTTAATAGCCACTAATAGCTGCTCCTGAACTTTGCAGAGCAGGTGGAGAGATGATTTTATGAGAGGCACTGACACTTCTCAGAGTCTATTTTTGTGATAGATTCTTCTAGTCAGTCCTGACAAATGACTTTGTTGCCTGCATATATTTGCTAGGCAAACCAGGTTTGCAGCACATCTAAGTATACATTTCAATATTTGAAGTCTAGCAGAGGAGGTCCCTTGATTGTTAAAAGAAAATTTGGCTTTCAAGCAGCATCTGGTAAGAGCTTCCAGAAGCCAGCTCTTTAAATTAACGAGTCACTGAGTTCCTCCAAACTTTTCTCAAGTGCTGATTAACAAGGCAATGCAAACCCTTTACAACTTTTTGCCCTTTCCCTTTATTAAAGGCCTGACATTTAGCAAAATTAGTTGATGGAATATGATGTGTCTTGCGACGTGTGCTGTGAGATGGAACATGATGCAAAAGCTAACACAGAATCTCAACTGAAATATTGCCATTAGCCTGGACACCCACTGTTTAATGGGATTTTTATTATTTTATTTATTCTTTTTTTTTTTTCCCCTGAAGAAAATTACTCACAGAAGCAAAATGTTCCAAGAGGATGTGGTATTGCAGGAAGGTGGCACAAGCCCACATTCATCTTTTTCCAATTAGAATTTGGGAACAGTTCTAGTGCCTGAAGGGCTTCAAGATTTCCTCAAATGTTGCCTCTCTCCATTAGCAGCTTCAAGGTATTTACTCACACACACACAAAAAAAATGTTGTGTGTTTTTTTTTCTCTAAAGGAGTGAAAGGGAAGAAACAATTCAGATGTTTGAATTATAATGCAAAGAGCCAAGGCAGCAAATCAGAGCAGGCAGAATTACTGGCATGCTGGGTGGATAATAAGCAATAACAGTTGTTAGAAATCCAGTGAAATCATGATCCTATGTAAAATGAAAGTGTGTGTTTCAGGGGGAAAAAATAACAGAGGTAAGGAAGGAAATCATGCAATGATATTGTGTATTGTGGATGTATAAAGACAGGAAAGACTTGAGAGAATAAACTGCTCAGAGATCAAAATGTGGAAGGCTTTCAAAGCAAGTTCTATTGAGGTAGTGTTAGAAACAAAATGTGTATGGTTATGCTCAGATGGGACAAGTAGCCACATAAACTAAAATTCATATGATGATATATATTTGAGTTTCAATCATAAACTAGCTAGCTATAGAATATAAAGTTGGATCTAAAGCAAACTCAGTTGACATCAGATGGACAGAGAGGAAAATTGGACTCTTTCTGTTCCAAAGAACCAGCTTGGAGAAGCTGAAGAAAATCTTTGGTGAAGTCAGCTAGACTGATGCAAATCTGACTGTAGAAAAACCTTCACTTTTGAAACAATACCAATGGTCCAAAAATGATAGGAAATTGTAATGTCTCTTCCTCTCTCCTTGTAATACAGATTCTGAACATGATTTCCAGACACAACTAGACAAACAAACACCGCAGCCAGGACTTTGTGATTAGCTAAGAATTGAAAGAGAGTGGAAAAAGAATATCAGTCATGGCCAGGCTTTGCAAACACAGCTCCAGGGAGGGCTCCAGCCACGCTCTTCCCAAGTGCTTTTTCCAAG
>VWZO01011370.1:115239-128372 GCA_013396975.1 Bucco capensis | reverse complement strand
ACTTGAAGCCCCAAAAGCTGAGCAGTGGCTGCAAAGCAGGACGTTAAACGCTGCAGAGCTACTTCTGTCTGGGCAACAAGGGCAGTGTCCCTTGGAAAAAGAATATAATCAATGAAGAAATCTACAGCTTAGAAATCCTGAAATGGAAGATATGCCAAAATTCAAATTTATTTAGCACTTGTGAAGGACATTAAAAGACTTATTACCTGAATCCTCATTATCTAATTTTATGTGCTAGTTTTCACAGTTAATATTAAAATAATAAAAGAAATATTGTTTAAAAAAAGAAAGGATGTGGGTGGGGCAAGAAGTGCAATATTTAAAGTGAATGAACATCATATAGTTAAGGTTAAAGCCACTGTGTTCCCTGGGTACTAGCACAGGAGATAAAACATTAGGATGGCCTGTGAGGATGAGATGCAGAAACAGAAATGGCAGCATTTAATTCAAATAAATTAATACCATCAGCTGGATGATTTTAGTAACGTATTAACAGTGCAAACTAGCACATAAAATCAGATAATGAGGACTCAGATAATGAGTCTATTCAGTAAAGAATGGTGCTGTTCTCCACAATATGCCAAAACAAGTTGTGAAGGATAAGGAAAATTGAGCAAATGAGGTTGCCAAGCAAACCTAAACCACTTTTTGATAAGGTAGGATACATTCCCAGTAGGGGAAAAAAAACCACCCAAATGAATCCCTTTGATCCTCTAAAAGAAACAGATATGCCACAAGGGAAATTATTATTTCATATGGAGAAGATGACTGTAATTATGTGAAAATTAACAAATAGCCCAAAAGTTACACAACATGAGGTTATGCTAGGAAGTGAAGTGCCTGGTTTGAAAGGAAATTGTCAACAGAGATCCTCAAAGGAGTTTGAGAACTGATATGGTATCTTTATCTTTTTTCCTTAAAGATATAGGGAGGAATGTGAAGATGGAAGCTGTGAGGGCCTGGAATTCAAAGAGCTGGGCTATGAACACAGGAAGGATTAGGTTATAAAGCGGGATGTAATCTGTGTATGAGGCAAGGGCATGCACGTAGATACTAGCAGGTGCAAATTCACCACCTGGAAATGGTAAATGATTTGATTTACTACCATAAGGATGCCTCAGAGCCATGAATGAGATGTAGTTGTGAAAAGGGTGAATATGATAGTAGAATGTTAAAGATGAGGGAGAAAGCAGAGAGATATTAATGATACAATAGAAGAGCAAAAAACATGCTTCCAAATTGTAGGAGAATGATTCTGAACAGGATTGTCTATAAAGAAGATTACCAAAGAAATGAAGTGAACTTTATAGGTTAACTTCAGGGAGCTGGTTTGCAAAAGGAGAAGCCAGATGACTTGCCAAACAGGACCAACTAATGCCATATAGCCAGCCACCATCCCATCATCTCAAAGTTATAAAGCCAGTGGGAACACAAAAGTGTGCTCAGCTGACATTAGGGCTCTGAAGGCCTAAGTCTCACATCTGATCTCAGAGTATGACAGATCCAGCTGACAAATTTCACAGATTCCTCTTTCTTTACTGGCAGAGAGATGTCATTGCCACAGAGATCCACACCCAGCTGAGATGTTGACTAAGATGCATGCACACCAACTGACAGAGATTATGTTTTAATTATGAAGCAAGGGCTCATGTAATTGAAATCTCAGTGGTTACAATAGCTGTGAGGAGGAAAGCATCCTCAATTATTCTATTTCTTAAAAATCTCTTCTGGAATGATCCATATGTGTTGAATTAGCTGCAGGCTTTGCCAGGTGTAAGGACTCCATGGCATTAAACGTGAATACAGCAAGACCTGGAGCTTCCATGAGTCCAGACACCCACAGATTATATGGGATCTGGGATATCTTTAACACTAGGAGTGCTGCTAACACTGACAGATAAAAGCAGAACCATCACTTTATTCAAAGTAAGCATTTGTGCACAATACAATCCTTTGAACCTCCTTCTTCTGCCAAACCAGGAAAGCATTAGCATGACGAAGATCTCTCTGGTGCCAACACAGATCTCTAAGTTGAAAAGACTCTTAATCTCCTCTGACTTCCTACTAAATCTGGTCTGCAGGACATCAATCATTTTTGCTCAAGCAAAACCACAAAGAATCCTTTCTGGAGATGATGGTTGAATATGACCTTTCTGACCTGGAAGCTGTGTAGCTGAACTAAGGCAAAGTCACAGAGATAGACCTTGCCCCAGCAAGAGTCCTCAGAGTATTAGAATATACATTGCAGAAGAACATTTCTTAGTGTTCTAAGCCTTGAAGAGAAGATCTCTGCACAGAACACCTTTGTTAGATGCTGTTCTCCAGGGTATGCTCTTACACAGAAACTCTTGCTATGTTCAGTCAAGCTTTTTTTGGTCTCTGCTCTAGACAGTAGGGAGGTCACCTCCTGTGACCTATTGTGTCCAGATTGATTGTGTGGTTTGAGAAGAGCAAAGAAGCAGCAATAAATTGTAAAGCTTGTAGGATTTCATGGTTGAATTGTTTGCTTGATTTGCTTTCATTGAATATCAAGAGTTTTAACAGCAACAGAAACAGGATTGGAATATTAGACAATTCACTGATGACATTTTCCCAATTATATGATGCACAAGAGGTGTGCTTGATTTAATCTGCTTTTAGTTCTTCTTCTGTTTTAGTTCTGTTTATTTTAGTCTTTATAGATGGCAGAAAAATGCAGTCACTTTTAGAGGTGTGATTGAACTGGAAGGTTTGAGAAGAAACATGCTTCTATTTTCAATTTTGAGCTAGACTTATTCTTCTGTTGTATTTTCATTAAATTTGCTTGACATTCTACTCTGTATTCAGCAGAACAGCTATTTGCTTGAGATGAATTTCAATTACCTTCTCATCAGTTGTTTCTTAAATATTATATTTCCTCCTCTTCTTCAGGAGGTTTCTCATACATTATAGAATTCCAATCAACATTCCTCAGAGCATCCAGCTTGCTCTCACTGTCCTCTTGCTCAAAGTCAAAACACTTTTAGTACACAGCATTGTCTCAAACTCAGTGATAAGCTGAGAAGTAGACTCTGTATGTTCAATGTGATTCCTTCCATTGAGCTCATTCCATAGGATCAGGCATGGAATAGACTTGGACTATAAAACCTGTTCAAGGGATTACTGGAAGCAGGGCAAGGCTACAGTAAGAATATGGAACTTTAAAGCATGTGTTCTTCTTTATAATTGCATTCCTGTTATCCTAATCAATATCAGGGTAATTAAAATGCCTCATGATCAATGTTTCTGCCTTGTTCAGGAGGTGTCTCTTATCTCTAAAGGGTTGCCATTATCTACTTGCTTTAACCTCACTAAAAGTTCCTTGCCAAAAATCACTTGACTTCCTATTTGGTTATAAATTACACTTAAACTTCCTCTATTGTCAGATGAAATTGTACAGTTTTGCCTTTCATCCTACACATAATCACTGGGTAACTTCATTTTCCCATGAACTGCATGGTATTTTCACTGTGAGAATATTTAAACTTTTTATCAGGTACTTTTATTATCCTAAATCTAATATCCTTCCTCCAGCCTCAGGGAGAAATGTACTATTTGCATGTGTTTTTAACCACTCACTCTGTACTTATCATCCTGACCAGCAAGCAGTTGGCTTGTTGCATGCTGTGACTTCTGCCAGGAGATAAAACACAACCTTTCAGCCACTATAAAACCTGAATAATCCTGCCTTGATTGGAATGCCTTTTCCAAGTTGTATACTTGGACAAGAGCCCTGCACAGAGCTCATCTGATTTCAGCTTGGGAATCTAAAAGTTAGCCACCTGAAGCTCCCTTTCTAGGCAATGCAGGGAGATGTCCATATGCAGAGAGCTCCTGGCTCCATCCTCATAGCAGGACATTGGTAAGTCAGATGATTCAGCCTCTGGAAATGCCTGACATCAACAGCACTCAACTAGGAGAGATGGATCCCACCTCTGGACTCTCTGCAGCTTCAGAGAATCAGCTGGATGACATGCTGTCAAACAAATGTCTTTGAGGTCCTGATCTTACTCTTTTCATCTGCTTGCTCATCTAAATCCCTCTCTGTGTCCTGGTAACTACAATGAATAACAAATGACATCTGGAGGCCAGCCACCAAATGATTTCAGTGCTCTAAGCACAGTTGCAAACATTACAGGGTTCTTTAGTCATATCCCATCAAGTAAAAGCCACACCATTACTTCTATTTCTAGGAAGCATTTCCAATCTCTCTTGGCCATAGTAGCTATATTCCTTGTATCACCAGCAGAACATGCAGAATAGACATATCAGATGATTCCCTCTTAGTTTAACCCCAGCCAGCAACTAAGCCCCACACAGCTCACTCCCCTCTCAGTTGGATGAGGGAGACAATCAGAAGAGTAAAAGTGTGAAAACATGTGAATTGAGATCAAGACAGTTTAATAAGTCAAGGAAAAGCTATGCACACAAACAAAGCAAAACAAGGAGTTCATTCACCACTTCCCATGAGCAGGCAGGTGCTCAGCCATCTCCAGGCAAGCAGAGCTCCATCACATGTAACCGTTACTTGGGATGATGAAACAGCATCACTCCAACATCTCTCCCTTCCTTCTTTTTCCTCCAGCTTTATATGCTGAGCATGACAGCATATGGTATGGACTATTCTTTTGGTCAGTTGAGGTCAGCAGTCCCAGCTGTGTCCCCTTCCAACTTCTTGTCCACCTCAAATCTACCTGCTGGTTGTGGGAGAAGGAGAAAAGGTCTTGACTCTTGTGTGAGCACTGCTCAGCAATAGCCAAAACACCAGTGTGTTATCAGCCTTGTTCCTAGCACAAATCCAAAGCACAGCCTCATGCTACTGCTAAGAAGGAAACTCTATCCCAGCCCAAACCAGCACACCAATTTTCTAACCTATTCTAAACCCTTTAGTAATATCTTCAGCTTATATGGACTGATTCTTTTCCTTCATCTCAGCTCATCTGCCATCTATAAAGTGTTCCATTGTCCCTTCTATCATCACTAATCTCTGGTTTTATATTCAGTGCTACTCTCCCTTGTTTCTTTCCCAGGCATTTCCTTAGCCAGTGTCTTTTCTGCTACCTTACTTCATTTTTGTGTGTGTGATGTCTCAGAAGGAGCCTTTCTGCTACACATTCACAACTTGTACACCTTTCCTGATGTCATTGCTCCTTTGCTTTTGATACCCCTGGTATGTCATCTATTATTCTGCCATATTCATCCATCTTTACAGCCAAATCACCCAATAGCTCTCTTTTGGCTCTCTGCATTTCCAGTACCACAGTGAACTGACAACATCCACACACAAAAAGGTGTCTTTGAGTGTCCTCAGTTTGATAATCAGAAACACTTCACATTCAGTATGTCCCATTATATATATATATATATATCCTGAACTCCCAAATGAAATCATTCACAAATCATCTTGGTTTAACCTCTGAAGGGATAAAATAAAGGCAACCAAATGACAAGGATTATGATATTTTCCAGGCAGGTTTCAAGCCTTTAATCTAAATGTAACATCTTGCATTCAGAAGTAAACATAAAAGAGCATTCTTTAATCTTGTAACTTTGAAATGCCTGAGCATAAACTATTTGCCTGTCTCTTGTTCTCAAAGAACCTGGTTCTGTGCATTCAAAACCTGCAGATAATCTTGTTAAAAATAGTAGAAAGCAGAGGTACTTGTCTGCTGCATCAAGTAAGCTGTAGCTGGCTGCCCAGACACTAAAACCCATACAAATATACTGACACATTGCTACACCCAAGGTAAAATCCTTCCCTTAGCTTTACTGTGACTCCTGCTTCTGGTTACAGGACTACTCCATTCTGCTCTCCCCATATTGTGCTATGCTTTGCTGTTTTCACATTGTTATCATATATATGTTGTACTTGTCATGTAATTTATCATAATTCCTTTTTTTTTCCCCTCCCAAAAATATTTCCTCTATTGGAATAATGATTGCCTCTCAATTAGTTAAGTTTGCCTCAAAGCAAAGTAAGGAAGAGTCAAGGTAGCTGTTAAGAGTAACTTCTAAATCCTAAGTCTGGAAAAAAAAATTGCCTGTAGAAGGTCAATTTCTGGAAGTCTAAAGAGAGTTTAGATAAATATCAGTGAGATACAGACTTAATTGATCAGCCTTGGTTAACAGAGATGAACTGGATGACCTCCAGAGGACCCTTGCAACCTGAATTTCCTTGGATTCCATGCAAAGCAACATCTCAGAGGATGGCTAGAAATTGAATCTTTGAAACTTATTATGAAGTAGATTCACACTAGATTCTTTTTAGAGATACTGGATCCCCTTGAGTGTTTTTTTTTGAGGTCCTATACATTTCCTATGTTTTATGTAGTAGCAGGGTATAACCAACACTTATATAGAGAAACTCAAATGTTTCTGATATTCAGGTTTCACTTGTTGAACTTTATTTGCAAGTTTATTTTATGCAGAGATGTACATTGGTGAAAAGATTCTTCCTGACCTGGATGGCAATCAGCTTACCCTCCAGAGCATGACATTTGATTACTTTGGCTTAGCATGCAGAACTGCAAATGTTATTAATGGTCATAAAATTATCCAACCCTTTTAAAAATCAGACACAGTATTTGACTTGATGACCTTCTGCAGTCATGAAATTCACGTTCTGATTGAAATGATATCAGTTTGGAGAAGCTGATAGAGCTCTGGTGCAAGTGTCACAGCTCTGCCACTGAGGTGGAAAAGAATCTTAATGAGCTGTTATGGAGGCAATATAAATATCTCTGGAGTTCCTCTTTTTTTTTTCTGATTTATTCACACAATATAGGCCATAAAATGTAAGTTTGGGATATCTTTAGTGGTAGTAAACAGGTCCTGGGTAATAGTTCTTTAGCTTGCTTGCCCTTTGCATCCACTGGAGCAGAAGTCACTTGAAAATCAGTGCAGTGAGCAGTATAGATATACAGCAAGGGGAAGCACATTTATTCATGTGTTGTAATCATGGTCATCTTGGACATGAGGAGCTTCTTCCTCATTCTTTTTGGTGTGTGAAGAGCAGAAGGGCACATCCTTTTGTATTAAATGCTTCAAAAGAGAAGTTACTAGAGTGCCTACTATTGCTTGAGTAGAAAAAGGGACTCCTTTTAAATTGAAAATCTGATGGCAACCTGTCAACAGTATGAATTATTTAGTTGCCAATTATCTGCCAACATCTGCTTGTCTCTCAGTTTTAAACCATTTTTCATACGGCCAACCTTAAAATTTGCCTGCATGCTAGCAAGCCTAAAAGCCATCCATAACATAACAAAACTATTTGCTTGTAGCATCAGAGTCAGCAGCAACCTGTCAGCTTCAGCATTTGTGAAGGAAAAGAGTTTCCAGCATGGTTGTTATGCAGAGGAGAGGTCAGGGTGAAGTAGCCACACAATCCACTCACTTGATCTCTTCAAGCTGGAGGCAGTTTCACTGTCTGCAACACATCCCTGTTCAGAACAAGCTTAGCTTTATGAATCCAGCCAACACAGGATGATGGATTAAAGCTAAGGCTTAGCATTGTCTGCTGATTGTCTCTAGGTTCAGTCCTCCCCTTGGTAATAATTCTGTAGAGACAACAGGGAGTCGGTGAGGAGAGATCAACTTCTATTCCTTGTGCAGGAACACAGGATCACACAGTACACCCACAGAGTCACACAATCTATGGAAAAGATCTCTAAGATCACCAAGTCCAACCATCAACCTATCAGCATCATGTCACTAAGCCATGTCCCTAAGTACCACATTTATAAGTCTCTGAAGCCCCTCCAGGGATGGTGACACCACCAATTCCCTGGGCCAATCCTTAGCATCTCTTTCTATGGAGAATTTTTTCCTAATATCCAATCTAAACCTCCCTTGGTTCATTTTGAGGCCATTTCCTCTTGTCCTCTCTCTGGTAAACATAGAGAAGAGATCAACTCCAGTTCTATAGCACATTAAGCTTCCCCAAGTGTCCAGCTCCAGCTATGGAGCTGCTCCAAGTTCAAAGCTGCTGATCTGGACCTGCCAAACACAATAGTCTCCATGTACTGAGACCAAGAAGTGCTTGCCCTTCCTGCAGGCTGACAGGGAGGCTTTATGTTGAATGTATGAAGAGTTGGATCTCACACAAAATCTGAGCCCACGGCCTGGCAACAACTGTGTCCAAGAGACTTACATGCCCATGGAGACACTGCTGAACATAGACACCTTCCCTTCAACTTTACATCACCTGAATTAGGTGTTTGAGGTGGACAGTTGGTAGAAGGTCTCACAGAATCACAGTATCACAGAATGTTAGGGGTTGGAAGGGCCCTACAAAGATCATCTAGTGCAACCCCCCTGCCAGAGCAGGAGCACCTAGACCAGCTCACACAGCAATGTGTCCAGGCAGCTCTGCAATGGCTCCAGACAAGGAGACTCCACAGCCTCCTGGGCAGTCTGCTCCAGTGCTCTGGCACCTGAACTGCAAACAAGTTGCTCCTCAGCTTAATACTAAACCTCCTGTGCTCCAACTTGCTCCCATTCCCTACCATTGGATGCCATGGAGCAGAGCCTGGCTCTCTCACCCTTCACATATTTCTAAGCATTGCTGAGGTCTCCTCTCAGTCTCCTCTTGTCCAGGCTGAAGAGACCCAGCTCTCTCAGCCTGTCCTCACAGCGCACACGCTCCACTCCTTTCAGGATCCTGGTGAACAACAGAAAGAATGTTGTCATTTCTTGCTTCTCATTTCCTTTCTCTAACCTATTTTAAATAGTTGTAACTTGCTTCTCTCCACATCAAGTGCTTTCTGCAGAACTTGAATCCAGCTAGAGGCAAGGTTCAGCAAAGGCACGGGCTGCAGGTGCTTTCTCTTCCTTGCATCCTGCTTCCTTCTTCTCCTTCCAAAAGCTGAGAAACTCTGGTCTAGCTACGCTTTTTTCCCCTGGATAACTTCAGCTCACAGGAAGGAGTGGATGCTTCAGGTCTGTTGGATGTTTTATTCACAGTGGTTTGTTTTTTTCTATTGAATCACTATGGGAGATCAAACATAAATTGCAAGAGAGCTATTCTTAGCAGGCTACTGTTGTACAGGAGTTGTTGTGTGTCATGGTAAACACTGCCAGACTGGGCATTGGAGAAATACTGAGTGATCTGGAGAACTGAAGCTGAAGGATTAGCTTTTTACCCAATACAGCTGTTACATCCCTGCCTCAGAGAAACAAGAAATTCACACCAATTAGGCATGGCAGCCCTGGGTACACAGATCTCTCTTCAGGTGAGGCTGTTGGGGACTCTTTGATTACATGTTAGGTATGAAACAGCACCACATACTCATCTTTTGATATGCAGATCAGCTAAAAAAAAAAAAAAAGCCTAATTTGGCCAGAATTAAGTGTTGTGAGCTCTTTCACTGTGAACTGAAGCTCTTAGACACCAATTAACATTTCATTGCTAAAGACTGGTCGATTTGTTATTTGTAGCTGTAGCCAAATTTCTGCATTTGAACTTTAAAGGCTTTGTTTGTATGGTCTGTAGCACAATAGAAAATGACAAAACCAGCTAAGTCCTCTGTAAATAACATAAACTAGCAAGAGCCAGCCTGTTGCTAGACTAATAGGAGTCTTCTTTTCTATTATTGCAAGCTTTACTCATTTGCTGTTGTTTATAAATATCTGCAAACTGCAGTCCTGATGAAAACCTGGAGACAGTAATGAGCTTGATTCCCTTGTCAACAAATAGGGGTTGAGAGCTGCTTGAGATGCTGAAGTATCCCAGAAAGGATTTAGGGGATGCACTGAGAGGGTACTGATCTCCTTCAGGTCCTTTGTTATGATGTCAGCCAGCACCTGTGTATCTGACATCCCAGATGGCATATTGTGACATGTGGTGTAACTGAATTGAACTCCTACAGGCAGGATTCATGTTGAGATTGTGGGCATCTTAATCGAGATGTCTGGCTGTGGGATGGAGGTGCAGAATGGGATTTTATTGCTTAATGGGGATGCTTAAGGTGTATGTGTTAGATTATCTGACATGTCAGCTTGGGGCAGTAAGGTGTGGTACAGGACTTAGAGAAAAATTCATGTGCTTGTAGGGAGGCCAAACCTTGAGTATTGTGTTCAGTTTTGGGCCCCTCATTAAAAGAAGGACATTGAGCTGCTGGAGTGTGTCTGAAGAAGGGCAACGATGCTGGTGGACAGTCTAGAGAACAAGTGTTCTAAGGAGCAGCTGGAGGAACTGGGATTGGTTAGTCTGGAGAAGAGGATGCTCAGAGGAGGTCTTCTCTCTCTCTCCAGCTCTCTGAAAGGAGCAGGTGCTAGTGAGGTGTGGCTCAGTCTCTTCTCTCAGGTAACAAGTGATAGGACAAGAGGAAATGGCTTCAAGTTGCACCAAGGGAGGTTCAGATTGGATATTAGGAACAATTTCTTCCCCAAGAGGGTTCTCAGGGATTGGCCCAGGCTGCCCAGGGAAGTAGTGGAATCACCATCCCTGGAAGTGTTCTAAAAACATGTAGATGTGGTGCTTGGGGACATGGTTTAAGTGGTAAGCATGGGAATGTTGGGTGGATGGTTAGACTGGATGAGCTCAGAGGTCTTTTCCAACCATAATGATTTGGTGATTCTGGAGGGGTGGATGGAAGTGATGTGGGATACCCTAGGATGGCAGTAGCACCTCAGTTTAGGCAGCTCTATAAAGTCCAAGCTATCTATTGGCAAGTTTACTCAAGAAACAGTGGGATAGCTAAACCATTTACAGATTAAAGTTTGAGGGGAAAAAAAACCCCACCTATATTTCCATTTCTGTTCTATGAGGTTATTTTCATCTCTGCATTTTAATTGTTTATTTTACCTATACTTATATCCTTTCCCCATAAAATATAAAGGAGATTACTCTTTTTATTTGAAACATATATTCTCTTTAAGCATAAAGCTTCTTCAGGCAGATTGCTGTATTTGTGCCACCTCAAACGTTGATGTGATGCAGGAGAAAGTTTGTTGCAACTGCTTATTCATTTGGGGATTAGTACAGCGTGTCAAGGCAGACCAAAATATTCTCTTCACATTTGTATCAGTGAACAGCACTCGTGATCCTTGGAAATGGGAAAAATGCCATGCAAATGTGCATGCTGGATGGCAGAAGGTGCTGTTGGAGAGGTTCCTCATACAAGAAAGGGCTAAGCAGCTTTTTGCTGCATGCTTCCAAAATACCTGCAGAGCTGGATTCCAGGGCTTGTTCTTTATTCCCCTGGAGTGATCCTCTGTTTAGGAACCAATATTCACAAAGCATTCTATCCAACATGGCCAGGATCCCACTTTTCTGTGTGGAAAAGTTTTTGCTTGCTGTTTGGATAACTGCTGGACATGTCTGGGTAAGTTGGCAGCTGCAGATCAGCCATGCAGTGGCCTCTTGGTAGTTCATCAGTCAGTCAAGAAAGCTCTACCATCAACAACAAAAAGGAGTTTTTAACAATGAAAGGTATTTGTACTCCCTTTGACCCAATATATTATCTGCCAGCTTGCTCCTAGCTAGGGACAGATGCTGTGGATACTCCAACAACAATTAAAAGGTATACAGAATGTTAGAACACATGACAAGCATAAATAAGATAGAAAGGAGAAAAGAACCTCAACATTAAAATTTACTGTTAATCTTTCAATAAGTTAGGCCTCAGTATTTTTTAGAGGAAAGCAAATTCTTAAACCTCATGAGATTCCTAGACAATAGCTTGACAATAGCTCATTCATAGGCAGTGCTGAATGTTCCCAAGTGGAATAATTTGAACCTGGGATGTCTCTAGTATCTGTTTCCTCACAGTTTCCAGGATGAATTCGTGGAATAGATCCCTTCCAGAAAGTGCACATTTTATCAACCCCCCTGTTTTTTACTTAATTAAGCTAAGGCAACCTAGAAGTGTGGCAACAGCAGCCAAAACTTGCACTAGATGACTAGGATATTGAACTATGAAGCCCCACATCAGTGAGTGTTAGCCAGGACATAAACCCCCAGGAAGAAACAAAGGGAAGAGGAACAGAAGCTTGATTTTCCACGTGTTGGTGTAGTCCATCTCTCTAAAGAAACATTTTGACACAGCAGGTGTTTTTCAAACACTGTGACTAAGGGTTGTAATTACCTTTGAGCATGTCCATGACATACTTTAATGAAGGAAAAAAAAAAAAAGGCAGTGTGTTTTGCCTTCAGGGTGATGGACTTTCCTGCTGTCAGCCTCCCAGTTCTCATGGTTCATTGTCTGTTCTCTTTTTAAACTAGGGCACCTATTGTATAGCTGGGTATAAAGAGGAGAATATATTTCATCTTTTCTAAGGAAGTCCAAGAGGTAGAGTCAAAGACAAGAATAACTAAAAGATGTTTTGTCTTATGATGAATAAGAATTAGATCTCAGGCTGCACCACAACTCTCCCTTTATTTAGGTTTTGTTCTCTAGCACCAGACTTCAAATCCTATTCATCCTTAACTTCAAGGGTAAGTGCTTTCTTTATCAGCAGAAAGAGCCAACTTGAAACCAAATGTCACAGGCGTTTGGAAATTCACAACAAATTTCCTGATGACTACAGACCCTCAAGAGGGAGATGTGTGAATTCATTGTGAGAGAAGAAAAAGGCAACTTACATGTGACATCCAGGTGGAAATGTCCTCCCCTTATCCTCTCATCTCCCTTTTACTTGTATTATCCATAATATAAGCAAACTGCGTGCCACACAATTTGCAAGTACAGTTTCTGAATGCATTAGTTGGGTTAATTCCCTGGAGCAGTCAGTATTCTTTCTTAAGAACTGATATTGAAAAGGCTATTTTTTGCTTCAGTGCATGGGTAGGAAGGAAACATTCAAAGGTTCAACTTTGATGGCACTGTAAAACTATTTTTTTTTTTGTGCTGAAACTGAAATGAGACAAGACAATATTGCCTGTTTTACACTTGCAGTAATATGCTAGTGCAAGGGTAAGTTGTGCTCATGCACTGAAACTTGGCATTTCAGTCAGATAGGAGTCATTAAAAGCCTGGCTATTTTTTGGTTAGTGTGGGGTGTTTTTATGTTACAGAAAGGCATGCATGCTGCAATTCAGTACACAACAACACAAGCTGTAAAGAAAGGAGAACACCTTGATTACAGAATCACAGAATGTTAGGGGTTGGAAGGGC
>VWZO01011370.1:101317-115159 GCA_013396975.1 Bucco capensis | reverse complement strand
CTGATCCATGGGCTTGTTCTTTCCCAGATGCAGTACTTTACATTTCCCCTTGTTAAATGTCATTCAGTCTCTCCCTGTCCATGTCTCTAGCCTGTGCAGGTCACTCTGAATGCAGCACAGCTCCTGGGGTTCCAGCCATTCTACAACTACATGATTCTACAACATGGATTCTACAACTACATGAAAGGAGGTTGCAGTGAGATGGGAGCAGGTCTCTTCTCCAGGATTAACAGCAAGAGGACGAGAGGAAATGGATTCAAGTTGCAGCAAGGCAGGTTTAGATTATATTTAGGTGTAGATTATATTTAGGTGTAGATTAGATTTAGGTGTAGATTAGATATAAGGAGAAATTTCTTTACTGAAAGAGTTGTTAAGTCATGGAACAGGCTGCCTAGGGAGGTGGTGGAGTCACCATCCCTGGAGTGGTTTAAGAAACATATAGATACTCTACTAGTGCCATGGTTAAGTGGTATGGTAGTGATAGGTATGTTTGGGCTTGAGGAGCTTAGAGGTCTCTTCCAAGCTTTGTGATTCTGTGATTGTTGTGGAGGAGTGGGTGTCACAGAAAAGGTACAGTTTGCTAACAAAACTTAATGGCATCTCAGAGTTGGAAGGTGTTTTCAGTACAGCAGAGGACTGGGATTTTACACAATTGCAGTGTCTTGAGAAGAGAATCAAGAGAAACGAGACTAAATTTAGTAGAACAAAGTGTGAGCTCCTGGTTTTGAGAGTTGTAAATTAGAAGTAGAAGCAGATGAGAAAACTCTTTGTGTACTAGCTGAACAGTATAAATATGCACTGCTGGGCTGGTGCATTTGTTAGAGAAGTTTAATCAGTTCTGGGATATGTGAGGAAAAGAGAGAAACCTAATGCTGTGATGCTGTGGGACCTCCTCCAGCAAACAATATTCAGTTCTAGCCATCTGCCTCCAAGAAAGGTGCATTTAGAGTGGTGTGGGGGCATAGATCTCCTAGAAAGATGTTAAAATAAGTGGAGGTTTTATTTTAAGGGAAGAAGTGACATCATCCTGTGCAACCTGCTTTAGGTTGTCTTGCTCTTGCAGGGGTGTTAGGCTAGATGACCTCCACAGGTCCCTTCCAACCCCTCACATTCTGTCATTCTGTGACTAGAGCTAGGTTTATTTAGCCTGTTGACTACACTGAGCTGAAAGAGAAAGAAGGATATGTTGCTGTAAAGAAATATGCTGTGGATTATCAAGTCTGGAGTTTTCCCTTGTGGTATTACTTAGGAGATGGTGTCAGCTGAAGAAGAGATGCATATAAACTAACCATGAATACATTTTAGCCTGGCAGAGAGAGAAAAGTTAAAGGAAATTAACACATGCTATCCATAGACAGGTTTCCAATAGCAGCTATGGGGACAAAGCAAAGAAAACAGAAGTATTTTAATTTGAAATTTGATAGTATTATAAACACAGAATCACACATGATGTAATGTTTTGAGCAGCAGAGAATTGGTCATATAGAGCCAGCACATCCTTCTTAGTCCTGAATATTTGTTTGCTAGGTTTTGGCTTTCTATGCTTAAGATCAGAAGACATATAAAGAGTTTTTTTTTTACCACAGAGAAGGGGAGGTAGAAGAGAAATACAAAGAGAGGCAATACACTGATTTATCTTCAGGGGAGAGACACAAAGTCTTGAAAACAGTTGACTGAGCTCTCTGTGATTCAACATGATCTACTGCATCACTAATGGGAATAATGAAAGGATTCCTGGTGCTGTATAGACTGAGGAATTCTGAGGACTGCTCCATTAAGGATCCACAAACCACCTACATTTCTCATCCACAACTCTGTTAAGGTATAATATGTCTTTTGGGAGGATTAAAGACATGTAAATCCACCCACACTGAAGAATCAGGATAGTTTGATGATAGAAGAAGCATTCTGCCATGCTGAACCTGCAATTTTACACATGCTAGAGAAGTATCAAAAGCCAGGTAACAAATTTACCTTTTGCTAATCAAGCTAACAGTGTAATATGATGAATTTCCTTTCTCTGGGGCAGTTCTTCCTCATGCAACTCCCTTTCTGGAGCCAATCCAAGATGCAAAGATAAATAACAACAAAGCAGCGTGGATGCAGAATCACTGGAAGGATGGAAAATAAAGATTGAAATATTTCTAGTAAATTAAATAGTGAATAAATAATCCAATTAGGGAAACTTGAAACATATTTGGGACAAATTCACTTCACTACAGGTCTGAACAACTATATCAATGATTGTGCTGGAAAGGATGGGTTGATGCACAACTACACATCAGCCTCCCCTTCCTCTGTCTCTCTCCTTCTCCCTACATCCTTCCTCTCCCTTTCCTCTGTCAAGCTTCCATAGGAAGGATGTTTACATGCAAAAAATACAGATGGAATCCAGTGTGTATTCTAAGTTATTCCCAGTTTGGATGACACTGGACCAAGAACAATTCATCTCCAGCAACTTCCTTTCCCTACAAGAAGTCAATACACTTCTAGTCCTGCTCCACAGATATTCCAGAGTCAGTTGGCTACAAACCATGCACAGCAATTGCTTATTCATTCCATGCCTGGCATCCTGATTTTGGTGGTGGTTGTTGTGCAATTTCATAACCCCAAGGCTATGTAGAACCCAATCAAATTCTTTACTGAAATCTCACAACTTAGGACTAACCTCACACCTCTGCTATAAAAAATGGATAGCTTGTTAATTTGGGAAATTCTTTTGTCCATAAAGCATCTTAGATGACAGTAAATATGCTACCCTCTATGCTTTATTAATCAATTTCCCTACCTGATGTTCCATTATTGTTCCCAAGATTGATGTCAGGAGGAGGACAGGCTTATATTTACTTAGACTACCTCATTTACTTTGAGAGCAAGCTACTGACATAACTCTTACTTCCACCCAGTGCTCAGGATCTATCTCAGCAATCCAAGATTTATTACAAATAATAACAAATGGTGTAATAAAGCTTATTGGGCTCCTCTTCTACCATTCCTAGGTGCATATTTTAATGAAAGGCATTTAGTCTTAATAGCTGCTGTTTGGCTTATAAAGTTGTTTGAAGTGTAACATTTCATCACCATTTTCATGTAATATGACTACACCTGGCTTTTTCCCAGTCTCACAGCTGAAATATTTATCCAACAGTTCAGTCTCCTCTGCCTTATTTTTAACAAGTCCATCCTTCCCATTTAACAGTGGAAAACCACTATTATTAGGCTGCTTTTGCTCCAGATATATTTAATGTTCTTTTCAGTGTACTAAACTCAGGTAGCCATAGAATTCCTGCTATATTCTGCTGTTTTCAGGAGCAATTTTCTGTTACTTCCATTTATATCCTATATCCAACTCAGCTAATCTATTCAGATTATTATTATAAAAAAATATATATTATAATAATATGTAATATTATATTATATTATATCACGTTATATCACATTATATCACATTATATTATATCAGTCTCCCTACCCAGCCTGTTTGTATCTGACATTTCACATTGCCTTTCTTTCTCTTTTAAGCTAGACTGGTGTGGAATAGGCTTGGTTTTATTCCAATTATTAGGTCATCTCCTAAAGGCTTTCAAATATCTTTATTATTATTGATCTATTTTTCCCCTTCTAAATTCTTCCTGCTATTAATTAGGTAAAAAACCTCTCTTTATCTGTGTTGAAAGGACCCATTTTTAAAGAGGAGGTGTAAGAACTACTGATTCTGTTCCAGTCTATTTGCAAGTAATGAATATAATCAAATTCTCACTTTCATTTAAGGAATCACTCTGACTTTTAGCCCTGGAATCCATTTGGATTTAGCTGACAGGATGTCATGTAGTACAAAACTCTCTGAGGAGAGACACAAAACTTTTTGATTTAGGAAATTTTTATCAATCATTTTATGTTTTTTTTTTTCAGAGTTTCAAAGGTATTTTATTACTGGAAATGTCAAACCTGCCCAGCTACATCTTTCAACTTGATATTCACCAGTGCAAAAGCTTTATGAAGCTGCTAGAGTAGAAGTGTTTTCTTGCTCTCTCTAGCTCTTGTAAGCAGAGGTTTAAGGGACTGGTCATCCTGCTCTGTGAAGTGATTTGCTGCTATGGAGCTGCCTGCATCTCTCTGCCCTTGTCATCCTCTTTGTGTTGGGAGATTGATCTGTAAACACTGAAAGGACTTACTAGAGAGTTGGCAGGGAGTTGAAAGTGCTTATTGCCACATACTGCCTTTTTCCTCCTCTTGCCACTGTGCTTTGTTGCTGAACCGCTTATAGCAACTTAGTTTAACATTCCTATCACAGAAATCTTCCTTCAACTTCCAGTAATATCAAGCAGGACAAATTTGTTCTCATAGTACAAGCAGTTCCTACTCTTCCTATTTACCACACAAGCTCCTGCCAGTCGTGAATAGGCAATTAAAGAATTTATTTTCCTTGTGTCACTCACTGTCTTGATTAATTTTGTTCTTGACAACTTGACTGTGCTAAATGAGTGTTTATTTGCTGCCCCTTTTTAATCTCCCCTTTTGTTGGAAGTTTAATGCCATTATTACTAGTCTAGTCAGCTTGTCCCCTGTAAAATTGATTTCCCCTTTAATGAGCTGGAGGCAGTGCAAACCACACAGCTCCTCAGATAGAAAATGGCTCTACAGTCCACCAAAATACAATCCCTTCTCCCTCTTACACCTCTCTAAGTGGTAGTTTAGCCCCCAAAAAACCCTCCTGATTCATGTGGTTCAGTTCTAGGAAAAGAGCAATGTCCAAATCTCTCCTTTGGGTCTTTTCATACTTCATTATCTTTCTGAAACTATTCACTAGTATCACTAGTACCAATAGCTACCACTGCTAAATTAAATCTCCTCCACTCAGTTGAGGAAGAGTATTTCTTTTTCCTTCATTGAAGATGAGTTGATAGTCTGCAAGAAGGAAAATCCTCAAAGCTTTATAGGGAAAACTGGTAGATTTTTCTGTAATTAGCCTGTTTGATACTTTATATAAGGTTATTGAAAAAATCCTTGAAAAGTTTCCCTTGTTTGCCACCAGATTTTGATATGCTGCAGGAGGGATGCTTTAGGACAACAGAATTGTCTTTTAGCTGTTGCATGAAACTCCTCTGAGCTTTTGCTCCTTGCAGGTATCCCTTTGGTCCCAAGCACAGGAACTCAGAGCTGCTGAGGAAAGGTAAAGCCACTGCTCCCATAACAGCCAAGCTCTCTAGGTCTGTGGAATGCAAAAGGAGAGACAAAGAGCTGGCCTGACTTCTTCCCCAGGACTGTTTCTTTCCATCACTCCTTTGGGATAACACAGTTCTGTAGCTGCCATTTGGAGGTTAACAGGAAAATGGTCAATGCTGCTGTGTGGCAAGCCCAGAGGTAAAACCATGCTGTATACACATGTGGGTTGTTGAAGTTCTGCAGGAGCAAATTTACTCTTTACCTTTGTCTTTAAAGAACACTAGAAAAGCATAGTGATGTTTTAATGCAGGTTTTGCACAAGATTTTCATTTAACTTGAGAATTAGAAAAATAGTCTTAGCTTGCCCAAGAACTCAAAGACTCTTGCTGCAAAATACTAGCAGAGAGGTTGTGTACTACACTTGTAAATGCTGGATCCTGATTACAACACAAAAAGAAATCACATTAAAGCTCCATATGAGCATCATTTCCTTTTCTGTAATACCACTTCTGCATCCTTATTTGTCATAGTTTCTGTTATACTCAGTGGAGAACAGAGAAAGTGGACAAGTGACAATTTTACCTTTAGGAAGCAATTTACCCATCACAATTTTGTGTGATTGTATGTACTTTGGCACTGAAATGCTGCTTTCAAGACATGATTCTAGTTTCACTGTGCCTCAGTTTCCTTTTGTCTCAACTAAGGATGACTTCTACATCAACAAAACAGTGTCAGTGGTGGTTATGAAGTAGTGAATTGTTCTGTAATCTTCAGATGCCAGCTGCTCTATCATCACTGTAATTTGTTATGAATTGCCTTGCTTTGTTTTCCATAGGCTAGGAAGCTTAGAAGATCTTGTAGAAAAGATGCCAGTAAGTTTCAAGTCATCCTTCTGTTTCAAAATAGAATTGTGGTTAAACCACATCAAATGCCTGCTATTGCTGACTAGTTAAGAGGCAGAAGGGAACATTGCACTGTAAAACATCTATTTATCTGCCAGTGTCAGCTTCTTCTGACATGATGTGCTAATGCAAAGCACATTAAGCATTAGCAGTAGGTGCTCCAGACCTAGCAGTTGCTAGACAGGCATGAAGAGACCTCAGAGGAGTCAGTGTCACTCTAGGGTTTAACCTAGTATCAACCCTTAGGGTACCCCAATCAAACCTAAGAGAAATGGAAAGGTTTTAAAGGCTATTAATCCCAGGGACTCTACATTAGAAGAGCTCAGAATTCTTTGTCATCATGATGTTGTGGTAAAACGTGAAGTAGACAGTATTCCTGAAATTCTTTCTTCCATTTTCTTAAGCATGGAGCTTTTCTTCTAGTGCTGAGCTGGTGCTGAGCTATGATACCTACCAGCTACTGGCACTGAGTGAACTCCTTTTTTTTTTCCTCAGTGAGTTCTTCTATCTACAACATATGAGAAGCAGCAAAAACATCTTGAGAAAACAAGCTTTGAACTGAAAGCTATCCTAAGTAAACAAGCAAGCAAACTCTCTGCCCCTAGCCCGACACAGCTAGAGCACACATAAGAGGCATTAAATCAGAGCTGAATCTAAAGCAAGGTGTTAGCTTTTCCTTGCCATACTTGTTAACTGGAGCTGTTTCTAATGCAATAGATATTTTGTTCCATGTTTCTCCCCTTGAAGTCACTGAGACTCAGGAATAATCCTGTTGTTTTAGAAACCTCTGATGCAGTGTTTGCATGGAGAGGTGTCTGGGAGAGCTGCTTGTCTGGCTGCTTCAAAGGCTCTGGCAGCTGGCTCTGAGCAGCTCAGGTTTTATATTGGAAGTGGTGACAGATACACAACTTCCAACTCTTGCCAGGCTCTGAATCTGTAACATTTTCAAATGCACTTCACACACATTCAGTTGACAAGAAATTGTCCAACCATCAGATTGCCACACTGGCAGACACTCTGGCTTCAAGCCCTACCTGGGAGAAAAACACAGTCCCTGTAGCTTAACATTCCTGCTTTGATCTTTGTAGAAAGCTTCCTGGGATACTTAAACTGCTAAAGCGTTTTGAAACCTACTGAGGGAGAAAATATGCAAGTATTTGGGGTTTTTATTAGCTGATCTGCATGGTGGCAAAGATGCCCAGCTAAGAGTGTGTACCTGTGTGTATATGTAAGGTAGGTGTGTATACAGTTGTTTGGCTCCAAGGAGTTAGCCAATGCTTTAAGCTTTGTCAGGATGCTCTGAAATCAATTGTAAACACCTCTCTTGGGTGTTTATCCAAACACAGTCCTATTTATTTGGAAAGAGTAACTCTGAACACAGTGGGGAGAAAAATGGTCAGAGCAGAAGAACTTAGTGCTGGTTGTGCCAAGCTGGACCAGAGGTCCATCTGCCACAGTCTCTGATGGTGGCCAAAAGTGGAGGGATTAAGAACAGAACAAGTGTGGGATACTTCCCTGTGTACTCTTCTACCAACCAGTAATTTGTGTCTCAGAGCCAAGGTTTACTTCAGAGATTTGTCTTCTGTGAAGTCTCACCCAGCTGCTCCCTGAACCCAGAGAGGGCTCTGGAGCAAGGGCTTTGGCTGATGGAAATCACTGTGTGTGGAGAGGGACTTTGTTTCCAAGTTAGTTTCATTTGATGCCCTACAGATTTAGCACTAGAAGAGCTATACCTATCCTAATATCCTCTTGTACCACTTGTGGTTTTACAGATTTATGTCATGCTCTCTTTTCCAGCCTCATACAGAAGCTGTTCTATATCTCTGAATGCACTATTCATGCTGCTAGGAGTCTTTCTAATAATTTCTAATTTTTCCTTTTTTTTTCTTCCCCTCAACTACTTCTGAACACTAAAGTGAGTTTGTCCTGGCTCTGTAAGACCAGGATCTCATACCTCTGTAATTATTAGTTAGCTCAGAACTCATTCTCCAGTACATAAATTTAGGACCTTTTCCTTCTCCCACGATCCTACTTTTAAATTTGCCTATATTGAATTCCACTATTTCCTTGCCTAGCCACTTAGTCCTTCTGGATTTATCCTAGTAAGTGAATCAGGGCCATAAAATGCTTTCAAGCACTATACCTCTGGGCTTAACATCTATGCTGGAAAATAGATTAAATCAAGAATGTATGATTCTTTACTCCTGGATGGATAGAGGAAGAGGAATTGACATTAAGTCTGCTTTCCCCCTTCTGTATATATAATTTGAATCATGTTTCCCAGCCTTTCCTAGTCACAGCTGACTACTTCTTCCTCATGCCAGGATGAGGGCAGGTAGGATATGATAAGGCATTCCTGGGTATCTAGCTACACATTCCTATTTTACCTAAAGATTGTTGAATGTCTAGTGCATAATCAAGCTAAGAAGCCAAACTTTGAGTTATGGGTGAAAAGGAAGGGGAAGTAATATCTTTTAATGGAAGTCACACTGTCTTGTACATATTTTTAGGCAAATATTTGCATTCAATGCAATTCAATTCAATTCAGTCCTGTGGAGTCAATGGAATGACTACTCCTCTACTCATTGGGAGTAAGGGAGGCAGAGTAGGATTCCATATAAATGAACCTGTCACATGAAGCAGCAGCAAACAATGAGAAAATGTGTGTCTGGCACCTCATCATGAATGTTACATCCACTTTCCTAGTGATCTTGCCACTAAAATGCTCAGCAGATGGATAACCTGACTGGAGTAGCATGCACTGAGGCAGGGTGTAGGTCCCCATGTGAGACAACATGATAGAGCATGGAATTATTTGCAGCTTTATTCACAGGAAGCTGGTAAGAAATGTGCTCAGAGCAGCTACCAGAGGTAAATGAAATCATGCAGAGATTGCTTTGTGAGCCATATGTTTCACTCAGGGAGCCAAAGCCTGCTCCTTTCCTCCTTTGAACTTCGTGTTGCAAGTTCAACTTGCAAGGAATTGTTTCACCAGTGAAAAAGCAGGTTTAGGAAAACATAAGGTTTATTTTTAGCTGTCCCTTAAGGCACTTGAGAAGCTGGGAAAATAAGACAGAAGGGAGAAAGGCACGTGGCCAATTGTACACAGATCAGTTTGAGGACCTCTGGTATTGTAAATGCCAGGCTGCTGCACCCATTTACCCTAGCTTTTATGGCAAATCAAGGGTAAGCTCTTTAGGGTTGGGACCATATCATCTGGGAACAAAATCAGCAAGGTGCATTATGTTTGTTTGTTAACTTCCTCCTAGCTGTAGGTGGCTGTTGGGTACAGGATATTTGACTAGATGGAATATTGACAGCTAGCCCAGTATGAGATGCTCTAAGAAAATTGTCAACAAGCTGCTGACTTCTGTCCTGCAAGATGATGCCAGAATACATTTGAGAGGCACACATTTCCAACCTGGCATTTACTTTAGACTGCCAAAGATAAAAGGGATTCAGACAACAGAAGAGTTTAGCAGTGTCAGGAATAATTCATTACCCAGCACTGGGACATTCTCTAATGAACATGAGGAATTTAGCATCCCATCTTGCTAACATCTCTGTGGCAGACATTGTTTTGGACTTTTGAAAACATTGTTTCCTGTGCATAAAGCAATTACAGAGTCATACCATTGATTGTGTATCTGTCTCTCTTTTTATGAGCCTTCCTGTAGAACTCTCTGATGCCTAAATTTACTGCCTAAATTTTCCTTGTTTTGTTGATTCACTTGTTTTCTTTTTCCTTTTTCTTCTTGAATAATCACCTCTTGACCTATGTGGAGGCTATGTTGATGTCTGCATGGAACAAATCATCTCCAGCTTGCTGTAGCTATGCATTTGGTTTAGTAACTAAGCAAGGATAAGCCTGTAGCCTTGTGGTGTAACCCACAGCTCACAGGTTCAGCTGTTTGTACTGCAGGGCTCAAGTTTGTGAAGCACAGCTGTGTGACCTTGGTTCAGCTTTACTGGGGAAAAATTGTTGTTGAGCTGTGATAAAAAGCATCTGAGCTCAAGCCACTCAGACTAAGAGAAATAAAACCAGCGAGAAGTGAAAATATTGTGCTGGTAATTGTAACTCAAGGACTCAGCAGAAGAATACAGTTCTGAAAAGGTCTAAAACCCTGAGAAGACCTGTAGAGAGGTGGAAGATGACAGCAGCTGGCTTGAGGAGCTGCATGTTTGACAGGGCAAATGGGAGTTGATACTTCCCCATGTTACGAGCTGGCTTGCAGAGACTCATCTGGTACTGGTGGCAGAGGTGGCAAACATGTTACTGATCTGTCCTGGCTAGATCCTATTAGCAAATAATTGTTGTGCCCTCACTAAACTGTGTATATTTCTGCTTCCATGTCTCTACCCATGGTAAAAAGCCCAAAGGAAAACAATTCAGCAAAGAGAAGGTTGCAGTGGACAGCCACATGTAGGAAAGGGACACGATGAGGCCAGGTAGGATATGATAAGGCATTCCTGGGTATCTAGCTACACATTCCTATTTTACCTAAAGATTGTTGAATGTCAAGTGTATAATCAAGCTAAGAAGCCAAACTTTGAGTTATGGGTGAAAAGGAAGGGGAAGTAATATCTTTTAATGGAAATTACTATAATGCTGTCTGCTGAGCTAAATCTGTGCGTAGAGTCAACGCGAAGATTATGTGATGGAGATACTTTGTGGAGGGAACTCTACCTGGAGTGATATTGTACAACCAAGAAGAGAAAGAGGAGCCAGAATAACGTTCAGGTCCCTTGACTTTCTGTGCACTGGCTGTGCCAGGATCCAAGGTCTGGCAGTCAGAGATGGCAGCCAGTCTCAATCACTCATTGCTTGTTTGAACTCTGCTGCCAGAGCAGCCTGCTAACCACTTTTACTCCTATCTGTGTTGCTCAGATAAACTCACTCCTGTTCCAGTAGTAGAAAAGAAACATAGAAGCTTTCCAAGAAAAATCACAGTTCAATAGAATCTTTAAAACCTATTTATTTTTCATTTTGTTGAGGATATCCCTCCTGGAACAGGTGTTACGAAGCCTGCCTTTTATCTAAATACAGATAAACTGTGTGGAGGAGGAAAAGATCCATTTGTTCTGTTTCTCTTCCAAAATGATTCCTGATAGGTGTTATGGAGACTGTTCTCAAAACAAGGAGAATTCCTTAAATCAATAGATGTAAATTGTTTGTTAAGAAGGGATTTGATTCTCATTGACAGCAGAAATGTGTGGCTTCCCGTTGGAGAATAGCTGTGGTTTGTTTGAGTTCAGTCATATGGAGAAAAGGCTTTTGAAAGAAAGGAATGATCTTTAGAGATGCTATTTTTTTTCCCAGGGATACTCACTATTAGAGCAGAAGCCTCTGAAATGGCATTTGTGTCAGCTAAGGGAAGAAATGCAGCAGGTTTGTGATGATTTAAAGCATGTATCACTAACAAAGATAAAGAGAGCAAAGTAGTTAAAGCTTAATGATACAGCAACAGCAATTGCCCTGTGATAATGAAGAGTAGATTATCAGACAAAGCTTAATGAATGCCTTACTTACAACAAGCTTTTTGTAAACAAATTCTGGTTGAGTCCTCTTTCAGAATTAGTGCTGACATGCCAGTGAAATGATTTAATTAAAATATGCAAGATAAATAAGGACTTGGGCAAGGATGCTGCATAGAATAGCCTGGCAAGGATTTACTGACAAGAGGCCTTCCAAAATTACTGAGTAGATGACAGGATGTGTCTGGTTTGACCCATAAAATAGCATTAGCACTCTGAGGACAGGTTGTAACCCATACCCTAAGTGGGAGGAGATGTTTTTAGTTCCTTCTGCTGGATTACCACAGTTTGCAGATACACATCTCAAATGGAAAGCTTGGACTGTTTTCCCCCATGGTTGCAAGGGGAGAGGTGGGAAATCAGAGTAGATCTTAGCCCCCAGTGTGGAGGTCTGGTGTAGACAAGGTAGTGCTGGGCAGAGTGGGTGTTTTGCTGATATAACCTCCAGTCTCTGAATTCAGGGACCAAGAGAAAGAGGAAACCTCAGTGCAAGGCTTGTCTGCTATTCACAGAGATCCCTCAGCTTCAGGACTGACCTGATGAAGACAGAGGTCTGAAGTTAAAAGGAGGCCCTGGGGTTTCTTTTCTTAATGTCTTAACACTGTGTTATCAAAAGCACTTGCAGGTTTCACAAAGCTCTGTGGAACATGAAGAAAACGTGCACAAAGAGCTCCATAGATGCATCTCATCAGATCCCATGGGCTTCAGCACCTTCATGTTCCTTAGGTGCTCTTGAACCTGATCTCCTACAGTAGCCAGTTCTTCATTCCCCCAGTCCCTATCTTTGCCTTCTGTGACTTGGGGTATTTTCCAGTGAAGACTAAGTCCATGCTTACTGTTTCTAATCACCACCTTGTCCTTTACATGTCTGGAAATGGCTATAACCATCAGTGGCTCCATCACCAGTTCATGTAATAGGCATCAATATCTGCTGCTATGGTCAGTGTTTGGTGGGAGCTGCAAGCAGAACATTGGTTTGAAGGCTAATGCCAGCTGAGTGAATAGAAGATAATCTATTTAATGATTAATTAGAACTCAAATTACTTGATGCAGTGCTAATGGTTAGCTGAGGCTATCAGAGCAAGCCTACAGAGAAGATATGCATGAGATGCCTCCTTGCATGTGTGAGAAATATGGTTCTAAACATCCACTGATGTCCTGTAGCCTAAAAATGTTTAAGATTTTTGAATTCTTGAGAATATATGTTGAGTTCATTAATGCAAAACTCCACTAATTAGAAACAGTCCAGCTCTTGGAGTTTATAGTAAGATATAAAAATCAGTCCTATACATCTCTGGGCTTATTAGATGGATGGAAAATAAAGTCACAAGCTTTGAGAAAAAGACAGTCCTGTTTTCTATGACAAATTCTGTTTATGTTAAAATTGGGGCCAGATTCTGGTACCTTGGGGTCAGTCTGGTGTGTATATATAGCAAAACTGTAGGCCTGTGGATTGTGCCCATGGTGAAAAGCATGTGCCTTTCTCCTGTCTCTGCCTTTATCAAAAGAGACACAAGATGCCCCACAGAATTTTGGGGGAATGGGTATTATTTAACAAGTGATTTAATGAAACAGAAAGGACTGAAGCACTGGAGGAGAAGACAGTTAAAATGCAGTAAGAGTAACATATCCATTCAGCCTCTTGTTTGCTCTCTTCCTTGTAGTCCCAGAGGGCTGAATGTATTTGTGTGTGTGTGTTTTCTATTGTTTAAGCCACAAAACAATTTAATTTCTTTTGACATCTGTCTTAAACAAAGGATCCTTAGCATGTCTGCTGATCTGAGGCTGACCTGGGATAGCCTACAGATCTAGGTCTAGTCTGGCTGCTTGCCACCAGCAGCCTCTAGCATGAGAACACACACACACACAAAAAGAGCTCCAGTGGAACAAAAAAATGCACAAAAGTGAAAGAGACACTTGTAGGAAAGAAAGACTGTAGGGCTTGAGGAAAAAGGAGGAAAAGTTTGCTTTTATCTCAAAAACCCTTCACATAGTTCTCTAGTACTCCGAGGGCAATGTGCACACATGTAGGGAGTCCAGGGTGTATAAAGCACTCTGAAGAGAGGTGGGAAGGAGAGAGAAAGGCTTTTTTAAAGCACACTCAAGCATACTCACATTATACTTACATATATATATATATATATAAAACCATAAAATACTAAGCTATGAACTTACCAGGTCACATCTGTACTGTTTAATATTTGTATAAACGCCATGGCCAGCAGCATTGAGTGCACCA
>VWZO01011370.1:82735-92959 GCA_013396975.1 Bucco capensis | reverse complement strand
GTCTGTCCCAAATTGGCCTTTGCAGCCAGCAGTGCTTGGAAAAAGCGCTTGGGAAGAGCGTGGCTGGAGCCCTCCCCAGAGCTGCATTCACGAAGCCTGGCCATGATGATGTATATCTGCCAATGTGAAAAAAACTTAATAAGACCAGTAATTTCTACTGTGCATATGGGGGGAGAGCCTTTCATTCAGAATGCATGTCTAAAAATCAGGTGGAGTACTGCTCTGTTCTTTCTTTTGCCTTAAACTTCCTCTATAACCTTGAATAAACAATTTAGCACTCTTACTTTTTCTTTTTTTTCCCTAGAGAAAATATATATGTGTAATTGTAAATGCACTGCTCTAATTGTGCAGAGAAGAAAACATAAAGTCCTTTTCCTTCTCTTCACATGTTAAACAAGGTTAACATCACCTAATTTGCTTTGTAATAACTAGCATGGTGTTGTGTTGATTCATTAGTTTATCTCTTTGTACAGTGCTTTGAAAACTGCATCCTTTTTGACAGTTATATATAATTATCATCAAAGATAGGTAATTTCTCTACCTTGATCTGTCCTGCTATATATTTATGCCATTGTTTTTATCATGATATCAGGAAAACACATGGATTTTTTTTTTATGTGGAGCTGATAAGGAACTTTTGGGATGTTCAGAGAGAGAATTACTCTGCTCCTGGATGAGGCTGCACACCATGACTTCTGGAGAAGGCTCAGGAGAGACGTTATCTCTCTCTACAACTACCTGAAAGGAGGATGGAGTGAGATGTGGGTAGGTCTCTTCTCCAGGGTTAACAGTGAGAGGATGAGAGGAAATGGCCTCAAGTTGCGCTAGGGGAGGTTCAGATTGGATACAAAGAGGAATTTCTTCACTGAAAGGGTTGTTAAATCTTGGCCCAGGCTGCTCAGGGAGGTGGTGGAGTCACCATCTCTGGAGATGTTTAGGAAACATATAGATGTGTTACTTAGGGCCATGGTTTAGTGGCATGGGGGTGATAGGTTGATGGTTGGACTTCATGATCTTAGAGGTCTCTTCCAAGCTTAATGATTCTGGGATTATACATCTGACCCAGATCTGAGCAGGCATTGTCTTGTGTCTTCTCCCTTCCAGGTTTCTGTCCTATCCTATGAAGAAAAATGACCATATGGTATGAAGTAAGCCATGGCAAATGCATTTATTTCAATAATCAGGGAATCTGCACAGTGAAACACATCATGGAGTGCATCAGTTCCATGGTTTAGGCAGAGTTTCTGGATTAAGTGCTAGTTCTTAGTTGTAAAGGATCCTAGTGGATGGTAGTGGACTGAGACTTTGAAGACCTGGATTCTGGCTGGCTGAAGTACTCTGAGCAAGTCATTTGCTGTCCCTGGGGTTTGACATGTGTAAAAGGGACAAATACCAATGCACTTGAAGAACTGAGTAATGATAACTCCATCAATTATTATTAATGCTACTGCTGTTATTAGTCAAATTCTGGGAGAAGAGCTAGACTTTCTCAGAGCTGGTGGATATGATGGAAAGCCTGTGCTGATCCTGGAGCCACTAGATGGGTCTCTGTACTAAGATAAGTAAAATGCATCAAAACCATAGCCTGCCCCATAAACATGGGGTGCTGTGGGATAGATTCTCAGCCTTGGAAGATTGCGCTGGAGACAGGGATATTGCTTGGAAAGGAAGCTCAATGTTAATAAGAGTAGGTGTGAAAGATTCTTGCCTTTCATTCTTAGTGCAGTTATTAAACCATATTTTTCTAATAAGAAAAAAAAAAGCAGGTTCTCAGTGTGCTGGAAAGAGCTAACCTGCAGTTATCTGTAGCACTTGTACTGACTTTATCTAACCTACATTATAAACCTTCCCATGTTTTTTGTCCCTGAAAAGCTTCAGGCATCCACTGTGTTTGTGACCTAAACATAATCTCAAACTTGCTTTCAATTATTTCTAGCCCAAGAGGCCTGGACTATACAAACCTAGTTTGAAAACCTGAAAAACCCTCGTATTTTGATTTCTCCTGTTTGATACAAGTTATACATAAGAGCCATTTCAGGGCAAAATGTTTGTCTTTTGGTATTCTAGTATTGCAGGGTGTTATGTACTAGCCCAGAAGCTTTGGAGATTATTGTTGTAATTATTATTTATAGCTTGCATTGCCACACTAGCTTAGAGAGTGAAGCTCCATTTCTGCTAGGTGTTGTGCAAGAAAAGCACAACTCAAGTCCCTAACAAAGATCCCATACCCTACTGTGGTGTGGCCACTTCAGGCTATCTTAATTTCCTTTCTTATTCTCCATATTACACAGGCATTGAGGATCCTTTGGGACAGAGAGAAGATGCACAGGGATGACAGAGTGCAAGCATTTAAATAGGTGTAAATGGGTATTTTTATCTGTACAATGTCTGCCTGTGGAACTTCATTTTAATTTGATTTGCCTTCTTTTTCAAATGCAATGTTGATGTTTCCTGTGATATTTTTACTGGCTGATGTATCAAATAGGATATATTTTATTTCATAAGAGGTTTTTCTGCTTGCCAAAAGAGATTGTACAAAACCTAATGGTAAATAGAGACAGTTTAGTCCTGTCTTGAAGATGGACTACTAAGAAATTGGGTCCATCACTGTCATTTTTTTTTCTCAGAGATTCCTCTCATCTGTCACAACACAGTAGTTATGAAAAATGAAACCATAAATTCAATTTAGAGGGCAATTTGCAGCTAATCTTTGGAGTAATTCCAGTGTGAATAATGCAGCAATTTGGATGCATGGTCAGTCAATTCTGTCTCTGATTTATTAGGATTTACGACTATTATTTTTTTTCCTTACATTAATGATAATTACCCAAGAAGAGAAAATAATTTCTCAAAAATTATCTATCTTCCCATCTGTGGTCTCAGTTTTGAGAAAGGCTGCAATGTTGTTCAAACTTATTATTATAAGGGGAGGGGGAAAGCTTTTTACAAAAGATATATGAGGTATTTAAATGCTGAACTGTATCTCTTTACAGCACATGTGTGAACTGATCAGCACTGGTTTATAGCTGCTTTTATATGACTCCCATTAGAGCTAACATTTTGAATATCTCAGCATAAGGACACTGGGATTTGCTATTGATTTTCCACACTTCTTACACCTTGAAGATTGCATTAAAATCCAGCTCAAGCAAGAGTGACATTTTTTGTTCCTATTTAAAAGTCAAATTTATTATCTGAGACTTTTTCTACTTATTAAATCCCCACTTTTTCTGATACATTATTTATGTAGACTTTTTTTTTTTCCTTCTATCTTTCCTTCAGTTCTCAAGGTCTTCTCTTGATTTTAACAGACAGCATCTACAACAGATACATACAACAGATATTATCCATACGTTGTGCCTCTGTGTTGCTAATAGTGGGTGGGGGAAGGAGGCCAGAGGGAAAACCAGCTCATTTAACATCAGCTTTGAGCTTTAGTCAAAATTTTTTGACATCCAGAGAAGTACTTCTCACAAAGTAAGTGCCTTTGAAAACCTCTAGAGGAAGATCTCAAGCTAGCTACCTTGACTTGCTGTGCTTTCAAAGCTTTCTGCCTTTCTCTAGTGCTGGTGAAGGAATGAGGAGCTTTAAGGGTGCTGGCTCTCAAGGAACCTAGAAAGTAGCTCCTAGTAAGAGAGATTGAAGCATATCCTTGCTCCTCATACCTGACACACAGCCTTCTTCACTGGCTTTATGTCAAGTATCTCTACTGCTCTTTCTAGGCAAAGTATTTCATGATTTGAACCAAGGAAAGTGGAGAGAGGTTGACATCATCCTCCAGTCAGCCTAGGATGCTGCAGAAGGCTTAGCCCACAGAAAAAACTTTTTAATTATATATCCTTGTTCTTTCCAACCATGGAATTCCTGTTTCTACCAAAGTAATAGTCTTTCATATCTGTTTTGGGGTGTTAAAATGCTGCAGAGCTAATTTGTCTTCTTCTGGCTTCAGAGCAGCAGTCTCTGTGCTGCGAGGATAGTCAGACCCTGAGGAGCAATCCACAAGTTTGTGCCTCCTGCTTTTCCAAAGTTAAGGGTGGTGCTTCTGTGGTGACATCGGGCACCTCCTTAGCAACCCAGTTCAAAAGTCTTTTTAAGTCATGGGGGTCGTTAGGCACCCCTTGTTTCTTCTTCAAAAGTTCTCCTATGATTTTATAAACAGTTTTTTCTTCTGTGGACATTCCCGTCCCCATAAACCTGATGATCACCTCTGTTCTAGCAGAGATGATTGACAGTCGTATTCCCACTTCCTTTCAGCAGCTTATTGGCACTAGGGCTTGTCACTGGGACAGCCTCTTGACATGGCTTTATCTCCCAAAAGTCCCTTAATGTAAGGCTCCCTGTTCGGGCGCCATGTGTGACGATTAAGAACACAGACTCCCCAAGCTGTCAGCAAGCAAAGCCAATTTATTCAGCTTAGATATCTCTTTTATACCTTTCCTACAGTCTTGGTAATTTCCACAGTACAATTTTACAAGCTCAGCCAAGTCTTAAGACAATACCTTTGGTTAGTTATTAACAGTCTTTAGCAAAAATCTCTACGTTCTTCTTTCTTCATATCCAGAGACCTTTACCAGAATCTATGCATTCTGCTCTTCCTTAAACTGATTATTTGTCCCAAGGCTTTCTTCCAACCAGTTCCAGGATATCTGATGTTGAATTCTTTCTTTCATCCTTGAACAATTCTCCCACACCAAAGTAATAGTCTTTCTTATCTATTTTTTTTTTGGTGTTAAAATGCTGCAGAGTTAATTTGCCTTCTTCTGGCTTCAGAGCAGCAGTCTCTGAACTGCGAGGATAGTCAGACCCCGAGGACCAATCCACAAGTTTGTGCATCCTGCTTTTCCAATGTTAAGGGTGGTGCTTCTGCCCCAAAAGATAAAGAAAACCTTCCTTGCCTGAGAGTATTATAGTTAGGTATCTGACCAAGAGATCAGGTGTGCTTGGCAAGTGTGTTTCACTGCATCATTAGGTTGCATATGAAGTGACAGAAGCTGCCAGCTGAAACGTGCTGTTGATTTCCAACTGTTAGGAAACATTTGGAGTATTTAAAATGTGTTATCAAAGTTCCTGCTTTTATTTGCAATTGTATCTAGCTCATTTTTTTAGGGGAATTTTGCACCTGACAGAATAGATTTCATATAAATGTGGAGAAAAAAGGGAAAAAAAGCCAATTGCCTCTTTTCACACATTTCCTTACACTAGACTCTGAGCCTTTTAAAAACAGGGCTGTAAAACTGTGAACCTGGAAATGATTGCTAAGGAAAAGGTGTATTTGCCTTCTCTAAGTACATCATCTTTTTCTACCAGTGAGAAGAGTTTAAACTGGTTTCACAGGAAATTCACACACTGATAACCATTCTCAAATCAGCACACCACCAGGCTAGTGTTATTTAAGAAATAAAATATTGGGCTTGTTTTGCTTGAATAAATTCCATGATGTAGTGTTTATTCACTGAATAGATTTTTCAAGAATGATTTTTTCTTACTCTTCCCCCCCCACCCCCCCATATTTCTTCACACCTGCCTTTTAATCTTATAATCTACTGGGCTTTTTCACTTCAGCTAAAGGTCAGTCCTATTAACAATTCTCTATGTGGAGATGTTAGAGAGCAGTATTTTGTTCAAGTGGCACAACACTATAGCTTTAAACCTCCTGTATAGCCTTCTGAATGTTGGAACTGGCTTTGATAATAACTTCAGATTGCTTCACAACTTCCACCACAATTATAAAAATACATCTTTGTGAAGAAATACTCAATTTACTATTAGTCTAAGTAGTGTCTCTAAGCATGGCTCATTAAGATATATTAAAAAAAATCGTATTTATTTAGTTCTAGTTCTTTGAATATTTCAGATCTTTTTTCTTCTGAGAAATTTACACAGATTGAATTACAGAATGCCTTAGGTTGGAAGGGACTTTAAAGATCACCTAGTTCCAACCTCCCCTTGCCATGGGCAGGGATGTCACCAACTAGACCAGGCTGTGTAGTCCCTATCCAACCCTAACACTGCCAGGGACCAGCAGTTCCCTTCTACAGCACCTCTAGCCTCCAGCTAAGCAAAGAGTGGGAGCTGACAGCAGAATCACCCTTGCACTGGACTCTCAAAGCAGGTAATATATTGTAAAACCAATCTGCTAAAAATCTGGGCCTCCTGTTAATGCTGATGCCAAATTTATGCCCCAAAAGGCACAATGGAACTGCTCAGAGACAAGTTTTAACCTTTAAGCAGCAAGGTATTTATTTCAGTCAACATTGGGGAACCCCGGCTCGTGCCAGACAAAGAAGTTCCAAAGCAGTCAGTGAAAAGCCGAGCTATTTATACAATTTCTACAAGAGATAACATCATCTTTACATGCATATTCATATTATTGCAACATCTAATTATAATATTCCTAGCAGGCAGAGTTAGGGTTGAGTCAGGGGCAGAGTCATTTTGGGGAGATTCCTGGTGGTACTTCCTGTTACTTCAGTCTCAGGGTTGTCTTTTTGCTCCTCTTCCTCAGGTAAACTTTTGAACTTTCCTTAATTCTGCTGACTCCAACTTATATTTGGCAAGAGTTTCTGGGCTCCTACCTTTCTTTTTCCATGTTCCTTCCCTATGTCTATTTATGTATGTGTGTTAGCATTGTCTGGTGCTTGTTATTTTCCTGTGTTCTTTCTTTATGTTCTTTTTGTGTCAGTGTGTTAGCATTCTTGGGCAAAGCGTTACCTCCAGCTAGTCCTTGAATCTTGGTTCTTCATTTCTTAGCCCAGAGCATGCATTCTGAGTCAACTCTTCAGGTCTTGCTCTGCTTCAGTGCCATAAAAGAAATAAGAGGGAAAAGGGAGATGCCTCACAAGGCTTTTCAGTTTAATTTCTCTCCTCAGTATATGTCACCTGCTAGGTTGATATTTTTTATCCTAGCTGAAAAGCTTTTAAAGCAAATCCAGCAGGCTTTGTGGCAAACTACCTCCTAAGGAATCACCAAAGCAGGGGATGAACTCCTTCTTTCAGCTCCCTACCAGTCCTGCTAGGTCTGAGCAAAAGTGCAGCATGCAAACTTGGATTTACTGTGACTTTGTGCATTGTGCCAGTGGCTGAATAACCTCCAATTGCTTTAGGCAAATGCTTCTGGGAATATTATTACTTCATTCTGTTATCCAGGGGGTTAAAGCCTTCATTAGTTAGGGGATAAATACATCTGTGGAATTAATTTATCAAATTAATACTTGTGGTGTCAGGCTGCTTTCTTTCAATTGATTTTCTCAACACTGACTTGAGGTGTGTAGCCTAAGTGAGATTTGCTTACAGAAAGACAAGACTTCTGTAGGCACACAGTAGGCTTGAGATGGATTCCTAGTGTGCATGAAATTACATGCAGAATTAAATTAGGGATGGTAAACGTGTGCATGGCATTCTCAGCTGAGTGTCCTTAAGTATAAAATACAAAATTACATGGGCTATATTATTCCAAAACAGACATAAAGACTGTATTTTAGACCTAGACATCATCAACTGATTAATTTTTAAGGGACTGGAACAAGTGTTTCTAGCACTCCATAGTAAAAGCTGTTCAAATATTTGTATGTTAACTGAAAATAATTGTTCAGAAATGAGCTTTTCTACCTCACATGAGAGACTAAGATTTTCAGTTCTCCCCGAGTCTGATTTTTTTTTTAATCCACGTTTTCCCAAAAGCCATTTGTAAAGCAAATTGTAATATTTTACAAAGTTTCTGTTTAAAATGAAAATTAAAGAAGATAATAAAAGATACAAAAAGAAAAGATAATTACTTCACCACAAAACCCAGAAATGCAAGGTATTATGGTATTGCATCCAAGCTGGAATTGGGGAAAGGTTGATTTCTCTTACGTTTATGGTGTGGACACACAAATCGGAGCTAACCATGTAGCATTTTTAGATATAAGGAGAAATTCCTTTACTGAAAGGGTTATTATGTCTTGGAATAGGCTGCCTAGGAGGTGGTGGAGTCACCATCTCTGAAGGTGTTTAAGAAACATAGAGATGCTCTACTTAGGGACATGGCTTAGTTTTGTGTTAGTGATAGGTATGGTTGGACTTGTTGAGCTTAGAGGTCTCTTCCAACCTTTGTGATTCTATGAATTCCTTTGGGACTGGTGGAGGAGATTGACCCTTCTAGTGTGGAACACCTCTCAGATAAAGCTAGACAACTGCAGTAAGTCCACAGAGTCACAGGTCCTGCCAGAAGCCTATCATGTATCAGCTTCTTGTGGGGCTGTAGCCTCCTTCAGAGACATCAACCTTCTCTGGCATGGGTGTCCGCTATGGAGATGAATATCAGCTCCACCATTAACCTCCATGGGCTGCAAAGTAATCTTTGCTCTGGTGCCTGGAGCATCTCCTCCCTCTCCTTCATGGGCCTTTTGAATGAACTGGAACAGAATTATGGTTTTGCAATGATACCACGAAGAATTTGAGTTGCTGTATGAAACACACTAAAAGTCCCCACTTACAGAGGCAATTTTCAGCCAGGCAGCACCTAATACCTTCTTCATGTTAGTGAGACAAGCATATCACAGCTCTTGTGCCTTGGTGAATCTCTCTTCTTCAAGTAAAAGAAATGTTGCAATAAAGAGCTTCTTTGCATCTCAGGTTGAAATGGCAGATTGTAATTAGTGTTTTGAGCATGTGCAGTGTGACTTGGGAAATCTGCTGTGTACAGCTTGCAAATTCTGATTAATTTTGTCCAAAAACCTGTTTCATTTGTGCCTCCATATGCGATGAGTCACCTAGAGCTGGTGAGATTCCTGACACACATTGCCTGTTCTGGCTCAGAGAGATTGCAGCTCTTCCACAGGAGGAGCATCAGGGACTCAGAAGTGGTAAAACCATGCATGTAATAAAGAAAAGAGGCAGAAAAATCTGAGGGAAGAGGAGTGGGGAAATATACATTGAATATAAGAACAGAGACCAAAGGTGTGAATGAAGATCTAAGAGGATAAAGGCATTAAAAGGATTTTAAGTAGCCCACCTCATACTCAATGCACAGAGACTTCCAGCTACCTTTGCCAAGAATGTCCTACAACACATGTGATGCAGCTCATTGCTATCTGATTTATTCAAGGAGAAAAAAAACACACCTAAATCCTGGATGGTAACAATGATTTATACTAAAATAAAATCTGATATTTTCTTCTTTTTTTTTTTTGAGCAGTTACATCCAAACATGATGTCAGTGCTTCACCCTTGGGGACAGATCTGATCATCTAGAGAGCCCAGACTCAACATGATGGGAAGACAACTAGGGTGAGAACTGCATGTGAGCAAATTAGTACTCCAGAGAAGTTAGAAGTTATAAGAAGATTCAGGAAAAGACTTTTGAGCTTGAAAACACATTGATGCAAATCTGAAATTCACTCAGGATTTGTCAGGAAGCTGATGTACTGGATGAAAAACAAGAATTTTCCTGCTTTGTCTGGAAGTAAAACCATACACACATTTCCTCAAGTGTCTATGATTTGAAGTGATTAGTTTTACAAGCTCTGGCAAAGTTTGTGTGTTATGTGTTCAACTGTCACATCTGCTGGAGAATATAATCAGCTCTATACATCTACAGGGAACATAGTCACTCCTGTTAAGCATGAATATAGATGAAGAATTGCATGGCTGTATTTTGAGATAAAAAAGAACAGCTGAGGAACAAATATTTTTTAAAACAATCATCATTTTTGTGTATGTAGGGGAGAAAAAAATATCCCAAACAAAATGTTTCACAACTCTCTGAAGGAAATTGGCTTTGGAGTTGTATCAGGTCATCAGAAGTATTTTGTTTTCTCTACTCCATCTTCTATTCTGTTTAATATTTGTATAAACAATATGGACAGCAGCATTAAGTGCACCATCAGCAAGTGTGCAGATGACACCAAGCTATGGGGTGCTGGGTCAGAACAATGCCCACTATCAATCCAGGCTGGGGGATGAGATGATGGAGGGCAGCCCTGCAGAAAAGGCCTTGGGGTGCTGGTGGCTGAGAAGCTGGCCATGAGCAAACAGCGCACGCTGGCAGCCCAGAAGCACAATGGCATCCTGGGCTGCAGCAAGAGAAGCGTGGCCAGCAGAGCCAGAGAGGTGATTCTGCCACTGCACTCTGCTCTGCTCACACCTCCTCTGCAATACTGGGTCCAGTTCTGGAGCCCTCAACACACAAAGGCCATGGAGCTGATGGAGCAGGTGCAGAGGAGGCCACGAGAATGCTCAGGG
>VWZO01011370.1:67868-82375 GCA_013396975.1 Bucco capensis | reverse complement strand
TGCTTCCCTTCCTCAGGGAGATAAAGGACAGGGGGTGGGAGGGGCCAAGAGCCACCCTGGGGCGGGAGAGGTGGGGATTGGCTGGGAGGGCAAAGAGCCACACCTGGGGAGGGAGAGGCTGAGGAGGGGGTCTGCAGCTGAGCCCAGGTGCTCTGTGATTTGGGGGGAAAGAGTGAGGAAATGGGGTGGGAAAGAGGAGGTGGGAGCAGAGGAGAGAGATAAGGTGGGAGAGGTGTCAGTGGGGCTCATCTCTGGAGATATTCCAAACCTGACTGTGTTCCAAACACAATTCTGTGCAACCTGCTCTAGGTTCAACTGCTCTGGCAGTGGAGTTGGGCTAGATGATCTCCATAGCTCCTTCCAATCCCTAACATTCTGTGGTTCAGGGAAATTGAGGCATTTAATTTAGATGTTGCCAATTTCATTCTGTACAAAATATAGGACTACACCATTTAAATATGCAAATCATGATGTATTTTCAAAAAGTAGATTGAAAACATAAAAAAAAAAATCTTAATCTGCAGACATTGTCAAAGGAAATTCAACTTTCTTGACAATTTCCTTCCTTTTTTACTGCCCAAATGAAATTCCAGAAAAACTGATCTGATTTTCACAGAATCACTAAGGTTGGACAAGGGTTTTGATAGTTGTCATGTCATGCCACAATGCTGCTGCATATTCTGATGGAAAATGGATCTTTGGGAGTGTTCCTGAGCAGCTCTGGTAATGAGTTTATCCATGAAGCCTTTGCTGAGCAGGTAATGTCGACAGAATTGAATTACTCTGCTTCTTTTATAACACACTGAGCTTTAGAGTCAGGATTTCATTTGTTTACTTTCCTGTTTTTATGGCTAAAGTGAAACTAATCAAGGAATAAAAAGACAGGACAGAACAGTATATTGGCATGCAGTTTACATTTTCTTCTTGGCAGATCTGCAAGGTTTCCAAAATTGAGGTAAGAGAAAATGAATTCTTTTATTGAAGAATGCTGGGAATAGTTCTCACTCTCACCAGGGAAAAAATTTTATCTTTTGAAACATGGCTTGACTTTAGTTGTTTTTTGCTTTTTTTTTTATTATAATTAACTCAGTTAATAGAAGGAGAGCGAAAGAAAAAAAAAATGCTGTGAGACCAGTCAGTTCATTAAAAATAAATAAATAAATAAAGACAAATCACCCCTTCAGTCTCTGCAATATATCACAAAGGGAAGAAGAGATTATAAAGAGGAAAAAGAAAGTGATTACTGGTGATTCATTATAAGTTGGTGCAGTAAGTTCTAGGCATGCTGTACTTCAAGTCATGCTAACAAAATAAAAGCCACAAGTAGCTCTTTCTCCTTGTTCGAGACGGAATATTTGGAATTTATGTATAGGTTTTGCTGTATAACTTCTTAGCTTTTTTCATTGCCATATAAAAAGGAGAACACTGAACTGGTAAGGATGGATACATCCCAAATAATTATAGAAGTAATCATTCATCATCATCATCATCATCATCATCATCATCATCATCATCAAGGGCAGGCTTCGCGAACGCAGCTCCGGGGAGGGCTCCAGCCACGCTCTTCCCAAGCGCTTTTTCCAAGCGCTGCTGGCTGCAAAGGCCAATTTGGGACAGACNATTTGGCCAGACTCTTTTCTAGAGTTTTCCCAAAGCACTCTATGCCTTTGCTAGCCTATTGTCTATCTCTCTGTCAATCTTGCCATCCAAGGAGATGAGTTCTTTACCCGGAGAGTGGTTAGGCACTGGCACAGGTTGCCCAGAGAGGTTGTGGATGCTCCATCCCTGGCAGTGTTCAAGGCCAGGCTGGATGCAGCCCTGGGTGACCTGGTCTAGTGATTGGCATCCCTGCTCAGTGCAGGGAGGTTGGAACTAGATGATCTTTAGGGTCCCTTCCAACCTGCCCATTCTGTGATTCTCTGATTCTGTGTAACTGACACTGAACTCCCACAGCAACCCCTTCTAATCTGCTCCTTGCCTCCCAAGGGTGATAACATATTAGCATTGCCATTTTCTGGATAATTTTAATGAAGCCAGTGGCTGTAACAGAGCCAGCCAGGCCTCCTTATCTGTATGGCCCTTCAGCACCAACTTTTAGCCATTTGGAATTACGTGAGTCTCCTGAGACATATGTGAAATATTTTCCCTCGAAGTGCTTCAGAGCTGTAAAAAAAATCCACTAAATTGTGCTAGGGAGAGGGTAGGATCACTTGTCTTGCTGTGTGATGTTCCAGCCTGCATGTTGGATTTCCATATGGTGTAAATACTCTTGCCTTGTTGACTTCTCATCTCCTGCTGAGACAGCTGCATCTCCTGGCTCTGTACAGCAGAAAAACTAAGACTTGGATGGAAGCATATGAGGGAAATTCAGCTTTGTAGGAAGCAATATCATTGGGCCAGGGCAAATAACTTACAAGAACAGAGTGCAAGGAGACATTTATCCTTTACTGAACATTACTGAAGTTAACAAGCTGAATGCCTTATTGGATCCAAGCTGCTTATTGGGCTGCAAATGTTCTGGCAGCAAAGACTAGGGGCTGTGACTTTATTTCCCCTCATCTTTGGCTATGAAACTACAATCTCTTCTCCATCTCCTTACCATTGTTCTCTTGACTCTTCCAGGTGTAGAATTACTGAAGTGAACTTAGTCTTGGGCTAATGATAAGACTGGTTAGGAGCTTATATATCTTTTTCTAATGAAGACTATTAATGACAACTCCAGATTGTGCACTGTCTTTGAGTTTAGTTGTGGAAGGAGTTAGGAATGCTAGTGTTTCTCTTTGACACCTTTAATAATTTAGACTAAAAGTGTGCAATAGGTCAAATTTGACTTGGCAGTTTGAGAATAAATGACTTGCTCAAGTTTATAATTCCTACTTATATTTTCCTGGAACTGAAGCACACAATATCTGTTAAAAGGTCTTTCATTTCCAGAAACACTCCTTTTTATTTTCTAGCAGCCCATATATTTATTGACCTTCAGAACAGAGCTCTATGTATCACTGTTTTGTGGGGGTATTTTTTTGGTTCAGTGGTTCAAACAACAACAACAACAACAAGTAATTTTGGGGTCAAGCTGAAATGAAAATTTGTTTAGTTGCTTCTCTCCCAGCTCCTGAGACTCAAACCTGAAAATCATTTTGGATTGAGAGGAAATACCTTGCTTGGCCCCACATAACCTCTGATCAATTCTATGCTGCTTGAGTAATGCAGACAAAATTTAGGACCAAAATACTGAATTCACAAGGGAAATCAATTAAAAACAAAATTGAATGTATCATGCTGTGTTCTTTGTTTACCTCCTTTTTCTTGCCCCTTGAATTCCCATGTTTGCAGCAGCTTTAGGGGAAGTGGGAGATGCAGGTGCAGACACATACCCCCCCCTTTTCTGATTGTAAAGAGAGATTTTTTTCTCTCTGTAGCATGTCTTTTGGTCCATTTCAGCCTTGCTTGCTGAAGCTGTTCTACTTTATGTAAATAATTGAGTATTCTTTTTGTCAGACAAGGAACTAAATGGGAAAGCCTGGTTTTTTAGCTGGCTGCTTATGACATTTGAGCTTAGAGGTAGGAAAGTCAGTAGAAGTCCTTGCTTCAGTGAGAGTTGAACCACTTGAACTGGCTACAGGGGCTTTGAAAAAAAGAGTTCATTCCTAGAAACACTGCAATGCCTAATGGTAAGGATACTTTTTGTAGTAAGGGAGAAGCTGGGTTCAGTTTCTGGTGCACATGTGGTAGAGGAGAAATAGGCAACTCCTGCCCTCCAGCTCCATGTGCCCTCAGGAGGGGCAGTAGCACTCTGTGCAGTTCTCATCAGGCTTTTTTTGTAAAGTTTATGAAATATTATGTTGTTTCATCCAACTAAGAGTGTTTGTCTAAGCAAAGCTGAACCCACAGTTAGTTTCAGCCGCTCCAAAATGAATCTTTCGGTGAAAAGAGACATCAGAGCAATGGCACAGAATCATGAAGCTTGGGTCAGTGCCGGGGCCAGGACTGCNAGAGGAGACCTCAGCAATGGTTAGAAATATGTGAAGGGTGAGTGTGAGGAGGAGAGAGCCAGGCTCTGCTCCATGGCATCCAATGGTAGGCCAAGAGGGAATGGGAGCAAGTTGGAGCACAGGAGGTTTAGTATTAAGCTGAGGAGAAAGTTGTTTGCAGTTCAGGTGCCAGAGCACTGGAACAGGCTCATTTATTTTGCAATAAATGAGTGCAAAATATTTACAGGGGAACAGTTTTTCCACACCCATAGGACTGAAAAAGACTTGAATGGGTCACTGAATCCGCTCACTAGCAGTCATATTGAATAAAGAAATTATACTCTTGAAGCCAGGTGCAGAGGACACCTACATCACACATCCTTATACTTGCTAACCAAAAATGCCTCCCAAAGCTCTTATGTTATTTAAAGACTCATGTTATAGATATAAATTCCACAGATCTTTGCCAGTGTTTTGGTTTCTTAGGGACATGAGGACAGCTATATCTTGGTATTATGGCCCATGCTTCAGAGGAAGGCAGAAACACTCAGTGGTTCCTGTCAGATTATCCTGAGGAGAAAAAGCCCTCTGGAATTTGGTCATTAATATATGCCTGAGAATGTGAATAGGATTATAGGTCTAGAAAGCACTGCAAACCATTTTACCTACCTGACTTTGTTTTATCACATCTTATTTTAGGCACCCACCATATAGAAGCCTACACTGGAGTTAGTCATAGATAATACCCCAAAATAAGCATTTCTCAAAGACTTTTGGTATTTTAGTATCTAACACAGATTGCAACCTATAATCCTCTAAAGGAAACATTTGCTCTCAGCTCAGATGTAGGCATCAGTACCACAAGTGTCCAGGTTTGAACTGATGTACTTCACCTATTTAGATTAACCTTAGTTTATTAAATAAGAAAGGCAGGATGCCCACCTAAGAGGTTTCTCTAGCACAACTGAGCCACTGTACTTAGAAAAGTTTCCTTGTATCATAAGCACCCTATCTTCACTAATTTTACCTCTTTTTTATTATTATCATTATTATTACTATTGTTTTTGTCAGGTCAGGGCATAGCAGGCTAGCAAGGGTTTGTTTTACAGAGCATTGACTCTGAGAAACTCTCAGGTAAATGTAAAAAGAAAAAAAAAGGAAGAGAAAGAGAAGCAAATGGAAAGGGCAATCAACAGTTAGCTGTGTAAGATGTCCTATTATGTGATTTAAGATTATAGAGAAATAATAAGCTTGAAACATAAAATGTACCATTTTGCTTTATTGCTGAGAAACCCCAAATTTATCTGCTGTAGAGTTTAAAAAGTCAATTCTTTAATGAACAAGGAGCCCTCCTGGTGTTATATTCTCTCCCTTGTTTCCATAGAGTTATGTGCCAAGCTGTTTTATTAAACTGAGAATATAATACAACACTATTTAAAATTTGGGAACCTGACTTTATTAAAGCTAATATTCAGAGGTTATTGGGAGAAAGAGAAGGCAATTGTTTCAAATGCATTACAGCAATGGTAATGTTCATTTTAACTTCCTTTTTCATTCCAGGACCCTATGCCAATCAAGGCAAACTCATTAATCCAGCTAACAAGCATAACAGGAGGTTTTTTTCTTGTGGAATCAAGTAGGCAGAACTCTGTTACACATTGTCCATTAGCCCAAAGTCTTCTGCTTTTTCTTGTGCAGATTTTCTAGTTCTGCTTCCTAGAATATCTTCTTGTATTAATTCCCCAAGGATCTGTCCCGCTGTGCAAGGATGAAGGATATTTAGAGCATTTCATATGGTGTCTCTCTGCAGTTTGTGGGCACAGATAGTATTTCTTCAGAGTGCATTTTAAGAAAGAAGAAAGCCCAAAACTTAGAGCTAAGAATGCAGAGAAGAGAAGCAATTGTCTCTTCAAATATCAGCCAGCTATTCTGGTATGTCTGACAATCACAGAATGGCCCAGGTTGGAAGGGACCTTAAAGATCATTTAGATCCAAGCCCCTTGCCATGGTGATGAAACATTTTGTGTACCTTACTGCTAGGTGAGAGCTGGGTCTCTGCTCCTGTGGAGAATCCTCACTATCCAAGGAAGGAGTTTCACCTGGAAACTGTAGCTGAAAAATAAGAATGAAGATTTTAAAGTACCTAAAGGCATGGGACTTTAAGGCTGGTATAGGTTGCTTTACATAGAAGTCACCACTTAAATTCTTTTTTTCATATATGCTTATTTCTGGCAAAATTCTATCAAGTGCCTTTAATTTATGCAGAAAGTCTTCACAGTACTATGCATCATCTGCAAAATTTCCCTTAGTGGGACAAGCAAGGTTTTCTCAGACACACAAATGTTCTCTAATATCTCCTGTGACATGAGAACACTACATTTTAACTAGAGAGGTCAGAAACTATGGCTGCAGAAGTTGAGACTAGTGATTTCCTCCTTCAATAACATAAGAGTTACTTATCACAGAATCATTAAGGTTGGAAGAGACCTCTAAGCTCATCAAGTCCAACCATAGCTATCACTCCCAAGCCACTAAACCATGGCCCTAAGGAGAGCATCTCTGTGTTTCCTAAACCACTCCAAGGATGGTGACTCCAGCACCTCCCTGGGCAGCCTATTCCAAGACTAAACAACCCTTTCAGTGAAGAAATTTCTCCTTATATCTAAAAACTGAGTGCAAAGCTATAAATTGTTGAAAATACAGGCTCAGCATTTGCTAGATTCAAATATTCACATTTCTTATAGTGACTTTTCCTTTAGGTTTTTATCCCCCCCCAAAAGACATTTGAATAATTGAGTTCTGCTGGCAGAAAAACAAATTCTGAAGTTGCAAAAACAATAGTGAAATTTCACATGCAGACATATTCATGCCCAGAGTATATAAACACTCACCAAAGTAGGGAAATTAAATGAAGTCATGAGCTTTACCAATTACAACAGAGAGACTCAGATTGTGTAGCAAGCATCACATAGCACAGGCTCACAGAAAACCCTTCAGGCTCAACCCAGAGTCAAAACTATTCCCCCCAAAGTGGTCAGATGATTTTGATTAGCAAATAAACTAGAAAGTAGATTTGCTAGCTGATATTCAGGGAGCAGAAAATGAGGTTACGCTCAGCAGATGAATTATTCATTGTGAATTATTTGCTCAGTTCTAATAATTACAGCAGGGAAAAATTAATTAATGTTACAGCAAATACTTTAATTTTTATAATAAAAAGATTGATCATTGAAATGAGTCTCAGAAAGAGACTTCTAAATGGAAGAAAGAATAAGACATGATCAAGAATAATGTGAAGCTTCAACCTGAATACAATTTACACCTGTAAGTAATTTTACACAGATAAAATCTCCCACAGATATAGTTTCAGGGGAGCACTTGGACATCTAAATAGTTTCTTTCTTACTTCCCTTTGCATTATGTTTATGAGAAATGTTATTTTCCTAAACCATGTTTTACAAATGTGTTCACAAAATAATATCCTAATAAGTCCTAAGCACTGGTTTAGTTCTGATTATTTTGCTGATAACTTTATTGCCACTTCTTTACTTGCTTGCATTCACAGTCCTAAAAGCTTTCCTGAATGGAAGGATTCTCAGCAATGAAGCAGCCATGAAATTAGGGTTGAAACCACTAAACTGACAGGATGGATCTCCATGGAGACTATCAAGAGCCTGGTGACTGGAAATCTTTGCACTGACGTGGAAGGAACATGCTTATTCACTCTTAAAAGGCAAAGAATGGAAAACAATCACAGAAAAAAACAAACCCTGATTTATCTCAGCCTCTTTCTTTACCATTAAATCTTTTAAAACAATAAATAGATTGCACTAGAGAAAAGAATGTCCATAGAGGAGAAGTAATATGTAAGGGGAAAGGCATTTTAATTATTCTATCAACAGCCTTACAGAAGGGTTGTTCAGTTCTAGAGATTAATTTATCAGAAAACTAATGTGTTGAGGCATTCACAACATTTACTGAACCACAAGCTGCCTTTCTAGCAAAGGGAATTTTTCCACAGAGGGGTGTAACAATGACATTTTTCATGTTAGCATGAAATGAAAAGATTTCTTCTGTTTAATTTTGGCATCAAAAGGGGTCAAAATCCATGTTTTAGAAGAAAAGAAAAAGAATAAAATAATAATAAAAATACAGTAATACAAATAATAATAAAAACAATAATACAAATAATAAAATGCAATAATACAAATAATAATAAATATACAATAATACAAATAATAATAAAAAAAAAATCATAAAATCTGTTTAATTTAGTTTTCCTGACTTTTTTCAGCAAGTGCAGAAGCTTATCCTGACAAAACCTAGTTGAATTCCCTCCTTGTTTAAAACCTGCCTATAAAATGCTTTTTTTTTTGCTGTCGGAGGGCTGATTGAAAGGGATACATCCAATTCCTCTGTTGTGTGCTTTAACTAACAGAAGTTCTGTGCCATGATACATTATTAAACTCATAATTTAAACCTGTGCTCCAAAAACTCTTTGTGAAACATGGGTTCCCATCAGCCTCCAGCTGCCTTCAAGCTAAGGAACTATATGCTGCTTGGGACTCAACATGGTGACAGGCAAGAGCAGCACCTGTCACCATGGCTGTGCTGAAAGCTGTCCCAGCAACACAGTGGGGACAGTAGGAGAAGGACAGTAGGAGAAGAGATCTCCTGTGCTTGGAGATAGCAAGGATGGGCCTAGATTTTTCCACCTTGATATAACCCCCAAAATTCAGCAGCTTGCTGAAAAGGAGAGGCTCTGCAAGGGTAGGAAGACCTTAGAGAATCACAGAATGTCAGGGGTTGGAAGGGCCCTAGAAAGATCATCTAGTGCAACCCCCCTGCCAGAGCAGGATCACTTAGACCAGCTCACACAGCAATGTGTCCAGGCAGCTCTGCAATGGCTCCAGACAAGGAGACTCCACAGGCTCCTGGGCAGCCTGGGCCAGTGCTCTGGCACCTGAACTGCAAACAAGTTCCTCCTCAGCTTAATACTAAACCTCCTGTGCTCCAACTTGCTCCCATTCCCTCTTGGCCTACCATTGGATGCCATTGAGCAGAGCCTGGCTCTCTCCTCCTCACACTCACCCTTCACATATTTCTAAGCATTGCTGAGGTCTCCTCTCAGTCTCCTCTTGTCCAGGCTGAAGAGACCCAGCTCTCTCAGCCTGTCCTCCTAGGGCACATGCTCCACTCCTTTCAGGATCTTGCTGGCCCTGTGCTGGACTCTCTCCAGCAGCTCCCTATCCTTCTGGAGCTGAGGGGCCCACAACTGGACACAGGATTCCAGGGGAGGCCTCCCCAGGGCACAGGAGAGGGGAGAAGAACCTCTCTGGCTCTGCTGGCCACGCTCCTCTTCATGCATCCTAGGATGCCATTGGCCTCTTGGCCACAAGGGCACATTGCTGCCTCATGATCATCCTCCTAGCCACTCCATTAAATACATGCTTAGTTTCACAGGCTGCTGTTTCAAAAATGAAAACTACATAAGAAACAAGGGTCCTTAAATATGTCAGGATCCCTACTGGTTACTTGCCTAAATGTTAGTCAAAGTGCTTATGAATGCTGAATTCAAAGGGAAGCAAAAAGCTTCTTGAAACAGGAGTTCAAACAAACGCAAGGCAAAAGGGCTTTCTGCACACTCCTTTTCCTTCTTCCCAAGGAAGCTTTGGCTCTTGGGTCTGTCCAAATTTAGACTATGAGAAAGTCATAAAATTCCCTTTTTTCATTTTTGTAATGTGTGTATATTTCCTGGTTCCTCTCCCTGGTGGAGCAATTAGCCTCATCTGAGCCCTGCTCCAGCTTCCCATGGCAGATCTCCACAGCAATCTCTGCAGCAGGTCAGACATCTGCTGAAGTCACTTGCTTCTGAGGTTTTCCTTTAACCCTTTTCTTTGTTACATGAGGCAAACCTACAGCAAGGCACCAGGAGGAATCAGAAGCCCAGGTGTTAATTCCAGAGCTTTAGATGTGCTGCTTTAATCCTCTGGGCCTCATTTACTGGGCATGCCACATGGCAATTCATGTTTTCATTTTGAAAGTAGTGTTTGGGCTCAGCAACTCTTTTAGCCCTTTGCCTTTTTCCCCTTTGCCAGCCTCCTCTGTTAGCAGTGTGTGCTCTGCTGGATCCCCTCCATCACTTGTGAAGCATGTTGAAATCCTCTCTGCCTCTACTACATTTTCCCCTTTAACATCTTTTTATTTTTCCTTTTATTTTTAAAGCACTTTTGCCTAGCCTGTGGCAGCTGTTGCATCTCTAATTGGCAGTGGAATACCTCCCAAATTACTGTACCACATATAAAAATATCAGTGTCTCTGTATTACTGAGTCATGGCAACCAATACATTAACTTGGGAGGCTTTATGATATCAGGTACCACAATTCATCCTTTTAATTTTCCTTAAATCAACCAAACAGGAAAAAACACAGCTTGAGAAGGGAAAGTTTTCAAACACAAAGCTCCACCTTTCAGTAGTATTCCCATTACAGTTCATACTATTTATTTATGGAACAATATCTTGGCCCAGGCTGCCCAGGGAGGTGGTGGAGTCCCTAGAGGTATTTAAGAAATATTTAGATGCTCTACTTAGAGACATGGATTAGTGCTATGGGAATGATAGCTATGGTTGGACTTGATGATCTTAGAGGTCTCTTCCAGCCTTAATGATTCTGTGAGTGCTCACAAGTGTCATAGATGCTACTTAGCTCTTCAGACCTTAGGGACAAGCCTTAGATATGACAAGGCAAGGGACACCTGAACAATAGGTGGATCAGCCAATTTCTCTTGGTACTAATTGGATCTGGGAGGAAAACTGAAGGGAGGAAGAAAACAGAATCACAGAACCATTAAGGTTGGGAGAGACCTGTAAGATCATCAAGTCCAATCACAACCCTCTGCTGTGCAAGGATCTCCAAAACTTCCACTGACTTTAATGGAATTAGCATCAAGGCTTTGTTCTCTTTGAGAAGCCATGAAAAGAATTTCTCCCTAAGACCCTATAAAACCTCCTGCTTAGTTTTCCTCTCTACACTTTTTGCCAGTAGGATTTCTGTGCCAGCTTCCCAGGCATGCCCGATAGGGAAAAAGCCTGATATTCACTTCTGGTAGCTTGCTGATGTCTAAACTAACAATAATAGCAGCAGTTTATGTCCTTGAACCCCCCCCCAGGAGCATTGGAGGCTGAATTGGGTGTTATGCATTGCAGCTCAGCCTTTCAGAGCACACTGACTTGTGAAGCCACTGCTCAGTTCTTCAATTAAAATGTGAGCTGTCTCTTTTATAGTTCTCTCTTTTGTCTCCATGCCTTATTGCAGCACTTCTACCTGATGCAGGTTATTTTAACACTTGCTTTCTGGCAGTCAGTTATATATGGAGGATTTTTGTGTGTGTGTGTATGTCCTCTGGGAGGTGTGCTCTGTTGTTTTGATTGATTTTTCCTCTTTTTATTACCTGCAAAATACTAGATTCTGGAAGTAATAGCAACCATCGTTAAATAGTATAGGAAATAAAAGATACTTTGGTTGTCTTAAGGCTGTTTCAATCTCCTTTTCCCTTTCTACAGAGACACATAAGTTTGTCTATGGCTTAGCAAGGGGGAAAAAAAAAGCCTTTTTCAATGTAGAGATTTTTTTTTTTGTGTCCTTTAAAGGCAAGCTTGAAAGGCTATACTTTGTTTGAAGAGAATAAGAAAAATAAGTTAAGCTGCGAGAGTCTGCTTTATTCTGCCCACTACATTTATTCCTGCTGTTAGCAGGATTAAAATTTACTACTAGAGAGAGGCATAAATAAAGACATGTTCTTGGAAAATATATGCAAATGAGAACATACCTTTCAAAACCTCATTTGGCAGTTCAGATGCCTAAGTGCTTGAGCTAGAAGCTACTGTAAAATTGAGTGCAGGGTGGAGAAAATGCATACAAAGTAAGCCAGAGGCAGAACAAGGCTGCAGTCTGGTTCTCCAGAGCACCAGTCCAGGGCAGCATCCTCTAGGCATCTATTTGCCTTGGATATCTTTGTGAGAGGACACCTGGCTTTTCAGAATGGGAGCTGGATTTTAGGACATAGTCCCCCTCTTCGGATTTGCTCACTGCTGTCCTTCCAACAGTGGCAAATAACCTTGCAGGATGTTAGGGGAAATTTCAGATTGCAGCTGGGAGAGGAAGGAGAGAATGGGCTAAAGCTGTTCTGAGAGGGGTGGGCAGCAGGTTGACAGCATCATTTTCCATGTCTGCTCCCAGAGGAGGAGGCTAACTGAGGGAGGGCTGTGGAGTTGGAGCTGAGAGTCCTCCAGAATCAATAAGGTCTCTCTTGTATTCAGCAGCAGGATTTGCAGGGCAGGTAATTTAATCTGGCTCTGAAATCTTCCCCTACAAGTATCCCAGCTGGGATGGGTTGAAAATTGCCTGACCTCTCAGGCCTTGACACACATCATTGTTTGGAAGCAGGTGCTCCAGTGATCACTTGAAATCTCACATGGATAATTAACCCCTGAAGGGCTGGGTGTGCTCTTCTCACACAGCAATGACACAGGCACTCCACAGCACTCCTGAGCTCTACTGTTGGCCTGGCTGGTGACCAAAGGTATGCCCAAGGAAATGGCCTATGGCAGCTGCTGGACCCTCTCTCCTGTGCCCTGGGGAGGCCTCCCCTGGAATGCTGTGTCCAGTTGTGGGCCCCTCAGCTCCACAAGGATAGGGAGCTGCTGGAGAGAGTCCAGCACAGGGCCAGCAAGATCCTGAAAGGAGTGGAGCATGTGCCCTAGGAGGACAGGCTGAGAGAGCTGGGTCTCTTCAGCCTGGACAAGAGGAGACTGACAGGAGAGCTCAGCAATGCTTAGAAATATGTTAAGGGTGAGTGTGAGGAGGAGAGAGCCAGACTCTGCTCAATGGCATCCAATGGTAGGCCAAGAGGCAATGGGAGCAAGTTGGAGCACAGGAGGTTTAGCATTAAGCTGAGGAGAAACTTGTTTGCAGTTCAGGTGCCAGAGCACTGGCCCAGGCTGCCCAGGAGGCTGTGGAGTCTCCTTGTCTGGAGCCATTGCAGAGCTGCCTGGACACATTGCTGTGTGAGCTGGTCTAGGTGCTCCTGCTCTGGCAGGGGGGTTGCACTAGATGATCTTTCTAGGGCCCTTCCAACCCCTGACATTCTGTGATTCTATGAGTGCTTGATCTCTTTTTTTAGGCACCTTATGCTACTAAAAGCTAGTGTAAATTTCAAACAGCCTATGGAGTGCTCAAGCACAGGGCAGAGGAATGTCTTTCACAGAACATCAGACCTTTTTGCACAACAGCTTCAAATCTGAGCAGTTAGATTGTACCTGAGAAAGTGACCCTTTGAATGACAAGGACAATGACCTGAACCTGGCTCAAAATAGGCTGAAAGTTGGTTTTAATCCTGCCATTATTTCCCCCCAGAGTGATTTCTAATCAGAAGGGGCCAACGTGTGAGAAGTGTAGCTAGTTAGCATATATTTCATCCTTCCTTATGTGTTTATTTGCATTGTTTTTCAGGCATGTGAATGAATGATGTGAATAATGTGGTTTGAATGCTTCAGTGGCTGGCTCTTTTAAATAAAACCAAGAGGGGATTGATCAGTGTCACGAAAGAGCCCAAGAATCCCTTAAGCAGCAGCTCACATAACTGTGAATTGCATAATTCAAAGCTGTCCTGGGGCATCTTTAAATGATGCATAGATTTTTGTTTTCTTACTTTACATTTTTAAGAGGAGAAAAGTTAGATGAAAGTTTCCCATTGACCACAATGTCATTGACAGATGTGATATGTTTTCCTTGGAAGAGAAGATCCCTTGCCTGTCTGCTTGTTTGGAGTGAGGGGGGGAATCAGCTCAGCTACATTCAATAAGAGACAGTGCCTTAGCAATCCTTTCTCCCTGGTTAATTAAGATACATAGTGAAGAGGTAACACAGGGAGACAAGTTCAAGCCTTTTAAAGTCACTATTAGACATTGTTAAGGAGGATTGTGTGAGTATTTGATTTGCTGGGGAGGGGATTTGCCAAGCAAATTGTGTTCTGGTGCTGGAATCTCACTGAATTCTCCTCCCTCAGCACTGAGCATCACCAGATGATGCAAGGCAGAAGAAATCCAAGATAATGATTTTATTTGTTCAGGACATTTAGGTTTGGGTTGTTTGGGGTTTTTTTGTTTNACTGAGCATCACCAGATGATGCAAGGCAGAAGCTACAGTGAAGAAATCCAAGATCATGATTTTATTTGTTCAGGACATTTCAGTTTGGGTTGTTTGAGTGGTTTTTTTGTTTGTTTTGTTTATTTTCTCCCCCAAATCAGCAAATTAAGACAGAGTAATTAGTTACCAACAAACCCTGTTTGCTTAGCCCCTGAGCTTGAAGAACTGGAATCATTCAAACAGCACCTGTGGGTTGTGTTTAATTACCACAACGTCGAGGCAGAGGTATACATTTTAATTTTCTGCCTTTAAAAACTGAAGTCAAAGTTCAACAAGCTGATATTTATGAGAGAGAGATTTTAATTTCTAGCAAGCAGTAGCAAT
>VWZO01011370.1:37622-62090 GCA_013396975.1 Bucco capensis | reverse complement strand
AGGAGGAATTTCTTTGCTGCAAGGGTTGTGAGCCATTGGAACAGGCTGCCCAGGGAGGTGCTTGAGTCCCCATCCCTGGAGGTGTTGAAGAGCCAGGGAGATGTTGCATTGGGAGGCATCATTTAGCAGGTTGCTAGGGCTAGGACAAAGGCTGCACTGATGAGCTTCAAGGTCTCTTCCAGCTGGAATTGTTCTATGATTGAGAGGAGGAAGATCTCCATTTTGCATAGCAAAGGACTAGTCATAATTGATTGGTGTTGGCAGAAACAGCTAGAGAGGCAGCACAAGTGTGGAAAATAACTGTATGATAGGAACAAAGTCCAGAATTCCAGGAGAGACAATCTCTCATAACAATTGATGTAAGACATAGGAGGAGCTGCACTCACTGAGCTCAGACATGAATCTGCACAGACAGTGCTGCTGGGTACCACTTTTACAAGAGCTGCAGTATGTTATCACTCCTGACCTATACCTGAAGAAGAAATAACACCTACCCCATAAATGATAGTTCCGTATGAGAAGAACATCAGTTACCTTGGCATTTATTTCTACCTTTGTTGCTTGGCCAGCTCAATTTGTTACCAGGTACAGATTCAGATAGCTTGGATTTTACTGCCAGTCCAGGCACTGCAAAAAACACTGTTTTCTCCCTAAAACAGCCTTGAAGAAATCCTCTTTTCTGAGCAAATGTGTTTATAGGAGCCAGTACAAAAGTAAAACAGAAGGCAGCATACAAAACAACAACTTTCTTATGACTTCCCTTCTTAGGAGTTTTCTTTAAGAGTACTGCTGGTAGAAGAGATGTTTGTTTGAGCATAATATAGAAATAGGTTACAGTGCCTAGCTGCTCACTGCCTTTGGTTTTCCTTTGTGGAAGTCACCTTTTGGCTCTCTGCAGAGGAATAGTCCCATGCTTTGGGAGCACAGATAGGTGTGGCTAACATATGCTTTTGCACATCAGATGAAGCAAATCTCCCCATGTGGCTAACTGAAGATGCTGACCACATTTTCATTTTCTATCATAACTAACACCAGCACCAAAGCCTTTTATTGTCACCAACCACAGGGGAAAGTCTTAATAAATAGCGGAGTCAAAGGTCTCGGCTCTGTGCTTTGGTTCTATCTGCAACACTCAGTTTTCATTCCTGTTTGCAGGGTCCTAATGCAAGTGTAAGCTAAACTTTTAACCAAGACAACTGCTATTGTCAGAGTGGAGAGAAGCACTTCCCACACATGCTTTAGTAGTATTTCCAGAGACATAACTCCCATTTACTCCTCTGGCTGCTCCCTGCTGTAACCACCCTTAGAGAGTGAATGCTGCACTCTTCACAGTCTGTCTTCACAGTCTTTCCTGTGGAGGACTTAGGCTTTGTACAGATGTTTCATCTACCTTTCCCTCTGACCTTCAACTACGATCCAATCTGAATCAAAAACACTCTGAAGGTTTGCAGTTTTGTGTGGACTTCTTAGAAATGAGGACTGCAAAAGGTACATTCAGCACATGTCAATGGTTTGCAGCATTCCTGTGGTTTTACTGCTGGTCTAGAGCTGGGAGAAGACCAGAGATCAGATTTCACATCAATCATCTATTGCTCCTGTTGATGATACACTGACAATGCAGAAATATCCTGAATCCAAACATGTGAGGGAGCTGCCAGCTCTGAATGTGTCAACATTGTCACAAAGTCCATGATACAAGATTTATTCCCTGCTTTGCTCCATCCTGTGAGCACCAGACCAGCTTTGCTCTGTGCCACTTCACCATGCATTTGTCCCCTCATCCCAGTGTCTTTCACAAACACTCTAAAGAGGGAGAGAGATTAGCATTGGACACAGCTCTTCCCCCTCCAGGAATTTACCCCACCCCAGGGAAATGGTAGAGTATGTTAGGTCTGTTGGTCCCAGCAGGAGAACTTGTGGGAAAGCAGAGAATCTGGGAAAAAGCAGGAGAAAAACATGGACTGGGTGGTAGTTTTTGTGCTGTAGCTTTCCCATTAGCACACATTTTCTTCAGGATAGATCTTGACTGTCACATCCATACAGATTTACTACAGGGCAGTAGACCCTCACCCCATTCAGAGATTGTCCGTACCCTAGAGTTCAGNCCATACAGATTTACTACAGGGCAGTAGACCCTTGCTTGCCAGTACCCTAGAGTTCAGTCTAGGTGATCCTGCTCTGGCAGGGGGGTTGCACTAGATGATCTTTCTAGGTCCCTTCCAACCCCTGACATTCTGTGATTCTGTGATTCTACAGACCCCTTTGCCTTACAGTCATCCCTGACATTGTCCAGAGTCCTTTCAGGTATCATTGCCTCAAAAAACTTGGGTGATATCACCCATCACTCACAATTCTCTTGTAATTCTCCAGCTACACATTTGGTGTTACCTTGGCCCCTAGACTGACACATTTGTTATGCCAAATGGCTGCTTTTCACAAGTTCACTGTGGCCTTCAGCTGCACTATCTATTGTGCAAGAATCTGGACTGTGTTACTTGGCATCAGAAATGTATCCAAGATTTCCTCGGATTTGAGGGAGTTTGAATTTGAGCATCAGGTTTCTCCTGTTCGAGCGCTGCCTCGGCGCCGAGGGGAAAGTCTGAGTGTAGAGCTGCTGCTCTTCAAAGTTTGGCAGTATTTAAAGTGGCTGTTTCAGGCCTAACTCTGCTTGTTATATTTCCCAAAGCTTTCCTGCCATTGTACATTCTGTGCTGTAATAACCAGGGCTCCAGCACTCCACTGTACCTACTTGTAATGCTCCCAGTGCTACTTGACTCTGCTACTAAAAATGCACCTGATGATAATGCCACTTGCCCACTGCTTCCTAATGCACCACTGGTTGGCTCATTACTGGATGCCTGGAGGCAAAGTGAACTGTCCTAGTCTTTCCCTCTCTGTTGGCAAAGATAAGGGTAGCATAATAAATACCACTCAGCCATTCACTTCCCCAGTTCCACTGAGTTTATGCCTTTGGAATAGGTTGTGAATTCTCTTGAACACAATCACCCCAAGATTATCACTGATGCACATAGGCTGAACACTGTGCTCTTGATTTCAAAACAAGCCCTGTCTTCAGCTGCTTTCCAGGCTTCCTGTGCAATAGATTGTATCTTTAACAAATTATTAATGTTCCTATTACAAACTGATTTGATTTATAGTTTTGCTGCTAGCAATGGTCTAATTATTTTCGTATTAGTGTGTGGTCATAATGATAATTGTCCTCAATTTACACACTGACTAAGCATTTGCTTTCACAGATTTGGAGATTGTGAGATTACTGATGAGAAAAAGCAGAGAATGTAGACATTTAATGTAATTAGTTGTAAGGGGAATCTCTAATAAGGAACCATAAAAACTCAATTTTCGTTGAAAGGATCATTTTACATTGTGGTTTGTGGGGTTGGGCTTTTTTTTTCCCCCCCAGGAGTAAAACAACCTGATCTTACTGTCACAGATATTTTATTTGATCAGTCTATTTATATGTCCTTTGCAGGTCATAGGTTTTTAAGTTCTTATGGAGGACTATGGCATGAGAAAGAATATGTAGAGGTTAATTCAAGTGGCTGAAAAGGCCAACAGCATCCTTGCTTGTATCAGAAACAGCGTGGTCAGCAGGGCTAGCAAAGTGATTGTCTCCTTGTACTCAGCACTGGTGAAGCTTCAACTCAAATATTGGGTTCAGTTTTGGGCCCCTCACTACAAGAAGAACATTGAGCTCCTGGAGTGTGCCCAGAGGTCAATGAAGTTGGTGAAGGGTCTAAAGCACAAATTGTGAGGAGCAGCTGAGGGAACTGAGGTTGTTTAGTCTGGAGAAAAGGATGCTTAGGAGGGACCTTGTTACTCTCCACAACTACCTGAAAGGAGGTGGTAGTAAGGTGGGGCTCAGTCTCTTCTCCTAGGTAACAAGTTAAAGGACAAGAGGGAATGCCTTCAAGTTACACTAGGGGAGGTTCAGATTGGATATTAGGAAGAATTTCTTCCCTGAGAGGGTTCTCAGGCATTGGAAGAGGCTTCCCAGGGAGATGGTGGAATGATCATCCCTGGGAGTGTTCAAAAAAACATGGAGAAGTGTTACCTGGGGCCATGGTTTATTGGTAAGCATGGTAGAGTTGGGTGGATGATTGGACTTGATGATCTCAGAGGTTTTTCCACCCATAATGATTCTGTGATTCTGTATCACACACTATAAGGAAGAAAGCCTTACAGATGGGAAAAGGAAAATAAAACTACTTTAATGAAAATAGTAACAATACAATGAAATATATACAACCAATAGCAAACCTAACCCTATGATGGCAATTACATCCCTGTCACCACTGATACTGTGGCAGGAACTGGGGAAAATCCCACACCAGACACAGGGACAGATAGGAAACAGAAAATGCAATTACTTGGAAGAGGCTTAGCTAAAAAGTAAACTCACTGACCAGAATTAGTTCTGTTCTAACTCAAACCAGGACACAAGATACACAGATGAGTGTAAAGTATCCACCAAGGAGAAAAGGTAACAACCAATTAAACAAATGATAGCACAAGAAGTCTGAGCCCTCTAAGAGTTTGCTCTTTTTCTGTAAGCCCTGTAGGCTACACAGGGGAGGCATGTGGTAAATAGTGATTTGACAGTAATGATGTGGCTTTGGGAAGGAATGTTTGCCATGCACACTGAAGGTGGCAAGTTAAAGCCTGAACTCATCACCCTAAGGTCTTTTTATAGTTAATAGACAGGTATAAACATCTGCAAAGGGGAGCTCATCTGGTCTTTGCTAGGTTTTTCTCTGAAGCTGAGTACCATCTGGGAAGTGCCTAGTGCTTTCCATTAAATCTAAGGGAAGCACTAGAGAGTTAGACTGTACCTAGACAACTAAATTTTAGATGCCTAATTAATGGAGGATCATTCTCATCCATGAAGGGATTGTATTATCCATCTTTCCTCATAAAATAGGGGTAAAAGTTAATGAAAGAAAGTGCTTTTCTGAGTCGTTTCCAAGAAAACACAGTCATACTACTGGAGCTTTGAAGGTTTCAGCTCACTCTTCTTTTGCTATAAGATGGAAACACAAAGGAAAAACAAAAACAAGTTGCTTTTATGGAAATGATTATTGATTCCACACAAGAAGAGTGTTATTTCTACTACATTATACCTACAGCAGAAACTGAATATGTGCACGGTTCTGAAAATTGTGCATAAAAATCATCATGGGCAGGCTTTGTGAATGCAGCTCTGAGGAGGGCTCCAGCCACGCTCTTCCCAAGCGCTTTTNACACTGAGCTTTGGACTTTGCTTCAAGTGTTTTGTTTGGCCAGACTCTTTTCTAGAGTTTTCCCAAAGCACTCGATGCCTTTGCTAGCCTATTGTCTATCTCTCTGTCAATCTTACCATGCGAGGAGATGAGGCTGCCTAGGGAATTAAACTGTTGGACTGATTTAAGTTCTGAATCGCCAATGATGATATGAGGATGATGAAAAACTTCTTATTGTGCAGGCTGATATAAAACTTCTGTTTTCTTTAAAGTAACCTCCAGCCCAAAAAGTTCAGCAGCAGCTGCAAAGCAGGATGTTAAACGCTGCAGAGCTACTTCTGTCTGGGCAACAAGGGCAGCGTCAGCAGCATAAAAATACTTGTGTAGTAAAGTCAGCATTTTGTGCTTATTCTAACTCGTACTGAATATTCTTAATAGGTTGTCTTAAGCTCACATGTCAATTCAAAATGGTAAATTTCCATCCTGTGACATCAGAACCACAGTCTTTAGGCAAACAACTTAGCCTGTGAAGGAGCAAGCAGTTGTTGTAACACAAGTGACTCCATTAATTAGAAATCTAGTTTGACAAGTTATAATCCTTCTTTCTCATTTTCATTCTACCTGGTGGATCTGTAGGAATGAGTTATTAATGCTGATATTCTGAAATGCCACTTAGGTCTTGTGTAATCAAAGAACTATATTCTCTCAGAACACAAAGGAACTCCTAGTGTGAATTCCTAATTACCATGCTGAAGAGGATGGTTCCAGCCATGTACTGAAGGTGGGTGTTGGGGCTAATAAACAAGCACAATGGATCTCTTCCTTTCAACATGATCAAAGCATATATAAAGATACAGGCACAGGTAATGTTGGGAAGTGTGAAGACATTGCTTAGCATAAGCTTATATCAGAAGAAAGATGTTAGATCTCTGTCTTTTGGATATGAATAATTTCCAGAAGAGATGCAAAAACATCTTGCCTAGACTAGCAACAAGACATGAGACAAAAGAGAAGGCAGCATCTTTGGTAGAGGTGAAATGCTGCATCACTCCAGAGCCATGCTGGTGTTGGAAAGATTGGGAAGACTCCTGAACAAGCAGGAATGTCTTTTATTAGACCAGGAAAACAGACAGCTGTCTTTCTTCAGGTCACTTCAGGCTCATGAGTCTATCTGTTGTTTAGTGGTTTGGGTGAAACAACACTTATTCATAACAAGCTGTTATATAGCTATAGTCTCTGCAAGAGGAAGAAGTCTTATATTTAGAGTATATTTATTTATATAGTATAATATTTATACTATATAAATACAGTATATTTACTATATACTCTAAATATAGGTTGTATTATGCATTATATTACTTTTTAATAATCAATGTTTAAGATTCAATCTAGGAATCAAATCATATTTAGGCATATTTAGACATGTAAGAGTAACTGTACCATTGACCTCTTTGGTTATTTTTAATCTTTCTTCTCTGGACACTTGGCTGTTGACAACATTTGTAGAAAAAGCATTTCCAGACTACCAAAAAATATGAAGTTTCTACCCTTACAATTGCAAGTAAAAAATATTCCAGTAATTTAACTCTTGACCCTTGTGCCAGGGTTTAAAAATACAACCTCTGCTTAAAATATTTGCTAGTTATCAAAATAAGAAATCTGTAACGTAACACACACTGGAAATAGAGAATGTTGATAAATTCTACTCTTAGATGAACAGTCAGCCAAGATCTGAAAAGTGAAAAAGTGTATGAAAACCTAAATAAAGAGAAGCCTTATCTATCTATCTATCTATCCATCTATCATCTATCTATCTATCATCTATTTATCTATCTATCTATTATTCATCTGTTAGCTCTCCATCTATTATCTATCTATCATCTATCTATCTATCTATCATCTATCATCTATTTATCTATCTATTATTCATCTGTTATCTCTCCATCTATTATCTATCTATCTATCTATCATCTATTATCTATCTATCTATCTATCAATCATCTTTCATCTATCTATCTATCATCTTTCATCTATCTATCTATCTATCTATCTATCTATCTATCTATCTATCTATCTATCTATCTATCTATCATCCATCTGTTATCTCTCTATCTACCTATTATCTATCTCTCTATCTATCTATTATCTATCTGTTATCTATCATCTATCCGTCTATCTATCATCTAACCATTATCTATCTATCATCTAACTATTATTTATCTATCTATTATCCATCTGTTATCTCTCTATCTATCTATTATCTATCTATCTCTCTATCTATATATCTATCTATCGTTCTTCTATTATCTATCTATCTATAAATCATCTATTTATTATCTATCTATTATCTATCTGTTATCTCTCTATCTATCTATTATCTATCTATCTATCTATCATCTATTTATTATCTATCTATCTATTATCTATCATCTATCCATCTATCATCTAACCAGTATCTATCTATCTATCATCTAACTATTATTTATCTATCTATTATCCATCTGTTATCTCTCTATCTATCTATTATCTATTTATCCATCTATCATCTATCAATCATCTTTCATCTATTTATCTATTATCTATCTATCCATCTATCATCTATTATGTATCTATCTATCATCTATTATCTATCAATCATCTATCATCTATTTATCTATCTATTATCTATCTGTTATCTCTCTATCTATCTATTATATATATGTTATCTCTCTATCTATCAGTCATCTATCTATGTATTATCTATTATCTATCTATATATCATCTAACTATTATCTATCTGTCTATCATCTATCTATTATCTATCATCTATCTATCAACTATCCATTATCTATCTATAATCTATCCATTATCTATCTGTCTATCTGTCTATCATCTATCTTTCATCTGTCTATCTATCTATCTATCTATCAACAAGTGTTTCAGTTTGGGTCTTTTTTTTAATGTAGAGCCTATTATCACAGAATCTAAACACCCAACACTCTAAACAAGATGCAAACAGAAGCAGCTGACAAAATGCTGGCCTGAAACATTGTGAATCTTCCTATTTTGTGCTTTGTTTGCACAGCTCATGCATGAATGCTTTTCCTCATCTTACTGAGATTTTGTTTGTTAAGAGATTGAGGATAAATGAGGAAATTTATATTTTGTGACTTGAACTGGAAGTGCAGAAATATTCCTAATGTTGTACACTGTGATTTATTTATTCCTGTTTTGTTAACATAAAGATTTATGGTAATGAAGAGGAGTTCCTGGACATTGCTTTCTCCCTTTTCCAAATCTTATTTCATTTCTTAATCATTCCAAAATGTCACAAAGCCTCAGTTTGCTACATGTGATGCTGCTGCTTCTGAAAAGAAAATCATGTGGATTGTTAAATTATCAGTTCCATTTGTTTATCTTCAAAACTAAAGAGACCAGAAAACAAAGAGGAGCCTTGGGGAATTCATAGTAAATCTAATCAGATGCAAAAGCATTTGTAAATCTCTATGCATCTTCACAGCATTTGGTCTTTGTGGTAAGCATCTTTTCGGGAAGGTGTTTGTGGCAAAGCTAAGAAGAGGAATTTGGTGTGGCAAAACTAACATCAGTAATTTGTTATTTTCTAATAGGGAATACTATGTATGTGCATGTGTATGTACTCTGTGTGTGTATATATATATATATATATACAGTTTTCTCACTTTCTGAACAATATTCATTGCTTGTTTTGGAGGATCCCATAATGACCTCTCTAAAGCAGAACTCACTCTGATATTCAGCTCCTGATATTACAAATGCAGAAGATGAAGCAAAATAGAATCATAGAACAGTTCCAGCTGGAAGAGACCTTGAAGCTNGCCCAAAACTGGATGCAGTACTGGAGGTGAGGCCTCCCCAAAGCTGAGCAAAGGGGCAGGATCACCTCCCTGCTCTTAGTATAAAGGCCACTACTCTAAGTTTCAACACTCCCAAATTATCTTTTCAGTTTGGGTGTCTGTCCCTAGTGCCTAACCTCTAGCTGGTGGATGTTCTCCATGCTGCCACAAGTATCATGGTGCTCAGCTCTTCCACACTTGGACCATGAGGCTCTAATTCCTCCCACCTCTATTTCTTTACTACTCTTTGGCCCTCTCTCAGGCTTCAGTAGTTAGGTATCTGAGAGTCAATTTCACACCAGTGGAGAAGAAGAATCTTCTTCAAACAGTTTTGCCATCTGTGAGATCCATTTAGAAGTCATTTACCTCTGCTGTTCTAAAGCCATCAGCAGTTATGCACATGGATAATTTTATGGACTGGGTTAGATCCTTGAATAGGTAGAGAGACTCTCTGACAGGTTACAGAAGTGCCAAGCTGTTTGCAGCTAGAAGGCTTTAGCCTTTAAAATTTTCTGTATTATGGATGTTTTTTGCAGCTTCTAGCCATATTCTCCTTGTTACTGAACACCCTTCTTGCCCCAGTTCATAGATGTTCTCCTGGCACAGGGATGGATATGCCTTACTCAGGAGCCAAGTGAGTTTGACACCAGCAGTGTTTAGATTATGGAGCATCTAATGAGCAGAGGTGCAATTAGAAGAAGTTCAGAAGCTGTGGGTGAACACACAGAGAGTGTAAGAGTTGGAGAAGTCTCATTTGGCCCTGTGGTTGTTCAGGGGCAGGGAGTAAAGATCTGTGCCTGTGGCAATTGCATTGGTGTTTATCAGCAAGGCAAGTGATTTTAAAATGAAGATTAAAAAATGACATTGCCTGCTCATAATATCAGATCAATTCTATCTCTTTTATGGTATATGTAGATGATATTTTGGGTTCGATGTAATCTACAAAAATATGATTAAAATGCCTTTTTTTTTTCTGTTTATTTCATTCTATCATCCATGATAAGATGACATCGCTGAACTGAAAAGCCATATTCATTAATAAATAGTCCTATATTTTCAACAGCAGCTTGGGAAAAGATGAGTTTTATCCATGCAGTGAAGTAAAAGCTTCAGCAGAGCTTCATTTCTCTGCAAATGTCAAAGAAATCTTTTGAGTCTGCAGCTTCCACTCAGTGCACACTATTTCTACACAGCTGTGTTGATTCCTCCTGAGCTTCACTCTCAAGATCTGTCTCTCTTCAGCTATTCTCTACACTGCATTTATCTCCCCTGTCTGTACTGACAGCACAGGGCTAGCTCACCCCCTCCAGAGGCAAACCCCACAGCTCTAGGATCAGCATCTAGCTGGGCTCACCCTGCACAGAGCTGCCAGGGTCTCTATTAGTGTGACTGGCTGCTTGTAGGACTGGAGGTAGGGCAGGCTCTAGGGAGAAGATTGCAGCTTCAGTTTGCTGTTTCCTAGGAGATTCAGTTGAGAGCAATAAGTGTGGCTGAGCTTGTTTGGAAAATCTGGTCCTTTGCTAAACCTGGAAGATCTTGCTCTCCCACAGCTCACCCTGCTGGGTTTGCTCTTGTGGGAAGTCTTGTTGCTCAGCATGGCCTGCTGAGACAACTGAGCTTCATGGGCTTGGACCAGAGGACCATCNGCCTTCTCTTGTCCAGGCTGAACAATGCCAGCTCCCTCAGCCTGTCCTCAGAGCAGAGGTGTTGCAGCCCCTGAGCATTCTCGTGGCCTCCTCTGCACCTGCTCCATCAGCTCCATGTCCTTTGTGTGTTGAGGGCTCCAGAACTGGACCCAGTATTGCAGATGAGTAGATGACACTCAAAGAAGAATCTGGAAGCAGTGACTCAAGCTTTTGATATCCCAGAAAGTCCTGAGTTGGAAGGGACTCACAAGGATCATTAAGTCCAACTGCTGTTTATGCACAGGACAACCCCCAAAGTCACACCATCTGTGCAACAGTTACAAACTACAGCTAAAGCAAAACTGTGCTTGGTGTGTCTAAGAAAAGTATTAGAAATAGACCAATAAACCTCTAATAATCTTATCTTAGTTGTATATGATGCATAAGTCTAACTTCTGAATGATATTTTAATATATGGAGATGAATGAAAAGGAGACTACAATGGCCCCTGAATTAGCAAGTGGATTGTGTCTGACCAAACTTTGGTAACTGAGCTTGTCTGAGGAGATTAATTTAGCCCTTAATCTACTTTCATTCAATGCACATGGAAAATTATGACATACTTGGAACAAAAGGTGGATTAACCCAAAATAAGAGTGTGGGAGAGAGAAATCTGTGATAAAACAAAAGTGAATTGTTGGCTGTAATTCCTCAGGAATCAGTATCAAACCCAATGCTATGGAAAATATCAGCAGTATCTGAGTACAAAAAAAAATAGCAATGTGTTAATAATTTTTTTTTTGTCCAGAAATACAAATGTAGCAGACATTAACAATATGGAAGATGATCAGAAGCTCACATGGGAAGAAAGAGAGAGGGCTGAGAACTGGGACAAGGTATGTGATTTAATTAGTTTGAAAAGCAAGGTAATGAACATAGGGAGCAAGGAGAATTTCTTCAATCAGAACTTCTGCAATCATCCTAAGGCCCACTGGTTGAAAGAGGAAGACTTAGGGGTATTAGTCAGTCAAAGAATTATTATGCATCACCTAGGTGCATATAGCAGTGAAAAAATGGAAATACAATTCTCACATCTATCCAGTGAGACTTCCAGAAAACCAAAGCATTAAGTATTAATTATAAGTTGCACTGGTGAGACATTACCTGGTAGAGAGTTTAGAATTCCAGTCATAAAAACTCAACAAGTTAAACTCCTAATGGAGCAGGGGAGAGAGGAAAACTGTTAATAATGCTGCTAGAGAAGCCAAAAGCCTGTTTTGTGCCCAAAGCTTCTCAATGTGTTTAATGTAACAAAAGCAAAACCAAGAGTACTTTTGGTTTTTTCCTATAAAGATACAAAGAGATTAGATGGAAAAGGAAAAAGAAGACCCATTAAAGCTAAGGGACAATTTTGCCCTAAGTAGGACATAATAAAGGTGGCATAGAAGTGAAAAAAGGTGTTCTAGAAAAATCTTATAATAGAAGTGCTGGTGGCAGAAACAGAATTGGTATCAATGCATAGTGTTTTCTGTGAAAGAGATTTGATTTGATTTGATTTGGGGTTGGTAATGATAAAGGAGAGCTGGAATCAGTTATGTGGAAGTGCATAAAAGCAAGGAAACTCATGATGGAGCTGGGAAAATGAAGCCCAAAGAGACCAAACCCCTGAGTGTAAAGAGACCTACATTGTTCTTCAGCATATAGACCTAATCTGTTGAAATCAAATTAACCAGCAACAATAAAACTTCAACTAGTAAAACATCAAGCAGCAGAGAGGAAAAAAAAATGCTGAAGAAATTCTTCAGTGGAAATAGCCACTCTAGTTTGCTATCTGTATATCAGTGATATATATGAATATATGCCTATCTATAGATATTTCTATTGATCTATCTGCCTGTGTTAATTGTCAGGGCCCCAGAGGCATGATCTGGTATTACTTCTTTGATGGAAAAGGTTTTTCTGCTTTTGGAGACCTGTGAAGTTTGCTGTTGCTCCTTTCTGACCTGTAAGTCCAGGTTTGTACACAGTGTTGAGGAGCAATTGAGCAAGGAGTCTGGATTTGGGTGGGATGTGTAGAGAAGTCTGGCATCTGGGAAGCATAATACTTGATTTAATCTTTCATTATCAACCTGAAAAATATGGAAGCAAATGAAACTGAGATCTTCTGAGCATATAACTGAACCAGTTAGGAGCACTGAGGACACAAGTGCTTCACAACACATTCTGTTAAATCCTAGTCCTAGTGCTGATGAATACAGCAGGACTAGCACAAAACACTGCAATTCCTCTACAATCCCAGGAGGTGCAGTGGCATGTGTCCTAGGTGCTTTTAAATTCAGTTTGGGATATTCCATATAGCACTATTTGGTACAAACTTGCCTGCAATAGCACTCTCATTTCAGCACAAGCAGTACAGAAATGATTCCCATTCCTAGGTAATTTCCCTCTGTGCTGCTGCCAAGAGGAAGGAAAAGAAGTTCATTTTCCTCTGCAGTTACCAACACTTGAGACCCAACAACTTTAAAACAAAGAGATATGTTTTTCTTCTTCACTTTCTCTCTTTGCCCTTCTGGAGTGTAAAACAGAAATGGTATTTGTGAATCTAAGCAGCATGTTGCTCTCACACTTCCCCAGTCCCAATCATTTTCTCACACTGCTTTTTTCTTCCCCCCCTGAAGATCTACAGCAATGTTCTGGTGTATTAGAAAGCTCTTCCACCCTGGATTCCTATATGTGGAATGAGTTCCATGCAAACCCCAGAATATTCTCAGTATGCAGACAACATTTTAATGCCTCCTCCAAAAGCAAGCTTTCCTCTAAATAGAAAGAGACTGAATTCCCAGCAAAGGAACTTCTCCAGCTCAACAAATTCCATTTTTTTTTCCCCCTGAATTCACAGTTGTTTGGATCTGTGTGTACTTTGCTTGTTTTGCTTGAATGCACTGATTGTATGTTAGTATTTGATTGATGGTAAGTGGTTGGTAACTAGAGAGGGAGAGAGGAACCAACAGCAAAATGCTGCAGGGGGAGCAAAAGACCAGGAGGGTTGGATGCATTTCCTACTGAGGTCTTCAGGAGTGTTTCTCCTGATTTCATTGAGCTTTAGCTCTTGTCCTCAGTGAATAAAAGTGAGGTTCATTAATAGTAGTTATTAAATAAAAATTATCCCAAAAGAAAAGTCCAACTCCCACCTTCCAAAGAGCTCTGTGGAAAGAGAAACAGGAATTACTAGAAGGTGATTTGGGTTTTAATTAATAATGCAAGCACTTTGAAATGAGCTCACAACTTCCCTCAGAATTGCAGAAATGCCTGTGTTAGAGAGGGTTTCTTGGTTTATTTCCCTGTGTTAGAACAAGAGAGGATCCAGGGAGCTGAGAGGAGGACACAAAGTCTTTCCTCTGCCTTGTGCACCTAATTTCAGAGTTAGCATGTTGTTCCCTGCCACGTTGCTAGGTTGAGGACATGGCCCCAGGTATGATCTGGAGCAGAGCTGAATGTGCAGCACAGATGAGGCATTGCAGTCAGAGAAAGACAAGTTAGCTTTGGGGACACTAGCTTTGCCTTTGCCACTTTCCCTATGGCCAAAGAACAGACACTTGGACTCATTTTATCCACTAGTAGAGATGTGCCCTGAGAGTCCTGCAAGCCAAATGCTTTCCCCCTCTGATGCCTTTTCTGCATTCTAACTACCAAAACTCCTGCCTGGTTTTCAATTGGCACAAAACTAATGGTGCCAACCCAGCAAATGCTTTGCCAGGATGCCTCAGAGTATTATTCCCTGACATAGCACTGCTTAGTTAGAGAGAAACATTTTCAGCATCCCTTCTTCTGTCTTCTGTTATGTCAGCACTTGCAGAGTGTCATTTTCCTGATATATTAATTTGTTATTTGGAATTCACAGAAGTAAAATATGAAAGGGGTAGAAGGAAGCAGACAGGCAAACAAAGAAGGATAAAACAATGTAGAAAACTGCTTGGCAATACATACTAAAGTCAATTTATTTTAAAATATCTCCTTGCTTGTAGTATTACTTGGAAAGCAGAGACAACTTGAGCCTCTCCATAAATTCAGGGCAAGTCATGCTATAAAATAACTGTGTACTTTTTATAGCTTCTAGAGCCATGAGTGGAGAGGGACATCTGCATGATGTGGAGTTTCAGGAGTGTGGACAGAGGGACTCTGATCTGAGACTCCTCTCACAGTCCATGACGAAAAATTCTAAGGTAGAGAGGGTATCTAGTTTGCTTTTGTCCTAGTCCTAGTGGGTGTCTAGTTTGCTCCATGTCCTTTGTGTGTTGAGGGCTCCAGAACTGGACCCAGTATTGCAGAGGAGGTGTGAGCAGAGCAGAGTGCAGTGGCAGAATCACCTCTCTGGCTCTGCTGGCCACGCTTCTCTTGCTGCAGCCCAGGATGCCATTGTGCTTCTGGGCTGCCAGCGTGCACTGTTTGCTCATGGCCAGCTTCTCAGCCACCAGCATATATGTTCCACTGTTTCCTAAGGCACTCCTGGATGACCTTGGCCACCACTGGAGTCAGGAGTCCTGAACATAAAGCAAGGCACTAATGCCCATGAGTAATCTGATAGAGAGTACAAGCACTCCAGCTTCAGCCATACAAAGAAGCTTGAGTCCACAGGGGTAAAGAGCATCAGATCCCTTGGAGGATTCAGCCCTGAAGGCTTTGAGCTAGTGATACTCATGCTGACTTACAATGGCTGTGCTTGGGAAGGAAGAAAATCTAGGAGCTTCAGCACATCCCAGTGCTAGAAGAAAGAACTCTCTGTTGTCAATCCTGAGCAAAGGGAATAATGCTGTAGAAAGGTTGTAAAGCTGCTCTCCTCTTGCAGAAGCTAAAGTGACAGCCTCTTAATCCAACTCAGCCAAGTGTTCTCAGGTCCCATTTCAAGGGAAGCAGACAATGCTAAATTGAGCAAAGCAGGTGGGCTGGTGAGAGGGAACAATGGAAGAAACAACAGGCAATAGGGGCAGAGTAGTCCTGCAGCTGTCTCAGCTTTGTCTCCTTGTTCCAGTGGTGCCACTTGAGAAAGAACAGGATTTAGCATTCAGGAGAGGTGCTAAAGGCTGAACATTATTTTGCAGAAATGTTTTTAAACTCCTCTGCTTTTTTTAGTGACCTTCAGTCTCAAACTCTCAATGATCTTTTAAAACAGGAGGAAAACAAGCAAAACATTTGCACTCAGGTCAATCTAAATGAAAGCCATTTCTGGGGATTTTTAATATTTTTTTTCCTAGCTTTTTTGCAAGTAATATTTTATCATTTCATTTCTCTTTTAATCCCTCTTTGTTTCATTTGGCAGCCACAACAATAGTTTGTAGCCTCTGGCAAGGAAAAGAGATGAGCAAATATTCTCTGCCTTGGAAGTTAAATGCATTGCCCCAGTGACAAACTTCTTCAGCTTTCCAGCTCCCATGAATCCTGAGCCTACTCTGAAATTGGGTAAGTCAGCAGCCATGCCAGCACAACCCCTTGCCAGGATTCTTCAATCAGACCAGTCTATATTGATTTATTTTAAAATGTATTCAGCATCAGTTCCTCTGTTTGCTGTCAGTTAGCTATCCTGTCACAAGCTTTGATTCACCACCTCTTTTCTACAGCAAATCCATTATCAAGCAACCAGTGCACCTTGGATTTGATGCTGACAATACAGGATCAATGTCCCAGGGGTTCAACCCTGAATTTCAATAGTTCAATTAAATTCCTTGAATACTGGATTCAGCCAGAACATTGATTCCACATTGCTTCCATGTTCACCTAGGAGACATCCTTCCACAGAGAACCTCTGTATAGTTCCCTTGTCAGTATATAATGAAGGGAAAAGAGAAGATATTGAACTGGAGGAAAGATAATCAAGTGTTGAACCTGCTGAGCCTATTAGGTGAAAAACTGTTCAGGAGGATGCTGCAGCAGCTGAAGCCACTGGAGGATACTGTATGTAAAATTGGGGTTCTATTAAAAATGTATAAACATATCCAGGATTAGGTTTAAAAGCTATTGCTACAGGTATGAAATGAGCTTAACTGAGAACTCCTGGCTTCCCTCTAGGCTCATTTACAACTAACCAAGGGAAAAAATAAACTCTTTTATTGCTTGAATAATTCTATGCTCCCTATAACAGTACTTAATAGTTAATAAGGATTTATGCCTCTCATAACTGAAAGGTGTATCTAGTTTCAGCAAGTGGGAAGTCTTGTATTACAGGTACTAGTAATTCATCACCCGTTACTTTTTCACAAACAATATTGGAAGAAAGAAGGAGAAATAGAAGAGTCTGTGCAAGCAAGTGCATGTGGAACCACAGTTTATTACCATGTAGAATGATTCTGTAAAGAATGCCCTAACTTCCAGGCCCAAACCCCAACTTCTCTGGGGCTGTTTCTTTGGATTCAGCAGTTTACAACTGCATGGTGCCCTCAGTGACTAGTAATTCATGCCAGCTGCCAGTGAAACAGCTTCCCTCCCATCCAAAAGCAGCTGCAACTCTGTAAATGCAGGGTGCTCTGAGTAGGGAGAAACATTCCTCCTTTGTCTGCAGCTGCAAACTCCTTGGGAGCTGCCTTGCACAACACCCAGAATGAGAAGTTCTGCTTTTAAGAAATAGCTTCAGCCCTTGCTGTAATGGAAGAAGGTAAAAGAGCAATAGATGAGAGCAATAACTGAGAAATCAACTGCTCAGACAACAGAAAGATTGCTGTGGCTTAGAAGACCTTCATGTTTAGAAGAGAACATCTATCCTTATGGTCTAATCCACAGATCATTTTTCATTGACAACTAAGGGACAACACATTCCCTTTTTAACAACTTTACTAGGATTCCAATTAAGAACAAAATCCAATTGTTTCTAGTTAAGCATTGTGGTTCTTGAACATTTAGGCAAAAGCACCAAGTGAGGTTCTGTGGCAAATGGTCCATACAAGACATACCATAATAATACCCTGGAAAGCAGAGCATTTGTAGGCCTTTCAAGATCAATGCTTGCCCTGCTATGGCCAGCAACAGTGAAACAAAAGAGCACTGTAATTTTAAAAGGAGACAATTTCTTTTTAATACACTACAGCCATTTCAATTCCAGAGGTTAGATTCCCAGCTGACTATTCTGATTCTTATTCTTTTATTTGTTATACTAGCAGCCAGAGAGCCATTCTGAACTGAGGTATTGTACAACCACTCAGAAAAGCACACACACAAAATAGTTTTACAAAGTGTGAATGAGGAAGAGTGAAAGTTGGAAAGGACAAAGCTTGGAGTACATAGCTCTCCTTAGGTTTAGTGGTATGTTAGTGATATGTATGGTTGGACTTGATGACCTTAAAGATCTCTTCCAATCTTAATGATTCTGTGATTACAAGATGGGTAAAACCATTTATATGTACAATAAATGAACACATTGGGTAAAAACTGACTGGGCAATAGTCTCAGCTTAAAATGGTATTAACATGATGAAAGAGAGGAGGATAAACAGATGGCTACTCTGTCTTCAAAGAACAATGTGTATTTATTTGTCAAAAAGGCAGTCTTCTTTCTACCAAGGAAAGGAGTCAGATCTCTTTCAAAAGCTTTATTCCTTCTGTTGACATCTTCTCAAAGCACAGTGAAATTTTTATTGGCAGCATCTCCAGGGACACCTTTTTAATATCTTCTGACAGTGAGGATCTGCCCTCTGACTAGCTGGGTCATTGAGGGTAAGTCTCCCTTCTCTACCATCATTCACCACACAGGTCTTTTTTATTTCAATCATTACTTCACTAGAGCAGGGACTAGTTTCAACTTTGTGGAGGTAAAGTTAGAACATACATCTCTTTTCTTACTTGGGTCCCTTAAACTGAATTGGAATGTTAAAGCTAATAATAATACTTGCTTGACTAGGATTTCTGGATTGTTCTCCTAGTGTACAAGTGCAGTGATGGTTCATTATCCAAACATGCCTGTGACACAGACTCTTGCCCTGTGTGGCTGAAGCAGAGCTCATCCAATTAATTTGTTCATGAAAGACAAGCTGGTTTTAAAAGAGGGGCTAGCATAAAGAGGAAAGGACAACTTTTTATTAACTTTCTGCCTTGTCTCAAGACATATTTATTGCTTTCTGCTCAAGCACAAACAATAAAAGCCTGGGAACACAACCGAGTGCGTGAAAAATCTTGCAGCTCTTGTGCATGTAGAGAGATTGGACTTTGGATGGAAGATACTCTGTGCATTTCTTAAAGGCTGAAACCTCAAGGATTTATAAAATGCCTCATTTGGAAAGAGAACAGCAAGTGCAAAAGAGTGACTTTCATAATGCATGGGAGCAGCATTATTAATTGAAGAGGAGGACACTACAAGGATGTGTCAAAGCAAAATAACCTTCAGCTAGCAGGAAGAGACTGGGCTACAGGGCAATTTTATTGCATTTTAGAGGCAGGCACTGTTTTTCACGTTGTGTTACCAGAGATACCAATGAGGTATTCAAGACAGAGTTGTTGTTTGTTTTTTTTTCCCTAAAAGAAAGACTACTTAGAAAGCCTCAGGAGTGATACACAGAAATTATAGGATGGAATAGGGATATCTTCTCTTCCTCAGTCTGCACAAACTTCTGCCAGTGGTGTCTTTATGTATGTCTGAGATAGATGGAAGTTGGATACAGTAAAATAGAGTAAATTCACCATTTAAAAGGGTTAATTGCATTCACTCAGGCAACAAGGGACAGCCTGCATTGGCAGTTGCTCTGCTGGGACACCTATGAGTTGAGTTGCATGCTCACAGTCAGGGCAGCTACTCCCTTTCTGGGTGCTGAGCACCTACTGCTACTGGGCTGAAAGCTGCTGGAGAGAGTCCAGCACAGGGCCAACAAGATCCTGAAAGGAGTGGAGCATGTGCCCTGTGAGGACAGGCTGAGAGAGCTGGGTCTCTTCAGCCTGGACAAGAGGAGACTGAGAGGAGACCTCAGCAATGCTTAGAAATATGGGAAGGGTGAGTGTGAGGAGGAGAGAGCCAGGCTCTGCTCAATGGCATTCAATAGTAGAAAAAGAGGGAATGGGAGCAAGTTGGAGCACAAGAGGTTTAGTATTAAGCAGAGGAGAAACTTGTTTGCAGTTCAGGTGCCAGAGCACTGGCCCAGGCTGCCCAGGAGCCTGTGGAGTCTCCTTGTCTGGAGCCATTGCAGAGCTGCCTGGACACATTGCTGTGTGAGCTGGTCTAGGTGCTCCTGCTCTGGCAGGGGGGTTGCACTAGATGATCTTTCTAGGGCCCTTCCAACCCCTGACATTCTGTGATTCTGTGAGGGTGCTAATAGTGGAAGAGACTTTATCAGTCCTGAAAATGAAGACAGATGTATCTGAGTGTCTGGCAGAAAGTTCTTGCCCTCCAGATTATGAGAGTAATAGTCATTAGCAGGTTGAGAAGCTTCACATACATTAGCAAGGTAGGATGTACAAGTCACCTCAGGATATAGTGAGTTAGAAGTTAGGGCAGTGTTCTCAAACTTATGATTGCATTGAGAGATGGGGTCATGCTCAGAGAGTTTTATTGTCTGTCTAAAAAACCTGCCTTGAGAATTGTTTGTCCAGTTATGAGCAAACTGGTTTCACTAAGACTCCTGGTCCTCCTTGACCTTTCTATATTGCAGCTATAAACAGGGTAGATCCTCACTTGACTTTATTTTTCATAGGTAGGCAGATGTTCAAACACTTCCAGCATTTTCAGCAGGTAGCATCTGCACTTCCATTTAGAAAAGATTTGTGCCACACAAGCAGGCTATACTGAATTGTGCTGCAGTACTAACTAACCATGCAATCCAGTCTGAAACAGTGCTAATTAGCAGCTGCTGAAAACACTGACTGGTCAATACATGACTTCCAGGGAAAGGTTTTGCAAACCCACAATGAAGCCTGAAATATGCAAAGTTCTACTGCCCAGAGTATGTTTTGGAGTCAGGGTGCTCTCAAATGATGAGTTTTTGAGCTGTATTGGGTCCATGAAATAAATATTGTCAAAGGTAATTCATACTGGAATAATCTTGCAGACTACACTATTTTCAGCTGAGACAGCTTTCAAAAAATACTCTTCTTAACTCGGTGGTAACAATGGAAAACACTAGAGCTCATTACATTGCCTATATCTGGGAATGATACTCTGATCAAAACAAACCCCAAACCAAACCATTCCCAGAATGAAACAATGCTTATTCATCAGCAAGTAATTTGGACTGGACAAAATCATCCACTTTGAAGGACAGTAAAAGCAATATAATGGAATACTACTCCTTTTTAACTCCGTAGCATGTGTTTTATTGAGGGTGCACTCCCACAAGCCTAATGGTTAATGATACCCTGCTTTAATATAAATTCATTTCATTCCCCATTTTCTTCTAGCTTTTATGTTGTTCTTTTTTTCCCCCAAAAGTCTTTGCTGTTCACAGGTAATACACATATGGAACAAACAATAACTGTTCTCTGTAGCAGAAACAAGAAGAGAATCTGAGTATATTTGAGGATAGACTGATTTCCCAAACATAAAAGATAAACAGAATATTTCTCTATTTAATGAGCACTGCATTTGGAGCACTAGAAAGAAAAGAAAAATGCATCATGTGTCCTTTTCCCATAATCATATAGCAGCTGTGCTTGGCCTGAATGAGCAGGGTTTGAAAACTTCAGTAGCAAAGATGAAGGAAGTTAATATGCTGATACCCTTAAATAATATATAGGAATTCTCAGGGAAATTGAGATCACAAGAACAACAAACTGGATTGAACCAAATACCCAACAGTCCATCTCCAACAATAGCCAGCAACAGATGCCAATAGAAAGGAGTAAACTAGGTCAAGCATACCAACGATGCTTTCTCAGCCTCCAGCAATCTGTGCCTCTCACATTTCCTGAGCCAGAAATGTCATTTTGAGGTGATATTTGGGGCCAGACTGTTAAGAGTATGGAAGAAGCTGAAAGTCTTTAAAATGAAGTGTTTGTACTGAGCCCACAGTAAAGTATCTATACTAAACTTCTAAAGTAATGCAGTTTTCATACAGAGTGTTCACTTTAAAAAGCTATTGGAGTGTGAAACATCCATTGCTAATTGGGGGTTGGGCTGGAGAGGTGTTAAAACAATGCAGGAGGATTGAAATTCTTTATAGTAGCTGTGAAACCTCTATGATAGAGCTGGAAATACCTCCAGAAAAAGGAGGAATAAAGGTAGTCCCATACAAGTCAGTCACTACTCACATGTAGTGATATATCTACTCTCCTGGGCTGTTAAGATTTAGAAGCAGCAATGAAAACAAAAACCAACTGAGAATTCACAGATATCATTGTTTTAGAACATGGAGAACCACAAAGCATTTATCAGGGGAAAAAGCCCAAGCAAACCCACAAAAACCTGTCAGCATGGAGTAAAATGATGATTAAATCCCAAGACAGAGTACTGACCACACTGTCACAGAACTCTTGCCTCCAGTTCCCATCTCCCCTAACACTCTATTTCCCCCCTGAACTTATATTCTGTGCTACAACTTGATCAATGCAAACTCACCCAAGATGGGATGGGATGGGATGGGATGGCATGGGATGGCATGGGATGGCATGGGTTGGGATGGGATGGAATGGGATGGCATGGGTTGGGATGGGATGGAATGGGATGGCATGGGATGGCATGGGATGGGATGGCATTGCATGGGATGGGATGGGATGGGATGGCATGGGATGGCATGGGATGGCATGGGATGGCATGGGATGGGATGGCATTGCATGGGATGGGATGGGATGGGATGGCATGGGATGGCATGGGATGGCATGGGATGGCATGGGATGGGATGTCCACCTAGAATCAGCTTCTTGGAGCAAAGATATTATTCCCCAGCAAGCAGTTACTGAAGAACATGAGCAGAGGAGTAGAGTTTTAGGTTCACGGCACATGCAGGCTGAATAAAGAAATCACAATAGCATTATTGCTAATCATCAGGAGGTCTTAATGAGAAACAGATCTCATCAATAAGAACTATGTCTTGTTGAGATTACAAATACAGCTGACAAAGTTATCCATGAGTACACACTTTGACCTAGTGTCTCATCACATTCTGATTACTAAATTGGCTCTATTAAAGAAAAAAAAAGAAATCAATGTGGCATATATTCAGTGGATTAAAAGTGACTGAGAGCAAAGCTAATTGTTAACTGGTAATCATCATCTAATAGGAATGTTGTTAGCCAGTTCCCACCATGATCTCTTTTTGCTTCCACACTAGTCAATATTGTTAGCAGTGATCTGGAAGAAAATATCATTGCTGGTAAGGTCTGAGGATTACACCCAATCATTGAAGTGGTAAATTAGGATAAAGACAGGTGAGCTCTACAGAGCAATCAAGTTCACTTAGCAAGACGAGGCCATCTGAGCATCATGCTTTTTAAAACAACCAGATTGAAGGGCAAGCATCTGTGAAAATGGAATTTAGGTCAGAATTTGCAGGAAGAGGGAGTGGTATTTGAAAAAAAAAAAAAAAAGTGCTGTTTCTGAAGTGATAAACAGATAATGTTCCAAAACATGAGCTCCCAATATATTGGAATCTGTAACAAGCCAAACAGGACTCACACTCGGAAATAAAAAGTAATGGTGAGAATAAGAACCAACTGTTTATTGCACTGGAATATACCCATTGATCATGTTAATAAAATAGCAACAAAAATCTGTGGTCTGCAAAAGAGGATGTTTACAAATTGGAAATATTCAATAAAGATCCAAAAGAACCACCTATGACCTGGGAAATCTGATTTTCTTCTAGGAGCTCAGTGCTCAGCCCTGAGAATGTACATGGGAAAGGCTTTGAGTTGGTTTGGTATCTCAGGGAAAGAATTCTGACTAGCAAACAATGACAAAACCTCTTCCACTAGCTAGGAAAATGAAACGAAACAAATTTAGACACATCATAAGTGCTTTTTAACATAGAAAACAATCAAAGGCAGAACCTATTTTATAACCTGGTGGAGCCTCTGCTTCTTGGAGGCCCTACCTTTTGTAGAAGATATTCCTTGGTCCACCAAAACTTGTGGATGCAGGAATGAGTCATCATGAAGGATGTCAGAAGAGATGCTCACAAAAATCTGTACATGAAGAATCTAAGACATTGTTATAGATGAAAAATGAGAGGAAAGATTAATTAAACAAACCAAGAAAGTAAGAAGGTAAAAAGGAAAATACTTTTCCTGAAATAAGATAGAGATTGGCATGTTAACACTGATGAACCACATCCAGAATAACCATTTAAACATTCCTAAACTTCAAACTTCATTACTCATCTCTGCAGTGCTAAGCAAAGATAACAGAAGAGGGATTAGATTTGAGCACATCCTGCCCACAGAAGGAGGAAAAGGGACACACCTGCTGGAAAATGCATTGCTGCAAAGCTTTGGACAAGTTTTGTTACTGTGGAAAGCCCAGGGAAAATGACTCTCCAACTATCCCCAGTGGCTGATGAACTCAGCCAGCAGGGCAAGTGAAAAGCAGCAGTGGCACAGGTCAGAGCCCAAGGAGGATGAATCCTGTGCAGGACTGATTCTGCACAGCATGCTGCGGGGAGGGCAGAGAAACATTTTGCACAGTAAGTTANTCCAACCCCTGACATACTGTGATACTATGAAGCAGTATCTCATGAGTCCTTTGCAGTCCATGCTGCTGGCCTGTAATCACGCCTTTACGTATGTATGTATGGCTAGGCTTGGCGAACGAAGCTCCAGGGAGGGCTCCAGCCACGCTCCTCCTCAG
>VWZO01011370.1:18392-28927 GCA_013396975.1 Bucco capensis | reverse complement strand
AGGAGAGGAGAGGAGAGGAGAGGAGAGGAGAGAGAAAGGAAGGAAAGACAAGACATGTAGAGGAATATTACTAGAGATTATTTAAATGTTCTAAGTGTGAGGGGATGTGTATGCATTGTATTTCAATCATACAAAACCCTGATATTTCTGTGAGTTAGAAATAAGTCCGTGAAAAACTACCCCATAAACTACTGGAAAGATTTTGGCACTTACCTCTGGGACAGCTTCTACTAAAGGCTCTTAGGAATGATCTACTGGTTTAAATTGTCATTCTGGTCTTTTCTGGAATTGTTTAAGAACAACAACTTAAGAACAGTTACTTTATTTAGTTTTCAACTGTTGTGCTAAAATGACAAATCAAGTAAAGCAAACCTGTAGTTCCCAGAGAACCTTTAACATTGTTAGCTTTCTCTTTGACAGTCAAACCTGAGTGGGAAAAGGCCCCAGCAGCTAGCAGGTGCTCACAGAAGGATGTGGGTGCCTAAAGCAGTGTGTGGGGCATAGATTCATTTCAGTTAATTGGAGGAGATGTGAACTGTTGAAGTTTCATAACAAGCTGCATTGACTTGGCATTTTTCCTTTCCTTCAATCATGCCTGGAGTAGGGAAAAAGGTTGGGGGGGGGGGAAGGACATAAACCATGCTAAATTATGAGATTTATGAGTTGGTAAGATGGGATCCACAGTTGTTTACGAGGCTGCCAGCACATAATTTCCAAGGTAGAGAATTAATAAGATGTTTTTATTGGAGTTAGACACAAGTCATCTATTCCTTGAGCACGCTGGAGTAGTAGTGAAATTATTCCCAAATATTCCTATTAATTACAGTACACCTGTAAGCAGAGCTGTGAGATTTGAGTNGAGGAGAAACTTGTTTGCAGTTCAGGTGCCAGAGCACTGGCCCAGGCTGCCCAGGAGCCTGTGGAGTCTCCTTGTCTGGAGCCATTGCAGAGCTGCCTGGACACATTGCTGTGTGAGCTGGTCTAGGTGCTCCTGCTCTGGCAGGGGGGTTGCACTAGATGATCTTTCTAGGGCCCTTCCAACCCCTAACATTCTGTGATTCTATGAGTTGTTTCCCATTGGTTATGATGAATTTGAGTTTGGGGTTGAATTTTTATCTCACAAACCTCTTAAAAAGCAGCAAGGAGTCCCTGGAATTCAGTAGTACACAAGAGTGGAATACCTAGGTCAGTCAAGTACAAGCTGCTGCCTCAGAGAATAACCTTCAGCAGTATTTCAGATGCCTTCTACTCACCTTGCATGCACCCATTCAGTGTGAGCAACTGAAATCTAGTCACAGGTCATGGGTAAATAACTTGTGGATGTGCTTGTCAATATGATCCATCTCAGAAAATTAATAACATGAGATTGATGGTAAGAGAGAGATCAGGTACTCCCAGATGGGACTTTAGTGTTCAACTGTTGTCTTGTTTTCATTAAGGACATCCATTTTTCAGATCATCCTTGGTGTTGATTGATAAAATGAGTATGAGAGGAAATGTTGGACAAATGTTGCATGTTAGTCCTTAGTCTATATATGCTGCATATATAAGAATGTGGTTTCAAGATTGCTGAGAGTCCACCTACCCACAACTAATTATCATGTCAAGGGATTCAACAGAAAAATATACTTAAGAGATGGGAAATGGGTTATGAAGAAACAAGGGAAAAAACCCCAGATTATGTACCACTGGCTACACAATGACTACCAGAGGATACAATATCTATCTACAAGCATTTGAATTGTGTTAACACCTAAGAGGCATGAGATTTGTTTAGAGAGGTCCAAGAGAGCATCACTAGGGTTAATGAAGTGAAAAGGAGCTAATAAAAATGCAGACTTTCCATTAGAACTTCCTGTGAGGTCTATCAGGCAGCAGTCATCTCCCTGAGGATGTAGGGGAGGCCCATCACTTGAATAATTTAATCCTAGACTGGATAAAGCACTCAAGAATGTATTGTAGGTAACAATCCTGTACTGAGTTATAGCTTATGGGTGTAACTGCACAGAGTTCCCATGGATTTAAGGCTCTTCAGTCTATGACAGGACTATGATCTAGAAGGTCACACCAATATTTCATCCTGCAGCAAAAGACTCTCTGGATCTCAACATGTATCCACCTGCTGTTTTTCCCCTTCAGTATAGTCCACAGCAGGAGAAATGTTATCCTTTTTGGATACAGTTCTTTCTATTTTCTTCCTCTTGATGCCCACAATGTTAGATGGGTGAAATTTATTGTGATGTCAGGCTATTCAAATTGTTGCTATCTTAACTGTCCTTTGTCAGTTAGGAACCACTGATCCTCCAGAGTTCAGTAAGGTCCAGAAAAAGCTGGTTTTTAAGGATTTTTATTAAACTTTGATAAAGTCTCAGGCTGTATCCTGGATCTGCCAGGGCAAAATTAACTCTGCTTCTAATATTGCCAACTCTGTGTGCTCACTATGAGAATTTCCATTTTTCATGGTTTTTTATTACTATGTAGTGTTTATTTTTATCATTGTAGAATAAATGTAATTTGCAGTCATTGTTTTTTACAGACAGTACAAATCTCTAACATTACATTATTTTTACTGTCCACTAGCAATGATGTGTTTGGCCTTCAATAGTCTAACACTTATAAAATCTCAGTCCCAGCCTGGCTTTTAGCAGAATTGAGAGTGGAATATACAGTTCCAATAAAGCAATATTGCAGTGTTAGAGAGTAACAGGATTAAAAATCATGTTCTTACTCTCTTTTGTGGCAGGACCAGAGAGTCCTGCATTTAACAGACTAACATGACCACTGAGGAGCACATCAAGGATGTGCTCAGTGTCTTGCATCCCAGCAATCCCTGAAAGGCTCACGCAGTGGATGTGACTTTATGTAGGAAATATGACTGCTATGATTGGGAGGTCAGACCTTGAAGGACTTGTCAAGAGGCTAGACAAGCAAACTGAAGCACTACAAAAGCATATTTACAGCTCTAGTTTTGAAATACTTTGGGGAAGCATTTCAATCACAAGAACATGTATGTCTTCCACTCTGAAAGTAGCTAAATGCTGATTGCAAAGGGTACATCCAGAACCCCAGATGCAATTGGGCTCTCAGTGTGGTACTAGGTGTGAGGAGGTTGCCCTTACATCTTTCTCAGTTCTCAAGGAAAATTCTGTTTGTTTTTCTGGGTGTACTTTGCATGTGAAAGTAGTAGAGAGTACAGGAAGAATGAACAAATAGCTGTTTTCTTGCCTATGACAAGAGAGATCTTCAGTTCCCTACAGGGTCTTAGACCTGCTAGGTGATGTTAAATATGTCTGTTTGCTCTGCTTTATTAAATAAAGTTGATAAACCACAGCACAACTCTGTGAATTAACCTGTTATCAGCTTGGTCCCACACAGACTTGCTCACTCCCCATCAGTGGGAGGGATAGAGGGGGAGAAAGAACCAGAAGGGCAAAAGCTGGTTGTGGTAATAATAATGGTAGCTGTAGCAAGAAACTAACTCTTTCTTGTAGTTTATGAGAATTACAGGAGATAATCCTTCCAGAAGGTACTCTCTAAAGATTATGATTCATTTCCTGAACCTTTATCTTGTCTTACAAGCCTTCGATTCGATTTTATCACTCCCTTCAGGTGAGTTTGTAGCGTGGTCAGAATATTCAGTAAACCATGGAAAGGTTTCCCCAAGCAGGGTGATTTCTTTGTTTTTATCAGAGCTTGGCAAACCCCAGTAAATTTCAATAAGCACTACATTTCTCCAACTGCTGACAGATCTGTAAGTTCAGTGGTTTTCTCACTCAAGTTGTTGAGTTTTCTATTACCCAGGAAAACACAGCACAAAGTCGAATAACATGAACAAAAATGAAACTACCTACATTTTATATAACTTCCTCTTTTGTTTTTTTACAGAAACATTCCTTGGATTTATTTTCTTGGTAGATGAAAAAAAAGTTTTAGCAACTGATAGGCATTTCTTTGTCCTAGTTTCTTAAGTGTTCTCTAATGGTTACAGATCTACTTGTAAAACTCCTGCCTTATCCAGCAAGAAAACTATTTCTATGAGCAAGAGTTTGCAGGGTCAAGGCTTATAATTGTAATGGAATACTCAGGCAGAACTAAATAACAAAGTGCAAAACACTAGTAAATTAAAATAAAGCTGGAATACACTCAATTAGCTAAATTACTATTGATATCTGTCATTATAAAGTACCCAGGGCTGTATAATTTGGTTCTAATCCTCTAAATGCACAACTAAGCAAGAGAGAGAACATATATTCCTACAACCCCCAGTGGAGACATTGAGATTATACATGCTCTTACTAATTTAAAGAGGGACTTTCACACTGGGATACATTTTAAAAAGAGAACATTTAAATAAAAAGCAATTTGGTCTGCCTGTAATTGTATTCCCCTTGCTGTTATTGCTAATTATTGAAGATATTTGTGCCTGAATGGGTGAACTCCTTTTTTTTTTTATTTTCTCCTTTTTTAATTTTAAACAGCTCAGTTTCTACTTCCACTAAATCCTGCTGAAATCACAGGGTCAGGGTCTTTCCTTCACATTCCAGTTTGTCAGTGTCAATGATCCTTGCTGGACACCAAGTGCCCATCACAACTACTCCCTCACTCCACTTCTCAGCTGGACAGGGGAGAGGAAAATACAGCAAAAGTCTCATGGGTCAAGATAAGGACAGGGAGAAATCACTCACCAATTACTGTCATGGGCAAAACAGACTCAACTTGGGCAAATTAGTTGAATTTATTACCAATCAAATCAGGGTAGGGCAATGAGAAATAAAAAAGCAAACTTAAAACACCTTCTGGCTGCACATTCCTTCTTCCCAGGCTCAACTTCACTTCCACTTTCTCTCTGTTCTCACCAAGAGGAGCAGGGAGATGAGGAATGGAGGCTGCAGCCAGTACATCACATATTGTTTCTGCTGCTTCAGAAGCCTAGCACAGTCAGTCAAGAGGTAAAGTCAGTGCACTCAAATGGAGGGAATCATACAAGTGCTTGGCTAAAAACTAAATCCAATTTAGAGTCATCCATATTCAAAATAGAAATAGTACTAAAAACTCAGAAGTTTAAACAAGGCTGATGGGCTTCCCACACAAGTTCCTCAGGCCATTAGTAGATCCTTTCTCTCTCTGCATGTCTCCAAATGGTTGTTTTGATGATCTCAGTCTTTTAAATCAAGTGATATATCAGCCACATATATGCTTTGGGCTAAATAAAGAGGTGTTTTTAAATGTGTAGGAAGCTAATTATCTATTGACACCCCCTCCCACCCCCCTCCTGGCCTTAGAACAGGCTAGTATAAACTTTGACCTTACTCTAGGGGAAATGAGAGGTGATGAGAAGATGATTATACTTAGAAACATTGATCCTTATTTCATTTAGGTGTATGCCTAAAAGAAAATGCCATTGCCTCTTGCCACACAGAGCAGAAGGAAAGCCCTGTGAGAGGTGTAGCTCTGTGATAAGAGTGTTAGCTTTGTTAACATTTTCATCCCAACAATGGCCAGGCTTTTTGTAGTCATTCTCTAGCATGTGGAGGAGTGGATTTGGGGCATGGTGGGCAGCTGGTCACTCCTCAGCAGTTCAAGCAGAATTATTCCCATGCTGGAGGTACCTCACATAGCTATCAACAGAGAGGTCTTGCCTCAAAACTTCTGTGTGAATCAACATCCAAGCTGGAGGAAAGTGAGGGATACTAAGAGCTGCTCAGGCTGCCCCTGTCTCTTGACCTGTGATAGAAGATTTTATAATTCCTGGATGGTGAATGACTCAGAGTTCCCTTATTATTATATTTTCAAGCCTAGGCTGGATCTTATATTCTTCTAGCCATATGAGGCTTTCAAATGTGGTTAATAGGATCAGAGAGCTTGGCTGTCCTCCAAATTAATATATCTGAAGGCTGAATTTCAGAAAGCATATTTGGAATAAAATGCCCCAAATATTTCCTAACTGAATTACCAGATCTAGTAAAATGCTAGCATGCTTTTAAAGACACATTCTGCTTTGCAGGCAACTGTAATGTCCTTTAATGCATTTAGTTGTTTATCCTGATCTCTTGTAGATATATACTACACAACTGAACATTTTCCTAATACATTCTTACTAACAATAATAATTTAGTAAATCACCTTGTTTAAGTAAAGATCTCTCTTCTGGCTTTAGTTTTCTGCTACATTAACCTCAGATGTGGCTATTAGATTATTTCTTAATATTGCAGCTCTTTTATACTTTCGGTGATGTGATTTAGCAATTACATGAACAAGGTACATAGCTAAGAATTAGGGAATGTGAAATGAAGAAATTATATGATGCTGGATTTGAAACAGCCTGAAAAAGTTGATTCTAGTACAAGTAAAGAGTCAACTATAGGATCCCTTGCTAGGTTAGGATGCTCAGACCAGAAATGCTAGCTATAGACATACTTAGACTATCATTTTCTGGCACTGTGGCTGGCTGGCAAGCAACAGTATTTGTGCTAAACTCTTGTAGCCTCCAAAACAGGGTAACAGCATCCAAACTACCTATTGGGAATGGTCCTAGTGTGAGCTTAACTCCCAAATTATGCCTGGGAATTATTTGAAAGAGCTCTAATTGGTACAAGCCAAAACTGTGCTAGGGACTGTTCTAACAGCTTAACGGATGATCTAGTTCTAGTTTGGGGAATATTTTCTGGCTCTGTTTAATTTCCTATCAGTGACACAGCCTGCAGATGCTAAATACATAAATAGTTCAAAAAATGTTTCAACAAACAGCAAAAAAAAAAATAATCTATTAAATACAAAGACACACACAAAGTGAGAAGTATGTATTATCTACAGAAGCAAGAAGAAGTCTCTTTAAGCCCCAAACAGCTGAGGACTAGAAGAGTGTCACTAAATGCTTTATTCTTACATCTGTTCCTGGGGATCTATTCTTGCTTATTGCCAGGAACAGAATAAGAAAGGGAGATCTTTGGTTTTCTCTTCAAGAAATGCAAGGGCAGATGCAAAAAGAGGTGGGACTGAAAGTGGTTCCATGCAAAAGGACTTTCCCAATATCAGGGAATAGGCTAGGTGAGGGGATAGAAGGGAGCTTAACTTGGAGGACAAAAAAAACCCAATTTATCCCAGACTCCTGGGAAGAAATGTTGCTTGTTGCTAATTTATTCCATCCAGCACAGAAGACTGTGAAGCCAGGCAGATGTTGCCACACAGTGCTGGGAAAATGAGTTGTCCCTCTGCCATAGGAAGAGAGCAGGAGACAAGATGTGGAAGGAGGTGTATGAGAGAGGATTAAAGGTTCATGGCAAATCTATGCCTGGGGCTCTAGAAAAGCAATTATGGAGGTGAGCTGATCACTTCCCATTACAGATGAACTGCTATAGCACAGAACCCTGCCACTTTAATACTTTAAGAAGCAGCTGTATGGAAAAGAGGAGATAACAAGAATATCTGGTGACTAAAGATAGACAAAAAAATAACTAGATTTTCAATATACTGACATTTAGCACTTGGTGCTTTGAAAATGTAACAGCTTTGGGAAGTGAACTCTTCCTCTGTACACATGTATGTGTGTGTGTATATATGTGTATGTAGGAATGTATACAGCTATCTATCTGTCTCTATCTATATAAAATATGCATCCAAAAGCACAAAAAGCCACTTGGTGTCATATAATACTATCTGATGGAAGGATAGGATATTGTGCATCCTTCAGAACTGCTCCAGAGAGCATTCTTAAGCAGAACAGTTAACTTGCATATATTTTAGATGAATGTTACATTTTTTCCATGTTTGATCAGTATTTGCTTTCTGATAGAGTACTGTCTATTTTCATACTGATTTTCTCTTTGTTAAGCCATCTACTTTTCTGATTAAAATATCCCTATTGTGCAGCCACGAGCACATGTGTGGGTTTGTGTCAAAAAGAGATAGTGCAGGTAACAAAAACCTCTTAGTGAGCAACTGGAACCACAGCCCAGTCTATGCCACAGGCCTGATTCTTCTGTGCCACTGGTATAACACTTTCAAATGCATTACAGCTGCACTAAGCTAATATCTGTGCTCTTGGGATCAGAGCTAGTCTCTCAAACAAAACCTGTGCAACTTCAAGAATTATTGTGATTTCAAAGGTATCTTTATTAGCTTCCTTGGTAAGCAATGTATTTATTGCTGACAGAAAGGAGAGGAGCAGTAACACTCAGAAGCAGCAGACTTAGCAAGTGCAAATGTCTTGCAAATTCCACAGTTATATCCTCTATTATATCCTATATATCCACTTAGATCCTCTGGGCTCTGTACCACATGGAATTGAAGTGTGCTGTTCCAGTTGAGTCTCCCTTTTCCACAGTGACTGAGAATTGTGCCTGTGTTTGCCTCTGCTTTTTAAACTGACAGATAATATGTTGTTGAACAGATAATAGGTTGTTGCTGAGGGACTGACAAGTGTGACTAACCAAGCAGAGGAGGAGGGAAAAAAAGAAAATCCATTGCTTTTAGACTGATCAATATAAATCTTCATCCCAATTGTGTGATCTTGGATGCTGCAAGAGTGCATCTGGAACAACTTTCAGAGGGGACACTGCACATTTATTAAACCTGAGACAGCACCACTACAATCAGCTCAAACTCAGGATCTGCTGAACACTGGAAATTCTCATTTCCAAATAGCTTTCTTTGCTTTAATTGAGGTTTGTTCTGCTGTCAGACAAATGCACCCTCAGCTGAATTTGAATAGAACTATTGCAGTCATCTGTGTCTCTACTGGAATGAAATGAACACATATCCTGCCTTTTTGTGTGGTTATGTCTAGGAATGGCTCTCAGATAGACCTGACTCCTATTTTTCCTAATTAAAAGTGCTAATAATTGTTTTATTAGATCTAAATGACACTTGTATTTGACAAATTCAATCTAAAGTGTGGCCTATCAACTTAATGACATTTTGAGGCTGGGCACAACTATACACATATTAGAAGAGAGTGAGATGCTTTGCAATAAAGATGTCAAGTGAAGAGAGAAAAACCAACAACAAAATATCTATGAAGGATAAACTCACACCAAAACATTGTAGCTAACAAGGTTTGCAGTTTGGGGTGGAATCAGAGCTAAGTCTGAAGAATATTATTTAGAAGGCTGATGGCAAAAATCAAGTGGAGAGGACTTTGAAGTTTCTGAGAAGTGTGATTTGATTTCTGTAATAAAAATGCAGGAAGTTTTAGAAGTGAATTTGCAAATACAGAATGAAAAGCTTCCCTATAGTTGTTTGAATTCTAGCAAGAAGTGCAACTACCTTTTTCATGGACTCCTCATCCATAATTCTTTACTTTAGACAATTGAGCACCTTCATTTACATTGTTCAGGTGAGGGAGATACTGTGATTGTACCACAAACTTGACAAATATTTGAAGTGCCACCTAAGAACCTGATAAAGTTACATCCCATAAGGGATAGAGACACTTTGTGGTACCCATCACAGCTTCTCAGGAGAAGAGGACAAGGCCATCATCTGCCCTTAAGAGTTAAAGCAGTGGTAGGGATTCTGCTTACTGGAGTCAAAATATTCTTAATAGCACAAAGCTGCTCCACAGATGAAATGAAGATAAAACATGGTAACAAATGTTGCAAGAAATTATTGGGAATATTTATGTTGCAGCTACATCAAAATCCTAGGCTGAGTTTCTTTTTTTCCAGGAACTGCAGAATCATTGGAAGTAGTCATGGAAACATTTCAATACATTCTGTGTTTCAAAGCAACTTTGGGGGAAACAAAACCAAACCACATTTGAAAATGATCCTGCTGTGACATTTCAATGTATTTTTTTAAGCCTGAAGGAAAAATGGTATTTTTTTTCCACTTTCTTCCACAAAAATATAGCCTCATGTCAGATTAAAAAAAAAACACCACAGAATATTAGATATTATCTAAATTAATTTCTTCAAGTATTCCAGCCAAAATGTTTGGTGTTTTTTGATACAGTTTGTTAAAAAATTTTAGACTTTGATTAACTACTTTGAAATGGGAGGAGAACAATTCTGCCATTTCTAGATGACTGAGATGTGACAGCCAATGTCAAGCTGTAAGGCTAGGTTGACATGATGAGAAGAAACTGAGCTGCTCTGTTTCAGCAAGTAAACTTTAGTTGGAAGAGCTGTCTCCTTGGCTTGGGCAGGTACTTTGCCTCCTTTTTTCTTGAAGTGATTCCAATAAGTGTATTTTATGCAAACAAGGGGACTATGATCATCCAAAAAGTGGCTTTGGAAGTATTGCAAGAGACCATCAGGTTTTTATCTCTCCAGAAAGAAGTCATTTTTTTCCTGCTACATATTGACACTGTGAGATGGTTAGTGAATCTCTGAAGATTTTCACAGAATCACAGAAGAGTGGAGGTTGGAAGGCACCTCTGGAAATCATGGAGGCCAATCCTTCAGCTCAGACAAGGTCAACTAGAGCATCAATGCTTTGGCCCAGGGGACAGAGTGCAGCTTTAGCAAGTTTGCAGATGACACCAAGCTGGGTGCCAGTGTGGATCTGCTTGAGGCCAGGGAGGCTTTCCAGAGGGA
>VWZO01011370.1:0-18365 GCA_013396975.1 Bucco capensis | reverse complement strand
GAGTCCCCATCCCTGGAGGTGTTGAAGAGATAGGTAGGTGTTGCCTTGGGAGGCATCATTTAGCAGGTTGCTAGGGCTAGGACAAAGGCTGCACTGATGAGCTTCAAGGGCTCTGTGTTAAGGTATCTGTTAACCTTAATGATTCTACAGTTATATGATTCTGGAGACTATTTTCCAAGAGAAAAAAGTTTTTTATCACCTAATCATTATCTTAAATTTTGAGTCTATGTGGGAAGGATTTGAAATTCAGACAAGCAAAAGAACTGTCTTCCTCCTATGATCTGGGAGAAGTAATTTAGTTTTTTAGAAGGGAACTAGTCATTAGAAGTGACACACGGAGATTTGCAAAAGTTGTCACCTCTTACAGAGCTTGAGATTTTTTTTCCCCTCTCCTTTTGTCAGAACGTATGTTGTCAGTCAATTGTATAAAAATAGTAAGGCAAAACCCAAGAGAAAACACATGGTGTGTTTATGGTATGCACTGTATGACTTGTGTCTTTAATATCTTCTTCTGAAACTTGGAAAACACTATTTTGTTCCTCTCTTTAGCCTGGGATACATACAAACACACACACACATTCCTAATAAATACACAAGGAATAATCTCGCAGAAGAAGACATATTTCTTTCCTCTTTATACCACAACACTTTGACCTCCTGATGACCAGCTGAGCTTATCTGGAGGGTACAGCTGTAAACTCTGGGATCAGTGATTACTCACATGAATGAAACCCTAAAAACTGCAGTGAATCATGACTGCAGGAGCTTCACAGCTCAGTGAAATAGCTCACCTGTGAGCTCTATTTTTGCTTGTCTGGAACAAGACAGTTCCAGTTCTTTAGTTCAAGTTCTCTAGGCTTGTTTCCAAAGCTCTGCCCTCTAAATCCTCCCTCCATCCTTGGAGGTGGTTAAGAAATATATAGATGTGTTAGTGAGGGACATGATTTAGTGGCATGAGGGTGACCTGCTGATGGTTGCACTTGATGATCTTAGGGGTCTCTTCCAACCTTAATGTTGCTGTGATTCTGTAACTCTGTGTACTTGCCATCTTGGGCTGGCTTAGGGGGAAACACAGTGAGAGATTTCAGAAGTTTTATCACCATTGCTCTTACCCAACTTCAAGATGAGAAGAAAGTCATCAGAAGCATCTGAGGGGTGGGAAGCAGCAGAAGGGTGACTTCACAGGAGAAACAGAATAGGTAAGATGAGGAGAGGGACCAAAATGGATACAATTTGTAGTTAGTCATGTGTTGCCATTCCCTGTTTTAGCTTCCCTAATGCAAGGTCTAGCTGTCTCATAAGCTTCCATCTGTACCTTCAAGATTCCTCTATGAAGAAAAGAAATATTCTTGCCTTTACTTCAGAATGGAAAAAAAAAAAAAGCACACTCTCTTTACCTAGATCTGTGGATTCCTTTCCAAGAAATGCAGAATGCTAAGTACTTCCAAAACACAAACAATTGAAAAAAGAAAGCTAAAACTATAGGAAAGCCTAGACTTGATGATTTAGGACTTCTAAACTAGGAAGGCAGGGCCTACAGCACTAATGTGAATTGATTTAAAGGTTTTCCAAATCAATGAAAATCACTTCCCTTAGACTAGAAGGAATTTGCTAGCTGAAATAACACTAGCTTGTTGATGCTTCTGCAACCAGTGTCATATCAATATCTGCTTATTACATATATTTCAGTGTACATTGGTTGGGTTTTTTATTACTTGGTTGCTATGATATTTGCAGATTTTCTATGGGAAACTACATATTTATTTTTTTACTGGCTGCAGTAGCCTTTTCTCCATCTTTTATGCAAGCATGGGAAAGTAGGGTAATCATTGCATATTAATTTATCCCTGGCTCCAATAAACCACTAAATGAGCATCACCACATTTTCCTGTGCTAACAAATGAGAGATCTTTTCCTCCTATATGTAGTAAGACAACTCTAACAGTAGGATGTTTGAACATAACAGTAAATCAGGAAACAGGGAAGTTTTACCATAGGAAGTGTATCAGTATGAAGTGGAATTTAGATTACTGTTCATTATATGAACAGGAATTCCAGCTACCCAGCTGAGGAAAAGATTGGCAATAAAATGAAGTGTAATAGAGGTGATTTTTTTGTTTGTTTGTTGTTTGTTTTTCCTGGAAAGCTTTGAAGAGAAGAAAATGGAAACTCAATATGTATCTTTATCTCTTTGTTGATACTCCTTATGTTGATATATTTGCATGTGGAGATAGAGAGAAAGAAAAAGAATGAGATAGTGTGGATAATATCACATTTTCATTAGTATACTTTGAGGAGGGCAAAGCTGAGCTTTTGGTACCAGCAGATACCACTTCCCCTACATAATCTTTGGCAACAGCTGCAGTATCTTGGAAACACAGCTTAGACTTTTCTGTGTCTGGAATCAGATCGAAATTAACAAAAGCTACAGCTATGGTGACAGACAGAAAGAATAGGTCTTTACAGGGGAGCTATTCTACTTCAATGCACTTAGTTAAGTGAGGAAAATCCCTTGCAGACCTTGCAGGTTTGCAGGAGGAGCCCAGTCAGTTAAGCTTTCTTACTTTATTGCTATATCCAGTCTGTAAGCACCTTTAGTTAGTCAGGCTGCTCTGGCAGCAAAAAACACCTCCCTCAAATCCTGGGTTATCAAAGAGTCAAATCATATTCCTCTAATCATGTCATCATCATCGATATATTGATATTAATTACATATCATATTGCATATCAATAATATATTCATTATCATCATGGCCAGGCTTCGCGAATGAAGATCCTGGGAGGGCTCTATCTACCTCCATTGAGTCTCTCCCTCAGTTAGAAATGCCTGCCAGTCCCTTTGGACATTCAAGAGAGTTTATTAAAGATTGCTACCAGTTACTTCTATTGAAAATGTCATTGGTTAGTATAGAACTATGTTAAGATAACTTATAGCAAGCTTGAAGCAATTTATAGCTTCATTGTAGAGGGGGGTGATGTAGAATCTTATTATGTAGATTTGTGNTGCTCTCCTCTGGCCTCCACTCAGCAGCTCTGCACACACACTAGTGTTAATGCCGCCCATGGTTTGGAGCAGGCACGCAGGATCACTCTGGAGGAGAAAAGACAGCGTAGAAAGAATCGTGTCTTGCAGCTTCTACCTCCTGAGGAGTCCTTGTGCTGTGCCTTTTGCAACTGCTCTTGTGTGTCCCAAATTGGCCTTTGCAGCCAGCAGCGCTTGGGAAAAGAGCTTGGGAAGAGCGTGGCTGGAGCCCTCTCTGGAGCTTCATTCACGAAGCCTGGCCATGATGATTTGTTAAGCTGTATTTCACTTGGAAGGGTTTTTTCCCCTCCTCCCATGACCAGCAGACTGAGCTAGAGAAAGCAGCACAGCCTTTCCTGACACACTGCAACATGACAATCCCACTGAACACTCAGATCTTGCAACGTGCTCTTTTCATTTCCACAAAGAAGCGAAGTATTAAACCCAAGATGAGCAACCTGTGGAGAAAGAAAACATTTGAAGGTGCAAGGCACAACAAGGAGACCTTTAGCACATCTCATTTCCTTGGTTCTTTTTTACATAATTTCTGTGGTGTTTTTTTTTGCCTGTGCTTGATTATTTCAGAGGTTTATGCTTGCCATAACTCATCTGTACTCTTTAATTGATTCCCCCCCAGTTATATCTTACTGCTGTGGGCATTCTAATCAATTAAGGATCTTCACTGAACTGTGGCCTCCTATTTTTACTCCTCCACCTTTCTTCCATTAAGTCTCTTCAGTGTGACCACATGCCTATTTGGGCTGATGGATGGATGTGCTTGTTTGTTCTTTGAACTTAAAGCAGGTTCTTTCATTTTCTTTTATCTTCAGGTTGCTTATCTCTGCTTGAATTTCCTCAAGCTCCTGTATTCTGTGGGGCTTGCTTTCATTTCCAGCTACCCCAAAAGCTGCTTGCACAGCATAAACCAGCATTTCTGCAGTGTTTATCAGGCAATCTTGTGATATTATTGCATCAATATATCTATGATTCAGTGTCATAACCAATGTTATCATCAGGCAGCAAGCACCTAAATAATCCTCTAAGATCCCAATAAAGCCTTGCAGTTTAATTCTTTCTACATCTCTCAAATTCAACTGGATAGCTAAACTTCATGGGATTTCTTCCTTCCTTTCAGACTGCTGTTCCTTTTATTCATCCCATATATTTGAGAGGCTGGCTATTGGTTTAAAGTCTATGTATTCCAGAGCTGTAAAATCCTGATTGTTAATGCTTTTACTGCTGGAGTTTTGTTGTCCTTAACATCTGGTGTGCTGTATCTTTAAAGCTGAGGAGTCAAATTCCTAGACAAGCCTACCCTCTGACCTCATTTGAAAAATAATTATGAAATATGAATATGTTGCTTTACTATAGAGGTATTTTATAGCCAAGGAAGAGAAACAATTTTTGAGGATTAATTTGATGTTCTGCTGTGAGGTAATACAGTTGTTTGTCTACCATAAAAAATCTCTCTGGCAATCATCTTCTCATTTTTTCCTTGCATGAAGGAAATAGAATCACAGAATATCATTAAGGTTAGAAGAGACCTGTAAGATCATCAAGTCCAACCATCTACCTATGACAAACATGGCATTAAACCATGTCCCTAAATAGAACATCTATATGTTTCTTAAACACCTCCAGGGATGGTAATTCCAACACTTCCCTGGGCAGCCTAAGCCAATGCTTGATTATTCTTTCTCTAAAGAAATTGTTCCTAATGTCCAATCTAAACAGGATGCTTCCTAAAGCTCTGAGGAATCTACATTTTCTGTGTCATATATTGTGCTGCATTTTAATCTTGCACATCCTGATTTAGGAAGTTTTCAGGCTGCAAGTATCTGAGGGGTTTCCACTAGTTAACTTGGACTGGAATTGGCACTGGATCAAAGTCTAGGCATTCCTCACCACCACCACCTTTTCCCTTCTTTAGCATCCCCAGTGGAACCTTAAAAAAGCATTGTAACACCAAGCTGCTGGCTCAGGCTTTTTTCCTCTTGAAGACATGGCATTAAAATATTTTTCCCCAGAGGTTTCTGCAACAGTTAACAATAATACAATTTATCTGAGACTCTCTTTGCTTTATAATTGCTAAGCTGGTAAGCAATAATTATTTTCTTCTTTTCCTGTGAGTTATTTTCCCCCTCTCTTCTTTCTTTTGATAAAGTTACAGAGAGTACATGGAAGACAAAAAAAAAGACCTAAAAGGCTTAAATTATTTGACTGGAAAATGTGCTGCCTTTTTATTGCTTCAATGTCACAAGGAATAAGTATTCATTTTACTTTTATGGAAGATGGCATCACACATACTGGATTAGGAGACTTTTCAGTTAAGTACACTTGTATCATTAATTGAATGAATATCACATTTATTTCACAAGAGCAGATAAAATGCTCATTTCAAATTTAAGTGTTGTTTTCTTTCAGATCTCACCAGTTGCTGAATCCAAGCTCTCTGCACAGATGCAGCAACTGAGAACAGATTTTGGCTATGCATGGCTTCAGTTATGATGATTGTAAACACTCTACTTATGGAAGAGTTTCTGAGCTTCCCACTTTCTCTTTTGTAGAGACTGGGGATGATGAAAGTGGCTTCTTGACAGCTTTATATGTCCTGATATTCTTCCTGTGTGAAGACACTGCCTCAGAGTTTGGTGCAAACTAGTTATTAGGTTGTTTTGGTGCCAGCTCATTGCTGCTACAGCCCAACATCTAGCCTCATGTTTCTTTAATTTGTCAGTGTGTGCTTTGCTCTTCAAATGGCTTCAGAAGCATCACAACAAAACAGCCACTCACCTATAAAGCTCATGCATGTACACATGGAGGTAGAATTTAGGTGTACTCTCCTGCTGATAAACCAGGATCAAAACCTGAGAGTAATTCCCCCAAAAAAACNCCTTCCAATTAGAACGGCATTTGTGCCACTTATGTTTGTTGGAAGATTTCTTTCAGCTGCTAACAAACTTCTAGACCCTTAGATTACATCACTTCTGGCTAAAAATAAGCAATTTCCCCCAAGGATTCTTTCTGAAGGATGCTCTGTATGCAGAGGAGAATTGATTGCAGTTTTTTGATATATAAACTCTTCTGACCTTCTCAGATTGGTATCTAATTTTGCTGTGTAGGTATGGAGAGCAAATGGTTGGTGAGATCAAGGCAGCATGCTACTGGGTTGGCTTTTTTTTAGGCTGGAAACATCAGGAAACATTACTATTTAATCTTTGATAGATAGGTTTTTTTTATTCTAATATGGGAGCATGCCACAGTTCCTTTTAGGATTTGCCAGATTACAGACAGTTGGCTCTCTCCATTTATAGAACTGCACTGGTTAGCTTGCAAATCTAGTTAGTGATTTGGAGCTGCTGGGTGAGGAATTGCTGCTGCTATAAAAGAAGAGCCTCAGCTGTAAATATGTAAGATTAGAAACAACATTGCTGCAGAACTTGCAGAAATCAACAGACCTGGAGGTTTTTGTTTAAGCCCAGGAATATAGCAAACCTGAGACATCCATGTAGGAAAGAAATTCCTTTGGTATATTTTTGGAGAAAAGACTCCTGAGGTGTTTAATTAACAACCTATATATATAGAGGGAGAGAATGTGCACTCCTGATCTGATGTTAATAGCTGGGAAGGGCAAAACTGACCCACCTTACATCCATCAAAAGTAGAGTGAGCTTTATTTGCTCTTGATTCTAAAGGTACAGTGAGGTGCTGCCTCTGGAGTGTGCTTGCTGACATGGCAGATGGTCTTTATTACTCCTAAAGGTCTGCTTGGATAATGGCACTCTAGTTCTTTAGCATCTCCATCTATCTACCTTTCCCTTCCAATTAAACATCAGTGGCACATTTTTATGTCCTCTAAAGCAGCAAAATTAGCACCAACTGTGGACACAATGGAGTAATCCACTAATTGCAGTCTGATGCCTGTTTTGAAGATGCAGATACTGAAGTTTTAAGAGTGCAGAGATCCTGTGATTGTTATTCTGATGTGAAGAACACTTGAAGTCTAAATATTTTGTGTATTTTAAGTCTTTCCATATAGGTAGTTAAAAGAAATATTGGAACACCAGGGTTTTTTGACCAAATATTAACAGAAGTCTATATGTTGGTGGTCATGCTATAGAGGACCATTATAAACAAAGATGTGCAGTAAAACTCTGTTTATATGCCACAGAAACTAAAATGCACTTCATGGACATCCAAGCAGGGCTCGACCCTAAGTAGGTTTAAGTTATTGCAGGAATCTACTGCCTTCAGGGGGGTTAGGTCATTCATAGCTGTAGTGATTGGTCCCAGAAAGTTTCACATCCAAGCCTTTCTCATCAGAACAGGCTACACTTGAACTAAATCAACTTGATTAACTCAAACTGTAATGAACTATAGCCATTGAGAGCTCTTTAGTTATATTTAAATGTATTTTCAGAAAGTTTAATTGTATCTTCCTACATCCCAGGAAAAAAATAAAACCAACACTGAATTTGACTGTTCTCCTTTTCTTCACTATTAGAAAGTGGACTTTTTTAATGTTTGCTAATATTCTTTCTGGACTATCTAGAAAACACTTAAGTACACAGATAGCAATGCAAATACGTCAATAAGTGCATAATTCTGTCACTGACAGTGTTCAACTAAATAGTTTTAATCACAGAATCACAGAATGTTAGGGGTTGGAAGGGCCCTAGAAAGATCATCTAGTGCAACACCCCTGCCAGAGCAGGATCNACCTTACACTTCCCCCTGTTAAATTTCATTAAGTTTCTCCCTGCCCATCTCTCTAGCCTGTCCAGGTTTCAGATAAATAAATAAGGACAGTTCTTTGCTTTAAATAAGTTCTCTGATGTTCTACATGAGGACATGCTCTTTGTTCATACACTGCAGGAGTGGGAGCATAACTCTAGTTGCAAAACACGTTTTTTCTGAACAAGGGAAATAATCTATCTGTGAATATGTGTGTTCTTGAGCTGTGTTTTTTGGCTGGATCTCTAAATTATTGAGAAAAAATGTCATTTTTTTGCTAAGTGCTGATTTGAAAGCCTTATGTTACTGTGTATGCTTGTGTATCAATTGCTTATATTCATAAAGGATAGGTTAGTGTTCATGATTTTCATTGCTCTCTACTGTTCAAGTTTTCTTGAACAAGCCTAGTTTCATGTGTCACTTGAAAAATGGATATCTTTGTGCTTACAACTGTTGACAATTTTGCTGCGCTTAAGTTTTGGAATAAACCACTCCTAGTCCCATCCTTGTCAGCACCAGCAGCAAGAATTCTAAGTTCCTTTTGGTTTTCTGATTCTTTCTTCAGATATTGCATATTAAAACTCACCACAGAGTTTGTAGGGTAAAAAAAAAAATAATGAGCTTGTCTAGATGGCATATGAGCAAGCTGTGGATGTCACTTATTATAATAGCATTTCTAACAAATGACAGGTCACAGTCTTGAATTTCAAAGTATTTATGCAGAGTGTCAATCATGTCCTCTTTGCTACTTCAAGGCCATAGTCATCCAGGCACAACTTTTAGGGATGCCCCTGACTTTTCATCAAAAATTCCTGCTTTCCCTAGCTCAACTAGTAGGGCTAGAAAAGGGAAATAATGACATCTTTGAAAGGGACACATGAAAAGCTAGACTGGTTTCGTTACTATTACTCACCACTTCCTAAATTTAGAGTGCAATTTGACTCTTTCCTCCTCTCTGCTTGTTAAATAAACAGAATTTCATTGATTTTTTCAACAGAGACTCACCTTAGGCTTTTAAGTTCAGAATCAAGAGCATCATTAAAGAGCTAACAGAAGCTGCACCATAAGGGAGGGTCATAGCAATACATTAATTGAATAGCATCCTCCAGAAAACATGTAATCAGTGGGAAGGATGAAACTAACTTTACAGAGAGTATTTAAGATGATATTTAGAGAGCTTGGATTGAAATGTCAGTTTATTACTTTGTTTCAGCAATTATCTATGACTAGTTCAAGTAGTCAAATGATGCTTTGCTTTCCAAGTGCTGTTTGGCCATTCTCATGTCTGTCTGAAGTGTGAAATGCATCATGAAGGATCCAATATATCATGCATTATATGTTTCCTTGAGGATGTGTGTCCTTGCAAGAGGTTTTTTTTCCTAGGAAAACTTAATTCCTTGTATTTCCTTTGCAAGTAGCATAAAAGGCAAGGAAAAATGCTTCTTCTTAATCCATCACCAGACTCAAAGGAGTATTTATAGCATATCTTGTGATTAGTGAACCATCTGTATTAGTTAAGGACTGAACAACAAGGTTTGCAAAAAGTCTGCATTTAGTCAAAAAATAACTCAGAAGCCTTCCCCATGTTATAAAAGGTTCAAATGAACTCACACTTTTTTTGTGTGTATGGTATTTTTTGTGACTTGCCCACAATTTATTTAGGTAGATATATTTTGTTCTTCTTTAGCAGCTGAGAGCCACTAGCAAAGAGCTGACACAGTAATTCTGGCTAGTTGCTTTCCAGAGTGTTTAGTGTTTACACAAGTTTCCTTCCAGTGAAAGCACTGGAACCTACAGAACAATGAAATAACTGGAACTGCTGTTATATGCTCTAGAGAATCCCAGGATGATGAAGAATCTGATCACTTTAGGTGTTTTAGAACTTCAAGGGAGTTTCCATTATAATTTCAGTTGCCATAAGACTAAGCAAAAATAGTGTTTCAAGATTTCCAGAGATCTCAAGAGAAAAAGGATTTCTCCATTGGTTCTGCATGTCTGAAATTGCTAGGATTAAATTCTCCATGATTCACATCTTCTGACATCTCTCCATCATGCTTCTTTACATAGTTATCCTTTGGAAAGTCTCATTCCTGGCCAAGAATTTAGTATTAAGTTTCACATTAAGTGTCATGAACAGGAGCTAGAATGTAATATTCCAAACTGACATTATTGCATACCATTAAATAGTCATTTAAATCTACTTGGAGAAAGGGAAATCTCTTCCTCTTTTGCATTCCAAAGCTTCACTTTGTGCCTGTATGGAAATCAGGGTGTTCCTAGAAGTGTTCTAACATGTTACTCTTATTGCACAGACACTGATGCTCACAAGAATGTTATTTATGTGAGTATTTCTGCCCAAATCTGTGGGACAACACCCTCCTGTAAGCTTAAATATAAAAGGGAAGGTGGAATAGGACTTACTGACTCCAATGGTTACTAAGCACCCTAACTTAGAAAGCAGACAACTTAATTATGCAAAGCAACAAGAGATTGACCCTGCAGTGAATTTTTAAGGAGCCACTACTTGTCTGATAGATGAATCAAATTAGACATTAGTGGCAAATCTTCATCTCAGCATGCAGAGAGTTCCATCTCCAAATCTTGTTACTAATAGAACTGCACAAAATTCTTGAGGCAGTATCAGACCAGATTAGGTTGGATTTTGTTTTTCCCTCATAAAAAGAGGTAATATTGAGCTTAAGTCTGTCTCATCTCTTCTGTATTGATCTTGAAAGTGACTCCTAGCTGCCCTTAAGTGTTATATGTTGTAGTCTCCTACAGCTTTTAAATCAGTTGTGGGACAAAAGAGCCAAGATCTTTTCCACAAGACAGTTTTTTTTTCACAGAGGAGAAATTCTATGAGACCAATGGAGAAAAGCCACCTTGAGAACAAATAACTCTTCTAAAACTCCATCAAAATTCTCCTGGAAGTTTCAAAATTACATTTCATATTCTCATTTTGCAATTTGTCTTCATCTGAACTACTTCTCCTACTCTGTCACAAGAAGGAAACGTGCTGTTTGTATAATCAGGGGGGTTTTTTTGTAGCTACTCCTGATAGGAGCATCATCTAAAGATCAAAGAGTCTTTTGTTCTAGTCTGAAAAAAAAAAGCTTCAAACTGCTGCTTGATTTTTTCCACCTTTATGAAGGTATTGGCTTTCACAGACAATGTCAAAAGTATCTGCCTCTTTAGCTGATGCCCTGAAAGTTTTAATGGCATAGATAGTCTGATTTTCAGCCTGCTAATATCAGCACCTGATAATTGAAATAATAATATTACCAAATATAATAGTCTTAAAATCATGAATTGGATGCAAAAGACCTTAAGATATGTTTATCAAAGTGTTTCAAGAATAAAGTTGGATATTTCTTGCAGACTGTCAGGGTTTTTTTGAGTTTTAAGAGTCTTAAATACAAAGCTTAGAAATCTTTTCTTATGATCTGAAAGCTGAATTTTTATCTGATTTCAGGAGGTGGAGCTTTAATAAATGGAAAAAAGAAAATACCATGAGAACTCTACTAAGATTATTAATGGTAGTTACAGTGAAGTGGGGAAAAATAAGATAATCTGAGTTCATTTGATTTGCCTGTTCTCTATATTTTAGTATTATTTGTGGTACTGTTCTATCAGCTAGGCATCAATTACTATTGATTTCAATGATATTACCTATTTAAAGAGAGATCCAAGAGGAGACAATGATTAGAGTTCCATTTCAAAGGTCTAAAAAGATAGCTGTAAAACTTGAATAATACATCATGATAAACACTACATCTTTGATTCACTGTATGGGGATTTATAGATAAGTTTAGCAGAAACTCATCACACAAATTTGGATTAAAATGTAGTAGTTAATTAAATTCTCTACATTTGTCCTGGTTTGGTTTGTTTTCACACACAAAAAATGGTAAGATCTATTATAATGAGTGTTAATTTAGCTGTACCTTCAGTTCTCAAAAGAAACATGAAATTGCTAAACAGCAGAGACATTAGCTGTAAATGTCCTTTCCTTATAGAGAGATTTAAATTACACCTTCTTTCTTTCCACAGGATTAAAATTATTTTGTTTACAGCTATCATCATGAAGTGGTTTTATGTTTTAAACAATTAATTAGTCAATTGTCTCCCTATCACAGAACTGGAGATTCTGTATGAAATGCTGGCTGCAATATTTAGCTGCATTGAACTGTAAACATTCATATCCATTCCAAAATGAAATCCACTTGATAATTCCCTTGTTTTCACTGAGCAATCATACTCTCAGTTGGAATCCACACAAAATAATCAGTGTGGACTTTTGGCAGTTTCTGCTGCCTTTAGTACAAGAAGGGGAGCAAGATCCTTTTCCCCAGGAGCATAAGCAATGAGGACTTGGTAGCACTTGTACTCCTCTTTCTTGCACCTGTTGCATGACCTGGAGCTGTAGGCAATCTCCAAGCAGTATAGGAGTGCTGACTTACTTACAAATGGAACAATTATTTTGACTCTTAAATTGCTTTGACAAATATTCAGATGGCAGTTAAGGATCATCTAGCAACTGAAATCTTAGGTATGTTTTAAGTGCACAAGATAATAGACCTGAACTATGTTAGTCTCCATTGGTTTCTCATGCATTGGTATAAAATACCTGTCTCCCCTCAGGCTCTGAGTGCTCTCTGTCAGCATTACTGTCTTCTAGCCTCATCTAAATTGCCTTTTTCTGTCACATTTAGAATATTTCCTTAAAAAAAACAACCTTTATTGATTTGAGAGTTGAGTTCATCAGGGGTTTTTGTTTGTTTGTTTTGGGGTGTTTTTTTTTTGCTGTTGCTTTTACCCAGGATTTGTAAGATTCTTTTCTTGCAGTAGAACTGAACTATCCTGTGGCTCAGCTTTGTATTGGAATATGAATGACAGCATGCAATATTCCAAATCACTATTCATTTTTGTTGGCATTTTTCACATTTTTTCTTCTCATTTAAACTCCTTTGTTAGTGTAGGACTCTCCAGCATGACTTTCTTGCTGTAATATACACAGTTTACTTCACTCTAGGTTTTGTTGCCCCTCTTATTTACAGAGCAATTGCTCTTATTTAAAAGCCAACATGTTTATTTATTTAAATAGAGAGTAGATCATTGATGCTCAAAATCTTAGACATTCTATTCTTCTGTATATTACAAGTGCTACATTTCTTCTATAGCTTATTTAGTCAGAGCCAAGATTCTTTCCTGCTGCTCCTCTGTTTGAAGTCAACATGCATCTTCACGAAAGCAGGAGGAAAACTACTCAGCTCTGCAAAGAATCTGCTATGACTTTTGTGAGCTGGTCTAGGTGATCCTGCTCTGGCAGGGAGGTTGCACTAGATGATCTTTCTAAGTCCCTTCCAGCCCCTACCATTCTGTGATTCTGTGCTATGCATGATGCTAAAAAGCTCCAAAACCTTTCACAAGACTTGCTCCTGAGACAGATTTAGGAGCTTAGGATCTTAGGAACTCTGCTACTACACCTAAATGTGAAGTTTTGTTGACCAAGCTTAGTTTAGCCTAATCTGATTTAGAAGTTGATCCTATTCTCAGCAGAAGTGTGGTGCTTCTGCAAGTCCCTTCCAGTTGTGAATTACTCTGTGCTGCTCTGGCTGGTGCTCAAGCATGTAGGGAACTAGGGAAACACAGAAAGATAACATTTTCAGTATTTCCCCTCTGACATTTGCCTTGACAGTTTACTCTTACTATAAATGAAAACTGGAGGTTTCGTGGTATTAGTTGCATTCAAAGACTGGCTTCTAAGAAGGAAAGAGAAAGCTTGGAAAGAGAAAATGACTGAAATTTCCCCAGAAATCACAAGGTGACCACACAGCAATAAAAGGAATAAAACTTGATGATCTACTTTCACATTTCAAAGTAATATTTTGAACTCTTTTCAGTCCTAGGAGAGAACTTCATCTGGTGCTATACATACTCCTGGATCTATATCAGTTCCTAGCTTGTTGGACTCAGACCAGAGGATTTGTTAACTTGCAACAAGTTTAAAGAGTCCTGACACTCAATAAGTTGTGGTTAGAAATACTGTGATGCCTCCACAAAGTTTGGGGAATTTTTATGGCTTATTTTTAATGAGAAACAATTATTTTTTCATATATATAAATGGGAAAATTATTTTGTAATATACTATATATATAGAATATATAATAGATTATATTATTATATACATAATATAATATATAATAGATTAATATATTATATATGTTATATATTATTATATATTATATAATATATTAATANTTATTTTTATATATATAAATTATATATATAATGTTATATATATGTATATATCATATATATAACACATATAAATTATAATATTAATATATATAATATTAATATATTATTATAATATTATATATAATATATACCATAATTATTATATAATATAGTTATTATTATATAATAATTTATAATGTATGGTATGAAAAATAAGATATTTCCTGCCAGCTTTGGCCTTCTATCTCCTCATAAATCAGAGAAATAAACTTAAAGATCTCTCTCTATACGTATATATATATATGCATGTGTACATATACATATGTGTGTATGTATAAGTACATTCATGTGTATGTAGTTGTGGGTGCACATAGACATACACAAATACATAGATATGCCAGCATATAATTATATAAATACAGGCCACATACATGATAATCCTAAAGGAAACATGAATAATTATCTTAATTCTGCTCTTAGCTAAGGATTTGTCTCTTATCAGAGTAATATAACACTCTAACAAGAAAATAGACTACAGATATGGGAAGTAATTCACAATCATGAGTCATAAGAAACAAGAGAGAATGGATTCTTCAGTGCGTACTCTTTAGCTTGCAGACAGAACACATACCTCAAAAAGCTGAACTATAAAACAACTTGAAGCTTCAAAATTACAAGAAGAGCCACCTAATAATAGGCACAGGAGAATAAATGGGCAATACTTACAAAGGTTCCTGTATTTGTTTGCACATTTGTGTTTTTCAGAGACTGCTGGCTCACTAAACTCATCAGACAAAAAAAAAAACCACCCTGATTTTACATTCTCTCCAGTATTCAACCAGGTTATTTCTGGCCAAATGGATATCAGCCAGCAATAAGTAACCCCAACCATTGCCTTCAACAGCATCACTAGAAAGAATGCAGAACATTCACGTCACTTAGAGCAGCTGAAGATATATGGAATGTTTCGAAATTAATTAGTGTTGCTTTGCAGTAGAGATATTGGCTGTGGAGGGGCAAGCTGAGCACTCACAACCTGTGCCTTATTGCTGCTCACAAATAGTCACTTTGCAGCTTTACAATATGCATATATTCCATGCAATGGCTCTGAAAACTCCCTTTCAGAGATCTTAGTGATACTATGCCTCATGTAAACTGAAGTGAAATAGGAAAGAAAAAGACAAACCGAATCAGATAAGCTTCTTTGCTATTCTTCTTCAATTCCTCCTTTAAATCTCCTTTTTGCTGTGATGCTTGCAAAATACCAACTGCAGTAGTGAAATTCCATCTATCATGCTGCCAAACATACTCCATGTAATCCTTCTATGCCTGGCTATCTGTGTACCTGATACAGACTATCTGATTGTAAAGCATATAAAATGAGGACAACTCTGTGCTTGAACTCTGTCTGCTTTTAGGGTCTAGATTTCCAGCTAAGGCTTATGGTAAAAAGAAAAAAGCTACTAATAAAATATAAGATAGACTATCCAATTGGATTTTGTGAAGTGCATAGGATATTTACATATATAGATCATGATTAACAACATTATATAAGGCAAGAAGCACATGATTACTTTAACATAAAGTAAGGACTATTTGGATGAAAGAAGCAACACTGATAATCTAATACATGCAAATGTGGCTTCTCACAGACCAATGGAAGACATTGGCTTTTGGTCAAAATTCTTGTTAAATAAGAGTTCATTGCCTGAAGCAGCAACATTTTTACACCTATTGTCAAAGATATAATAAGTATGTACTTCAATGTACTTTTTAGGGATCATCCAGAGGTCCCTTCCAACCCAAACCATTCTATGATCTTGGACTCAGTGTGGAAAGCTTGCTCTTATGTTGTTTGTATCCCTGAGTAGCAGTCTAGTTGCCTCTAGTGTACTGTGGAAAATGCATCACTCAGACATCATGTTAAGAACATGAGAGAAAGCACAAGTGTTTGGATCATTGATGTGTGGAGCCACACATCTCAAGACTTTGCAGTTTCTATCAAGGAAACAGAGATGTTTCCTTTTCCACACTTAATGACTGAATATTTTTCACTGGTGTAATAACATACATTATTTGTCTGTAGATCCATGTGTTGGTATGTCTAAGTGTACTGCCACAGCACTGCTAGTTATAGGACAAACTAGTCATTTAAACATCTTCAGAAAGGCAACATAAAAAAAAAATGAAGATGTCCAAAGGGAATGACTAACATACTTATTTTCTTCAATATTATTTCTTTTCAGCACTTTTCTACCTTCTTTTCCAAACTACTTCTGTGTTTTGCTACTCTGGTTTGAATATAGAATATTTTGTTATTCTTTTTAAAAGGCCTTCAGAATTTTCAGCCTTTTTTTTCTGCCAGTGTTTCCTACTCCTTTGTTCTTTTGCTAAGAGCTCTGAATTATTGCAAATTGATGAGACTAAAATCTGGGTTTCTTACAATATTTTTACCAGGCTCCTTAAATATGGTAACTGCCTATAACTCTTTATTTCAACACAGTCTATACATCATCAACCTTCACTCTTATATCCTATAGGGCTTGATTCAACCTTTAGCTCAGTCCTTGCAGATTTCCTTTTGATAACATTTCTTTTTCCATGTTATTTTTTTCCTCTGGAGGTTCACAAATCTAGGGCTTGCTGCTTTGTCTTTTACTCAAGTGTGTACTTCTTACTGCAGACATAATTGGGAACACTATTTGCAGGAACAAATCCAATAGAAGAATATAATTAAGAGACTGAGGTATAAAAGTAAGAAAGAACTTCTGTTGTGCTGCATTCAGGACTGCACTGAACATAAGAGCTATCAGTATTCACTAATGATAAAACATCTGACCTCCTTGCCCTTACTCTCCCAGATAACACACTGAAATAATCCCCATAAAAGCAAGCTATATTTTTGCAGTAATTTTTTTGTATTGATCATGGCTACTAGTAACTGATCCACAGGTGAAGAAATTATTAGAAACTCAGTTAACACAAAGAGATGCTCTGTGTTTTGAAATGTTTGTAGCATTGCATTAAAGAAACCTTTGGCTCTTTCTCTAGCTTGCCTCTTTCACAATCAATAGCTTTTCTGATTATGAAGAAAATGCCCTTTTTTATTTTTTTTAAATACAGCACTTCAGACAGTTGAATAACAACCTTCTTTTAAAATATATTTATCTCAAGGACTTTTATAGATCCTCAACCTGAACTACTGTACTAGTCCAGTGCTTTGTTTCATGGCTATCATCCACATACACAAAATGTGTGACTTTATGGAAAAACTTCATACAATTGACTCTGTGTTTCCCCAGAAACCTTCTGTCCACTGCTTGCATGCATGCTTGGCATCAGAATTACTCTTCTGGCCAGTGCACACATTTTCTATGTGACAGGAGTGGCCAACATAGAGCACAAAGCCTGACATGCACAGGCTGTAGACTGCAGGCTTGATCTTAGCCAAGGAACATTGAACATCTCTCATGGACACCAATGACCAAGACAGCAGCAGGCAAATTATATCTAAACCCTCCAGGTTATGGAGAGTGAAGCCAAAGCAGCACATGGCAGTGGCCAGCTACAAATCCTACTGTTCAGGACTTGGAAGCCTGAGTGGGGCATCTGGGCCCTGCAGTTGCCAGCTCTACTCTCAGATAGCCTCAAAGGTTGACTCATCTGCAAAAGCAGGCAGAAGAAAAAGGAGGCCAAGGGGTCTGTGTACAGCCTGCTCCTGCCAGCTACATGAGGAGGCAGTGCCAAATCCATTTTTGGAGTCTTTTAGCCACAATCAAGTTGATGAGATCCAAGGATTTAAAAGCACATTAGTGTCAGCTGAAAGCTGGGTTGTATGGATTGGTTTTATTAAGACAGTATTAGGGATTACATTCTCAAACTGCAGTGTGTTTGAAGGAATTTTCAAGGCTACCTTTTCTATCTCTTCATGGCCAACTTTGGGATCAATCATTTCACTGCTTAGAATAGATGTCAGGAAAGATTCATGTCAAAAGATCAATAAAAGGCTGAAGATGGAGTCAAAGCAGTTGTGCATATAAGAAGGAAATCCTCATAAATTCTGATCCCAGCTCCTCTATCCTTTCCAAAAAGCATATAAATTGTGCTGACATGAAAGAGTTTAAAAACCAGAGCAAAACAAATCAAACCAAAACCCAAATCAATCTGCTTCCTCTGCCCAAACAACCCAAGAAAATAACTAAAAGCAGGATTCTAGGGGCATGTCCCTTGAATTGTGTCATATCATATATGACCTTCTCTCTATCCAAGTATTAGCTTGTACAACAGAGAACATACCTGCTCCCTTTCTATGGGGATGCATGAACTGGGATGACTGATTTCCATCTTTTTGCAATGTTTCTGCAACTAG
>VWZO01011369.1:3640-13960 GCA_013396975.1 Bucco capensis | reverse complement strand
TGAAGAAAAGTACAAAGATCAGTGTTTACAGAGCCATTGTGCTGTCTACTCTTTTATACGGATCCGAATCATGGGTCATCTATCGCCACCACCTGTGACTCTTAGAACACTTCAATCAATGCTGTCTCTGTACAGTCTTAAATATCCTCTGGTCAGATTATGTGACTACTGTTCTAGAACTAGCAGCAGTTTCAAGTGCTGAGGCCATGTTGATGAGAACACAGCTGCATTGGGCAGGTCACATCTCCAGGATGAAGAACAACCGCCTTCCTAAAATTATGCTTTATGGTGAACTTGCCACTGGTTGTCATAAGAGAGGAGCCCCGAAGAGGAGATACAGGGACTCCCTGAAACAACATCTCACATCTCAGCCTTGGCCATATTGATCAACTTAACTGGCCTCCAATTGGGAGGTCTCGAGACACTATTTTTAATGCTGCTGATGTTTTTGAGAAAGCATGGAGGATCACTCTTGAGTAGAAAAGACAACATGGAAAGAATGATGTTTTGCAGAATATATCATCTAAGGAGTCCTTCTGCTGTGCATTTTGCAACCGCTCTTGTCTATCTCACATTGGCCATTTTTAGCCATCAGCACACTTCTAAAAAACATGGGTAGAGCCCTCCTTAAATCTTCATTCATGAAGCCTAGCCATGATGAGTTGCAGGTAAATTACTTTCATAGGATGAGGTGGGAGTTGTTTCATTCTCCCAGGAAACTAGTTATAGGATAAGAGTGAATAGCCACAAGTTGCTCCAAAAGAGGTTCAAGCCGGACACCAGGAACAATTTCTTCAAGGAAAGAGTGGATATATATTTGCCCAGGCTCCCCAGGGAAGTGGTGGTATCACCATCCTTGGATGTGTTCAAAAAACATGCAGACATGGAACTTGGAAACGTGCTTTCGTGGACATGGAGGTGTTGGGTCAAAGTTTGGACTTGATGTTCTTAGAGGTCTTTTCCAACCTCAATCATTCTACGATTCTATGATTCTATGAAAAATATTCTACTGGAGAACTCTTCACTTCCTATGTTCATAAAAAGCCGTAAGGCAGGTCCCTTTGACCAGATATCAGAGATACCATTTTTATCATGTTACTTGTGTCATCCATCCTCCAAAAGTGGAACTTTGTTGTAGAAAGAAGTTATTTCTTCAAGTTTTATTGGCATAATAAAATCAGTTTATCACATCATTCTGTAACTCATCATTTGCACAGCACTCTTTGATGAATATGTATATTTTCTTGCCAGATACTTGTGTGGTTGCCAGAGTTTTTCAGCTAATTAGATATTCGGCTTTACTCATTGGCTTCAATAAAGTTACCCCAAAGATTAAATTGGCCCAATGTTTATGAAATGCTAAATAAGAGCTAAGGAATTGGTTCCTAATTAGGAGGTGGGAGGGGGGTGTCTGATGGGCTAAGTTCTACTATTAATTAGGCAGAAAAATATCCAACTCTCTTTTGTGTTGTGAACCTGAGTCAGATTAGAGCCATGGCTTGAGAAGCATTCCTAAATTTCTGTGAGCTGCATCCACGCTTATTTTCATTTTCCAAAATGAAACATGGTTGTTTTTTAATTATTTTTAAAAACTAATTTTAAGAGCTATTTTAAAAAGCAAAATGTTTGGGAATTGGACTTTTTTCCTTCTAATTCTCTATTTCTTAAATCTAATTTAAAATTCTCTTTAAAATAGTAAAATATTTGGGAAGCTTTAGTGGTAGATAGATGAAATAGAATGACTTGAACTAAACGTTTTGCGGGAAATAAAGCCAAGTTAGAAAAGCAGATTGAGTTTCTGGCATGGTATGGGCATAATGTTATTTGAGCTGAGCTTTGAAATAAGGAAATAAACTTGACAAAGGGCAGGAGAAGCAAAATACAACTTCTTTGTACAACAACCATTGTTTGCTTTCAATGCAAAGGATATTCTTTGATCTGAATATTTGTCCTTATAGCATTAAGCCAAGCCCAAAATGACATGAATGGAAAGAAAGTCAAGACTTGGACTCCCTGACGAATTCTTGACATGCCTGTGGAAAGTCTGATGGGCCTGTCTTTCTCCTTCTAAATAAACTGTGGTGGTTTGAAGAGATGTGTTGATTCTTGGTTTATTTAATTCAGAAGAGATAGAAAAAAAGAAACCCAGTAGGTGCTACACAATACCATGATAATTCAGGTGAAATGTGGCTACCATAATACATAGAATTATAGAATCATAGAATCATAGAATGGCCAGGTTGGAAGGGACCCAAAAGATCATCTAGTTCCAACCCCCCCGCACTGAACAGGGGTGCCAATCANGAGCCATTGACCACGACTCTCTGATAGCATCCTTCTAGCTAATTTCTTATCCATCAAACGGTCCACTCATCAAATCCACATCTCTCCAGTTTGGAGATTAGGATATGACAGAGAAGTAGAGAATACAGAATATGACAGAGAGGTAGAGATCTTTACATCTTTCTACAAAGGAAACCTGTGTGTATAGGACATTTTTCAGCTGCTCAGGTGGGGATGTGCCAGTGTTCCTTAGAGCTCCTACACCACAGCAATGATTGTTGATAACACTGAACTGGGAGAATTGGCTGACACCCCAGGAGGCTGTGCTGCCATCCAGTGTCACCTGGACCAGCTGAGAGCCGGGCAGAGAAAAATCTGATGAAGTTCAACAATNGCAGGACCTTGCATTTTGACTTATTAAACTTCATTTTATTCTCTTGGGCCCAGTCTTCAAGCTTGTTCTTCTGGATGGCATCCCGCCCTTCTGGCGTATCAACCACACCACTCAAGCTTTGTGTCATCCGCAAACTTGCTGAGGGTGCATTCGATACCTATGTCCAGGTCGTTAATGAAGATGTTGAAGAGCACCAGTCCCAAGACAGAGCCCTGAGGGACCCCACTAGTTACCGCTCTCCACCTGGACAAAGAGCCATTGACCACGACTCTCTGATAGCATCCTTCTAGCTAATTTCTTATCCATCAAACGGTCCACTCATCAAATCCACATCTCTCCAGTTTGGAGATTAGGATATGACAGAGAAGTAGAGAATACAGAATATGACAGAGAGGTAGAGATCTTTACATCTTTCTACAAAGGAAACCTGTGTGTATAGGACATTTTTCAGCTGCTCAGGTGGGGATGTGCCAGTGTTCCTTAGAGCTCCTACACCACAGCAATGATTGTTGATAACACTGAACTGGGAGAATTGGCTGACACCCCAGGAGGCTGTGCTGCCATCCAGTGTCACCTGGACCAGCTGAGAGCCGGGCAGAGAAAAATCTGATGAAGTTCAACAATGGCAAGTGTAGAGTGATGCACCTAGGGAGGAATAACGTCATGGACCAGGACAGGTTAGGGGCTGTTGTGCTGGAAAGCAACTCTGTGGAAAAAGCCCTGGATGTCTGGGTAGACAGCAAGATGAGCATGAGCCAGCAAAGTGCCCTTGGGGCCAAGAGGGCCAATGGCATTATGGGGTGCAACAAGAAGAGTGTAGCCAGCAGTTGGAGGGAGGTTCTCCTTGACCTCTATTCTGCCCTTGGGAGGCCACAGATGGAGTATTTTGCTCAGTTCTGGTCTCCCCTGTTCAAGAGAGATAGGGAACTTCTGGAGAGGGTCTAGAGAAGGGCTACTAAAATGCTGAGGGGACTTGAGCACCTGTCTTATGCAGAGAGGCTGAGAGAGCTGGGGCTGGTTAACCTGGAGAAGAACAGACTGAGGGGAATCTGTACAATGCTCACCAATCTTTAAAGGAGGATGGGGCCAGGTTTTGTTCTGTGGTGCCCAGTGACAGGTCTAGTGGCAATGGGCACAAAGTAGCCCCCAGCAAGTTCCATCTGAACATGAGGAGGAACTTCTTTCCTTTCAGGGTGGTGGAGAACTGGCCCAGTCTGCACAGGCAGATGGCGGAATCTTCATCTCCGAGGAGATTCCAAACTTGACTGGATACCATCCTGTGCAACCTGTTGTAGGTTGCCCTGCTCTTGCAGTGGTGTTTGATGGGTGGATGTTGTATTGGGGGGCATCATTTAGCAGGATGATAGGGCTAGGACAAAGGCTGGACTCGATGATCTTCAAGGTCTCTTCCAGCTGTAACTGTTCTATGATTCTATGATTCTATGACTAGATGATATACAGAGGTCCCTTCCAACCCCTAGCATTCTGTGATTCTGTGATTCCTGGTGAGCAACAATCCTTATAGCAAGTCATCTTCTTTCTCTCGTTCTTACTTGTTGTTTGGGGTATTGTTTAGTTTTGCTTTGTTTTCCTTTTTCTTTGTCTCTTGGAGCTTTTTCTCTTTAAATCATAAGACCAGTGAAGGAAAAGACAAACTTTATCTTCATTTCAACATGGTCAAATTGCTGCGTGGGTGTCACCAGGTTGGGAGTAGCACAGAGTGAGCGGTGTGCTTTGTAATGTAGAGATGACTCAGAAATGTAGATTATGTGCTGTTTCTGTTCTCTCAGCAGTTGAATGATGTTTGCCTACTTTCCAGTCTACTACCTGCTGTTTTGATTCTCCCTTTGCTCTGTGGATGTCCTTGCTCTTTAGATTTACTTCATCTTTCCTGGCAGGTTAAGTGTTCTCTGATGCCTTTAGTGAAGTGGAGCTTGAAGAGTGGCAAGAAAACAAACCCTAAAAGGAAAGAGTGTACCTAACTCCTCTGGACAGACATGCAAGTGGGAGTGAGGACTGTGGTGTCAAGGAGAGCTTGAACTCCATCTTCACTGAAAGGGTTGCTAAGCATTACAGAGCCACGTAATCAGAGAATCATGAGGTTTGGAAGAGACCTCTAAGATCATCAAGTCCAACCATCTGCCTTAGCACCACCATGCCACTAAACCATGGCCCTAAGGAACACACCTAGAAGTTTCTTAAATCCTTCCAGGGATGGTGACTCCAGCACCTGCCTGGGCCAGTGCTTAACAATCCTTGCAGGGAAGAAATTCCTCCAGATATCCAAGCTAAACCTCCCCTGGTTCAACTTGAGGCAATATCCTCTTGTCCTCTCACTGCTAACGCTGGAGAAGAGGCCTACCCCATGTTATTCCAACCTCCTTTCAGGGAGTTGTAGAGAGAGACAAGGTCTCCCCTCAGTCTCCTTTTCTCCAGACTAACCAATCCCCAGTTTCCTCAGCTACTCCTCATCAGATTTATACTCTAGACCCCTTGCTAGCCTCCTTGCCCTTCTCTGGACTCATGCCAATGCTTCTCTGGGCTCACTCTATTGGCCCAGGCTGCCCAGGGAGGTGGTGAAGTCACCATCCCTGGGGGGATTCAAAAAACATCTAGATATGGTCTTTAGGGACATGATTTACTTGCATGTGGGTGATAGGTAGATGGATGGACTTGATGATATCAGAGGTCTTTTCTAACCTTGATGATTCTGTGATGACCTACAGTTCCTACTGAAACGTCTCTTAGAGATACTGCTCAACCCAGCAGCCCTCCATGGGCTGTCTCCTGCCACTCTGTTTTTGCACAGCTCGCTGTAGCCATGCAGCTGGACCGGTTCCTCAGTCCAGCTCTCCACACAGCTGCACAAACAGCTGCAGGGCCACAGGGGAGGCAGTGGGGCGGATAAGCGTGGGATGGGATGGTTGGCCTCAGCACCACATCTCTGTTTGGATGGCAGAGATGTTGTTGCAACCTGCAACTGGTAGTGGAGCAGGTAGTGTGTGGAGGGAGTGAGCATGATCTAAGGTCACAGTTTGTCAATAAATGCCATTTCTGGGCTTTTTTTACACATAATTTTGTTGAGGTTGTACATTTCGTCCTAATGGAACTCTTGAGCCTTACTGGCTTCCTTCTACAAATATTGGCACCTTTGGTGTTGCTCCTTAAGCTCATTTTTTCACTTAAAATATTTTCTCCATCATGCATCTTCTTGGAAAAGACGTTAGGATAATGTTGGAAATGCAGCTTGGAAACAGAAGGTCTTTGCTGTCTGATGGTAACAAGAGGTGGGGACATGAGAGTTTGACTCACTAGCAGAAGAGAAGCCGTGGTAGAGAGACCATAACCATTCATTTCTGTCTGTGTTCTTCACAGTATATCTATTAACTTCACCTTCATTGAACTACTTCTTTGAAGGGATAATCTTGCTCTGGTTATTCAGTGTGTCATGGCTCTTCTCCTTCTCTTCTCCATTGGATTTGTTGTGCACCTCATCACCATGGCATGACATGAGCTGCTTGTCCCACCAACTCTGCTTCAAAGGCCTACTTTATAATTTTACCAAAGACTTCTTGAACGAAGGAGTGGCCTTACGGAGTCTTGGAAGATGCAAAACGTATATCCCTGCTCAAGCATGAGGACAGGGATGGTCCTTTGCCCATCTGAGCACCACCAAAGGCTGCTTCATGGAGAGGGCTCTTTTCCCAACAGTTTGCAAGGGAAACAAATATTAAGATTTGTGGGATCGGCCTGCTACAGAATATGACCTCAGATGGAGATCATGGGAGTGACTGAGGCTCCAGGGACACAACATAGCACCTCTCTGGAGGAAGATTTTTCATTCTCCTCCTTCCCTTGCAGAGCAAACAGCCTGTACTGGTGGTTTTGCCACCAAAAACAAAAAAGCATCTCTCTCCTCTGTGATTGACAGTGATAGCACAGGTACTTTGAAAGCCCTAATGTTGATGATTAAGCCTTAATAAAAGCAAATAAGGTGGTGTCTGTGTGTACCCCAGTCATCTGAGCAGATATCTACCTGGCATTGTGTAAATTAATCTGGGTGTTTATGCTGTAGATCATGATGAAGATGTTGCTATAGCAACCCCCATTTCTTCCATTTTTTTTGCTGCTAATTATCCTAACATCACCACCAGCTACTCAATCTTTGCATTCCTAATGAAGGCATGTGGAAGGCAGTTGCTTGATAGATCTCTCTCTCTCCCTCTATCAGCAGGATGAGATAATTAAAGATTAATTGGTATTGATTATTTTGGGTGTATTGGAGTCTGTCATTCACACACACATGTGGCTATGCACCTAGAGGATCTGCCTGACTCTGCTTGGTTCCTTCTGCCAATCTGCTACCAATTGTTGGGGAAATGATGCTAGGACAGTGCTCCTTCTGTCAGATCCTCAACACTCTGCCCCCACAGAGTTCCAGCTTTTTTCAGCCTGGGACTTGGGACCCCTCAATGTATCTTTCCTTCACTGGCAACACAGTCACAACACCTATGAGCACAGTCTGGTTTATTTTGGGGTTTCTTTTGGTTTGGTGCTTGTTGGGGTTTGAGGTTGGTTGGTTGGGTTTTGTTTGGATTTTTTTTCCTTTTTTCTTTTCTTTTTTTTTTTTTTTGTTTTTGGAAGGGTAGGGAGAAGCGTTTTATTTATTTTGAGGGTTTTTGCCTTGTTTCTTTCTTTAACTATGATATTTGGGGTCTGGAGAATAAGTCTGATGAGGAGCAGCTGAGGGACTTGGGGTTGGTTAATCTGGAGAAAAGGAGGCTCGGGGGAGACCGTATCTCTCTCTACAACTCCCTGAAAGGTGTTTGGAGTGATATGGGGGTGGGTCCCTTCTCTAGGGTTTACAGTGAGAGGACATGAGGAAATGGCCTCAAGTTGCAGCAAGGGAGGTTTAGATTGGATGTCCGGAGGAATTTCTTCCCAGCAAAGGTTGTTAGGCATTGACACAGGCCACCCAGGGAGGTGGTGGAGTCACCATTCTTCAAGGGGTTGAAGAAACATCTATATGTGTTCCTTAGGGCCATGTTTTAGTTGCATGATGGTGATGGGTAGATGATTGGACTTACTGATTTTACAGGTCTCTTCCAACCTTAATGGTTCTGTGATAACAGCAAAATGTTCTTACTACCCTGGAAGGCTAAGTGTTCTCACTCACTGCTGACGCACTGGATGTTGATGAGTCTGTTCATGTTGGAGAAGACACAGGACAATAGACTTCTCTCAGAGGAGAAGACTCAAGGCAATAGATTTCTCTCAGAGGCTATTGCTTCAGGCCATTAGCAGACTTGGCCATTAGCTAACATTTTGGTGATGTTGCCACCAAATCTTCAAGCTTTCTCTCTAAGATGTCATGACTAGATACTTTTTGCTTCCATACATCTACCCATATGAGTCTCTAGTATATGATTCTTCATCTGACCCTCATGAAATCCCCTTTCCTCTAGAAATCCAATGTTACTCCATGGATTGTCATGTGTGCCTAATATTTCCCAGATATTTCAGAGTTCCTACAATTATTTAGGGATGAAAGAAAATGTTAATTAAAACCAGAACATGCAGATAGAAACATGTCAAGATTGATCTTATCCCAGGAGCACAGTCAAGGAAGAAAACATTCTTCCTTTTTTACTTTGAATCTGACTTTTAATAATAGCTATGATTTATTTTCTCTCATTTTTGAACTTAAATGTGAGCTACAAAATGTGTTCCTTGAAGGTCTCAGTATATAGGAATCTAACTGATTGGAGGAATAAGAGCTAGGAAAAATGATGGCAGCCAGGAAGCCATGAATGTATCAGTCTTTAGGTCTTTTTTGCTGTCCTTGCATCATCATTCAAACTATAATATGCATTGGGTTTACTCCCTGCCTAACTTCTCTGCTTGGCTCCTGTGCATACACATGATCGCCTGGATTTTGTTCTCACTGAATTTTGTATTTTGGTGTAAAATAAGGCTAATTCCACTCAGAGCACTGAGATTTAGATCAGAATCCAGAGTTGTTATCCTATATATTGAAAAACTTCAGGATTTCTGTAAAGTAATGGTAAAGAAAAAGTATTTCTGGGGGGAAAAGTGGTGAAGAGAATTGCTTCGTAGCTGAGACCTTGAACAGCAAAAAGTGAAGTTTGAACGTTGTATTTTATGCTCCTGTAAATGGAATTTTAATACACAAACTCCAGCAGCCCCTTAACTAGTCTTTGTAGCAGTGCAAGTTGGAACACACTGGTGTTTAGGTTATGTATTATGTCCACTTCATCTAATTATTTCCTCTTATATTGCAATAAGCAATAAAGCAATTAGTCAGCTTTTCACATTCATCAAGGTAGCAGTGGCAATGAAACACTTTTGTTCCATGTTTTGACTGTGTGGATCCTGAAGGCTGGTGATTCATGCTCTAAAATCCTTTATTCACAAAGAGCTGTTGAAATTTTGGTGTTCCTCCTGGATTTTCTGCATAGGGAGAGTTTAGGTACATTGTGGAGGAGAGGTCAGAACAAACGAAAAAATTCCAGTTCCTCAAAGTGAACAAAAAACAAGCTAAAGCAAATACATTTATGGTAGAAGTGTTTGGGTATTTTATTCCATGTACAAGAGAATCCTCTCACATATCTATTGTTTTGCTTAACAAACATGTCAGAGAAACATTGCAAAAGTAATGCAAGTGAATATTGGCCTTATATGGATGCTACCAGGTCATCAATTGAATGCCCTCAGCTTAAAAAACAAATCAGGAAAATCAAATTAGATTCACTCAAAAGCTATACTGAACATGAACATGTTAATTCTGATCTAAGCTAAATTTGTTTGAAACCTGGAACAAGTTAGTTTTGGAGTGGAAATGATGTCTGTCTCTGTGTTTGCATACCTTCCACCATAGGCCAAGAAAAGAGTCTTCCAGCTGAGTTTTGCTTTGAGTTTCTTAGTGCATGTGAAACTCAAAATGAAACTCATGATTGTGTGAACCAAAACTGGAGGAAAAAAAAATAAAAAAAATAGCACACAGCTTTAGATAGCATCTTGCCTGCAGAGCAACTTTGTCATCACAAACATGAAAGGCAACACCTAGGTTTTCCTGAGCATTTTCCTAAGGTTATCCTCATCCTGTTATATTTTTGGTGGGCTCCTGTGCAAAAAAACCTGAGGCAGGATTCCATTCATCTCCTAGGTGTAAGCTCTAGACACCTCGTAAATACATCTGTGGGATTTCTGCATGAGGCATACAACACTGCAGTGCTGTGAAGCTAACAGTTTCACAGGCTTGGGAGTGATATGCTACTTAAAAGTGCAAAGCTGTTTTCCTTCCACTCACTTCCAAGTGCACTTAGAAGAAATTTGCCTAATGTATTTTTAGTGGACATGTGGAAGTGACAGGATAGAATGAATGCTTGTAATAATAATAATTCCTCTTGCCACACCATCCACCTCCTTATACCTCCCTGGTTTCTCTCACTGAGTAAGGTGCTAGCTCTTACTCCTCCCACCGATTTCCTGTTTAATTATAATCCATATTATAATACATAATTGAAATATACCAATAAAAAAAAAGAAGAGAACAATGGAAAACAAAAAGGAAAGGTAAAGGAAAGGCAAGAGAAGGGAAGGGAAGGTGCGGGAAGGGAAGG
>VWZO01011368.1:19829-36612 GCA_013396975.1 Bucco capensis | reverse complement strand
AGGGATCGATTTTAGGGTCGATTCTATTCAATGTCTTTATAAATCACTTGGATGTAGGACTTGAAGGACTAGTAAGTTCACAGACGATACTAAATTGGGGGGTGCTGTAGACCCCGTTGGAGGATATGAGGCTCTGCAGAAACATTTGGATAGATGAGATGTCTGGGCAGTCACAAATCAAATGAAATTTAACAGAAGCAAGTGCCGGGTTTTGCACTTGGGGAGGGGTAACCCAAAAATCGCCTACCTACTGGGGAATGTTAGACTAGAATGCAGCACTGCTGAGAGGGATCTGGGAGTATTAACAGATAGTAAAATGAAGATGAGTCAGCAGTGTGCCTTAGCAGCCAAGAGGGCCAACCAGATCCTGGGGTGCATCAAGCACTCCATCACTAGCCGATCAAGAGAGGTGATAGTTCCTCTTTACTCAGCGCTGGTGCAGCCTCACCTGCAGCATGTGTGCAGTTTTGGGCTCCACAATACAAGAAGGACATGAAGTTGCTGGAGAGCATCCAGAGGAGGGCCATGAAGATGGTTAAAGGCTTGGAGGGGAAGTCATATGAGGAAAGGCTGAAATCACTTGGCCTGTTCAGTCTGGAGAGGAGAAGACTGAAGGGGGATCTCATTGCAGTTTATAACCTCCTCATCAGAGAGAGAGGAGTGGGGGCTAAACTCTTCTCTTTGGTGAACAGTGACAGGACACGGGGGAATGGTATGAAGCTGTCCCGAGGGAAATTCAGGCTGGATGTCAGGAAAAAGTTTTTTACCCAGAGGGTGGTGGAGCATTGGAACAGGCTCCCCAGGAGGTGGTCATGGTTCCAAATCTTGTGGAGTTTAAGAGACACTCGGACAACACCCTTAGTCACCTTGTGTGACTTTGGGATTGTCCTGTGCCTGAATGGGAGTTGGGCTTAATGATCCTTGTAGGTCCCTTCCAACTCGGTTTGTTCTATGATTCCTTCTTGCTACAAACTCAGCTTTCAAAAGCAGGGCACTGCAGACAGACTGATGATCCCACATTTCATCTCCTGAAGAAGATCGAGTATCTAACAGCTGCCCGCCCTTGTTGCTATATATACTTAAGTTAGACATACAAATCAACCTAGCTGTTTTCATGCATGTTGTCACTGCCTTGTGAAAAGGTACCAATGTGAAAAAAGAATGCACTTTTCCCTCAAGCACCACATCCACTTTGAGCTGATCTTGCATATCCTCCTATGTTCACATCTGTCTTCTGTATGTAATGCCTCTCATTTAAGACTAATTTAGTCTAGCTAAAGGATACAAACACATCAAGTGGGAAGAAAGGCTCAGCCTTTCTGCTACATTCTTTCCCAATGGTTTGTGACACTGCTGATGTCTCCTTCATGGTTCCTTCTTATTGCTCAGACACCCAGCAGTGTTTCATATGCTAGTTCTGCTCTCGTCCTTTGGAAAGACATCTGTGGATACGTTTTCTTTAATAATTTCATTCTTTCTCTTCTCTGATGTAAATTTACAAGCAAGAAGCCAGAGAAATGCGAAATCAAATGTTGCAGGCTGAGTGGTAAGATAATCAGCATTTGATGCATAAGAAAGAGGAATCCGAAGAAGCAAAGCTAGAGGTATAGTTATCTATTTGTGACAGTATTTGGGGGAAGCTTCAATTCACTGAAGATCAGCTGTGTTTGCATTTTTCTCTTCCTTCTCTCACTGGGTGAATATCTTCTAGGAATGTCATTTTTGCATGAGCTTTCTAACTGATAGAGTAGCTGCAGGAAAGAGGAAAGAAAAGCAACTTAAAAATAGATAAGCTGCTTATCTCTTTAGCTGACTTGAATTTGCTGCTCTGTGGAGGAGCATGCTATCAAAACCAGAAGTTTAGAAGTTCAAAATGCTGGAAAGTTTCTACATGTGCACCACCAGTATGTAACTCATATGTGTTATTCTGTAAATTGGTTATGTATCACCAGTAGAGATAAAATTTATCCAGGTACACTAGATTTTTATTTTCAAAAGTTAAACATGGTCTTTAGCCTGAGAAAACAGGGATTGTGTGATCACGCTTAGTGCCTGTACCGCCATCTGTCAGTTTCTTTCACTAACCTGTAAACCCACTGATCAACATTGACAGAAGGGTAGAGGTCTCAAAGATATTAAATTCCAGTGTTTCTCATGAAAATCAGCAGCTTTTCTGTTCAGTTTCAGCTGCCAGCTGTCCTTTATGCATGAGACTAATAGCCGCTAATCAGCATATGCATTTTTAAGAGCCGCAAGCATCGCTTCTTGCTAATTGAGACTCAGAGGAAGGATCAGAGAATATCCATGAGGACAGGAGTTGGGGATGTACTGCAGTACCTGGGGGTCAGAAACAGCACAGAAAGTGGAGGTCATCCCAGTGGGGTAGAAAGAAAACAGGATACAAACCCAGAAGAAACTGTACTTTTTTAACTCTTTGGTTTATCTAGCAACTACACTTTTCTAAGGCACTTAATTCAGTATCTGTGAATATGAAAGGGAAAATTCCCATTGATTTCTGGAGGGAATTTCTGAGGCCTGACCAGGGACGAGGAAAAAATTTGTTAAAATAGCAATCATTCATAAAATAAGAATTTTGGGATATGCTCAGCACTGACATTGGGATTTGTTTTATTATGCAAATAGTTATTTGAAAAAGAACACCATCTTAGCACTTCAACAGGAAACAAAATACTGTATTTGGAGCAGGCAAGATACACACTAGCACAGTGTCACAGACAGACTTTAATTGCAAATATTGCGTTTTAGTAATCCTTACTTTAAATAGGTTCTTTGATTTTGTGAATTTCTGTGTTTTTCTATGGTTTTAAAAAAGAAAATCTGTTTTAGAGGACAAAAGAACACTTTCTGCAATTTGAATAGAGATGAGATCCAACACTAACCTGTTGCTTTCCAAGAGCAACTACACTGTTTGCATGAGCAGTAACACAATACCTGCTTAAATATTCTACTTCTGCTTGGCCATTCTCAGTGGTTTTCTTGTAAAACTCCCATTTCTTCTACCCTTGATAGCAGATCCAGCTCCCTTTGTATGCTACTGGAAGTGAGCTGAACTAACCTCACTTCTTCTGACTATGAATCTTGAAATCTTTCCTACACCACTTTACAGACTAGTAGTTGCAACAGTTCCCTAAAAGGCCAGAAACAGGGATTTGACACCCTTATGGAGTTAAAAGGTTGAATGTTGATATCCCCTCTGTGCATGAGTGCTGTTTTGTGAATGAAAGGTCTCTTTTCTACTGCTTTAAAAAACTGCAATAGTCAAAAAACCCAGCCATGAATGTAAGCTGAGAAAACCCATTGGCTCATGTTTCTCAGGGGAGAAAAAGTGTTGGCTATTGCAAATCTCTGCTCAGCCACTCAGCAGGTATATCACTGTGGAGAAAGCTCTCTCACAGCACAACTCACTGTCCTAGTTATGTCAGATAATAAGTTTTGATTGCTGCCAATTTGGTATGTATTTAAAAAGAAGAAAATTTGTCATGTCTCCTTAATCATCTGAGCCATAAATTACTCATCTAGTCTTTGGTTTACTTTTACATTTTTGTACCATTTGTGCCAAGTTGGAGGCTATTGTGTGTGTAAAGTCACACTCTAAAATTGTACCAATATTGCTTCTTTCATGCCAACTTTTCTTCAAATTTCTTATATTGAAATTTTTGAAATATTTAAGTACATTAAAATAATGATCCACCTTTAGAGACAGTTCATTTTTCAAAGTACTCTTAGTCATGTGATTTTCTCTTTCTACAGTCTAAACATCCTAGTTCTCTCCCAAAATATTTTTTGTCTCTGTGTTGAAATTCTGTGTCTATAGAATCCTTGTTCTCAACTGCTCAGCAGAGATACTTGATGTTGGGCAAGAGGAAAGTTTCAAACCTGTCAGTTCAGACCCAGTGATGTGCTATTTTGGTGATGCCCAAAGTTGGTAAGCCCCAGTGAGTTGATGACTGTTTTGCATCGCTGTAACTATTGGAAGATGCAGCCTTGAACAATGCAGGTAACTCTTCGCATGACTGCACTGCAAATGAGCTGTAATTGCAGCTCATATAAAAACACCCACTGCTTCAAATTAGCTCATTTGAGTAGCAGACCAGAGAGCAAGCTCACCCTTTTCCCAAAATACTGAATGAACCCAGAGGATTCACACAGATTCCACCAGACTGTGGTGGCAGCAGTGTTTTCAACACCAAGCCAATCCTATTATTCCCACACAAAGGTACAATACTGTCTTTAACTGCAGTGCAGACATATCTTAGAAACCTCTGAGAGCTCCCTCAATTTTATAACAATGACTACATGGTTCAAAGCACACCCTTTAGGTTTGAGGAAGCAGTTGTTTTGGTACCATCAGCCAGAGAAGACCTTTGCTGATCCTTCAGAAAGGTCTTCTACTTGTAGCTGATATTTTCCTAGTCTGTGGAAGTCATATGTTATGTAGAAAAGATAACCAAAATACACCAATGGAGACCTATAGGTCTTAGAAGTATGACCATTAGACTTTCAGCCTATCCAGAATCCTGAAAACAGAATCAGTAAGCTCAATTCCTATAGCATTTTTATCAGTGTAAGAGAATATTTTTTATGTCCTCTGAATACTTTGTGCTATTCCATAAATCCTGTGTCATGGGAAATGTTTGCACTACATAGCCCAAAAAGACCCTGCCCACTTCCATATATTTACTGGGAACAGTGACCAATGGACCAAGAAGATATGATGAAATTTAGCCACTTGAGAAGCACTATAAGGAAAACATTAAGAGCAACGGCTTCGTTCCCTCACCTTCCTCCCCAGCTCAGCTGCCAAGTTTTGCAAGCAGCTGAGGGACCATAAGCCAGATTTCACTTGGAAAACACTTCAATTCAGGACCAATCAATGAAAGCAGAGGTGTGAAAGGAAGACATAAACTACAGTCTCACCCCAAGCTGGCTCTCACTCCATAAGCTGGCTCTACACAGCCTGTGGCAATGACTCCAGTCCTGTGTGCACATACTCACAAGAAAAAATCTAATAGATAAAAGAAAGCTCAGCACCTGAGATTGGTCCTTAGATGGCCATCAGCTGAAGCATGCTTTTCTTGTACTTCTTGTTTAACTATGGTCTGCCATTTTGCAAAAGAAAGCAGCAGAAATGCTGTGCTGGAGGCTCCTGTCCATGGAAGCATTCACAGGCTTTCTAGGTAGCCTTGCCCCAGACAGTAAACACTGTACATTCTTGTTACAAGCCAATCAGTAGTGAACATCCTCCTGCAAGTAGCAGCAGAAGCCTGCAGGTGGAAAGCATTTTTTACAGCCAATTCATGGTTCACCTGGTATTTGGCTATTTGCCAACAAGCCACATTCACTAAGACCTGTTGCTGCTCCTTTGCTGCTCTGTACATTTTTACAGAGAGCATCCCTTACATCTGTGGTGTTTATAGGCCTGGTGATGCTCACTGTGTGGTGAGCAGAGACAGGGCGGGAAAGGAGTAAAGGCAGAAAAAGCAGCAGGAGATGAAAGAAAGGGGGAAAAAAGGTCAAGGGAAAACAGAATTGGCCTATACATGTAAATGAAACAAAAGGATACATACATCGGAATAAAACAGAAAAGGTGACAAAAAGGAGAAAACTGGAGGAAAGGAAACACTAAAAAAAAAATAAAGACAAACACAGCTGGGTGGGGTTTTTTATAGTTTAATACCAAAAGTGTGCAAACAAAGCAAGGTAAAGGCTGCTGTGTTAATTGAGTACATAACGGCAGCAACGGTTGGAAAGACTTAGGTCACACAGGATCACAGAATCACAGAACATTCATGGCTGGAAATGATCTCTCAGATCACCGAGTCCAACCAAAAGGAAAAAAAACACCAAAACACAAAAACAAAACAAAACAAAAACCAAACAAACGAACAAACAAACAAAAAACAAAAACCCAAACAAAACAAACCACACAACCCCTGCCCTCACTAGAGCATGTCCTGGAGCACCACATCTACATGTTTCTTAAGCACCTCCAGGGATGGTGACTCAACCACCTCCCTGGGAAGGCTGTTCCAGTGCCTCACCACTCTTTATCCACTCTAACCCCACCCTGTCTCAACTTCAGTCCGTTCCCTCTGGTTACTAAGGAGAAGAGGCCAACACCCACCTCTCTACAACCTCCTTTCAGGTAGTTGTAGAGGGCAATGAGGTCCCCCCTCAGCCTCCTCTTCTCCAAACTAAACATGCCCATGTCCTTACCTGCAGCAAGCATGCGCATCCCCAGTGAAGCAGTATCACCCACACCCCCTCAGGAAACAATTCAGCTATGAGTCTGGTGCATGATAAACAATGGATTATAAACTTGAACATGTGAGCAGCTTGGATTTCCCAGATCCAAGCAGACATTTCTGCCTAGTTGAGCACCAGTTAAATCAGCTCAAAAATACCCCAAAGCCTCACCTGAAAAAGCATTCTGACAGAGGAAAGTTTGGTTGCACAGCCTGAATGGATAGAATCTGTTTGTAACAAGTAGCTCCATGTATTTGTCCATGCTGGACACAGCAATGAGGTGGTTTTTAGTGGTGAAATGAGGGAAAGTCAGAGAGGAGGCAGTGGGAAATCCAGAGCTTTACATTTTCAGAAAAATGAATTTAACCTTTTCATGGTAAAAGTATTTTTCAGCAGTAATGACATACTCACGCACATGTGCATTATTGGGTTTCACTTATTTTTTTAAACAAGCTCCTTTCTTACACGCTCTGTCTCTTCTTGTATCCATCAGAAATAGCTTAGCTGGGAAAAAAATGCACCTTTTCATGCGAAATCAGAATTTTTCTTCTGAGATTTTCTTGACATTTATAGCCGATTTCTTTCTTTCTAGGCTCTGAAACTGCCATCTCCCAGCTTCACCATAAAAAACCAAAACTCTACATGGTTTTTAGCTATTCTAGTGCAGTGTATCTGTCCTCTCTTCATCAACTTTTGATTTCTAAGTGCAAATCTGATGGTATTTACTGAAATGCATGCCCAAAGAATCAGCACAGAGCTACCATTTCAGACTCTCAGCAAACTGAGGCAGACTTCATTGAACTGATGGTATTTCTCTGATATTTTTTAAATAAGACTTTTTCCCAGACCAGAAGAGCTACAGGACTGAGACGTTGCAAATTTAATAAGGTTTTGGGAAGTCATGTGAGGCTTTTGGTGTCACATAATGAGGACAAAATGAGCTACATCAGGCAATGTTAAAAGAGGAATGAAAGACAGACTGTTTTTAGATTCTTCCCCACAATAAACTCATTCTGAACTGTGGAACAGAAAATTACCTTCATTTCTTACATCAACCCAACTCTGAACATTGCCAAGATAAGCAGTGTATAGCAAGTTAACAGCACAATTTCAAATTTAAATTTGCACCCAGCGCAGGTACAATTTAGGTCTGTGCTAGCTGTTGGTAATTAGCATTACCTCTATCTTTCAGGCCTGATTTAAAGAATATCGAACAGAGCTCTTCCAAAATATACGATTTTGTAACAGCCATTAGAGCTTTGTTGTAGGCAATGTCTCTCCAGCTTCAGTGAGCCTTTCTTGGCACAAGAAGGCATACAATCACAGCCAAAATATAGAACACCTCTGGCCTTTCTTACTCTAAGCCAACATATTTGGAGGACTGTCGCTCATTTAACTAGACTTCTCAGTTGCATCATTAATTGCAATTTATAGAATTCATTTATTGCTGGGAGATAGGAACAATAAGCTTTCATAGTTAGTTTGTAATACAGTATCCCTCCACAATCTCTAGTAAAAGCATCTCCAGAGAAGACTATAACAGTCCATCCTTTGCTTAGCAAACAAACAAAAGCTTAGAGGGCTTAGTTCTCAACAGTGCTTGAAAAATGAAAAGGAAACTACTCTTTCTGGAGCATATTGAGAGTTAAAACCATTATTGCAATATTTTTGTATCAAAAGTTCTTTTTCTGGGAGTGAGTAGATGAGATCTAAAAATGATCTGACAGGCCTACCAGGCTGGGGGTGGTATGCAGCAGACCTCCCCAGCTAAGCCTGTATAAATTTTGTGAGTATGTAGATGGCAGATGCTAGCGCTGGTGATTCAGTTGCTGAATCTCTTCCATCTGACTCAGTATTGAACAGGTGCCCACATGAATGATGCTGGAGAGACCATCTCTCAGAATAGCAGAAAGCCCCGACTGACTAAGTTGTCAGTCATTAGAGACTTTCTGGGCCTTTTTTTTTTTTCTGTCTTCAGAGATGTTTACAGGTGTCTAGGCAAAACAAATCCTGAGTCAGTGCGTGCTTTATTTGAAATGCACCAAGAATTAACAAGATTGTGATGGTTCCCAGTATAAGGCAGAAGGCGGATGCCAGGGCAAGAAACTTGGTTCTGATTGTACACAATAGACACATAATATAGAGGAGGAATATGATTTTAGATGTTTTTCCTAAGCTTTGTTACGTTCATCAGGATTGAGTGCTGGCTCTGTGATATGCATAGGATTTTAAAGTGTAGCCTACACAACATATCGACCTCTGCTCCCCACACACATTTATTCTTGATTTGCTTCAAACCAGTCTTCTGGGTGGAGATATAGCCAAAGGTCCCAGGAAAATGAAAAGAAAAGAACAAAAAATGAAAATAATAAAAAAGAGAGACTCAAAGCAACCTAAACTCCTAGGAAATGGTATTCACACTGATTTTACAGCCCCATCTTTAGATTTAAGCCTTCCCACAACTTGGATTCTGAGTCAGCAGATTTCAAACCTGCTGAATAGCTGATAGGTACTAGTTGGGGAAGATTCATTAGCAAAATGGTAGTAAAATCCCTTGCCGCTGTCCCAGCTTCCCCACTTCAATGTTATTTCTTTTTTAGCTGCTCTTGGCAGTTAGTAGTGTTTTTATTGATAGGGTCATGTAGTTAGTATAGAGGCATGGAATGATTGCCATACTACATGGCAGCTTGGCCATTCATTAAACTGGTTATTAATCAAGTTTCTAATTAGATCATTAGTTCCGTTCTCTCCAACAGGCCAAACATCCATCAAAGACAAGCAGTGTCAAGTGAGGACAGTGTCTCAAGTGTCAAGTCTCTGATTTTGACTTTCATATTAATGTATTCAAAAATACAGGACTCAGGAGTGCAATTTGGTTAAAATATACCTGGGATCTGTTTTTCTGTGAAAACAGAACAATAAGCTTTAAGTGGCTGCTCCTCACTGAAATATTATTTCAATTTTTGCAAAAATCTATTCCTCCAGATTTTGGGGAAAAATTCAGCCAATGAGAATGTCTGTGACTTCATCGTGATCTCAGATGAATGATCCGCCTTTGCAACCAGAACACAAAGAAAGACCCAAAAGGATATTTTGCCCTTAAGCACACACAGAAAAGGGGCTCTATCCACCAGAGCCAGGAGAGTCAAGACCCAAGCCAAGATCGTAATGTTGTCTCCTAATTTAACTGGAATTTCCAATGTATTTAAAATAAATATAATGAACCAATCTTAGCTTTGGCCTGATGTGACTGGATGGTTCCCTGACCCAAGTGAGCTGTTGCCCTGAAAGCCTGCAATTCTCTGAACCAAACCATGTTTCAGGTCTGGCGCTGCTCATGAAAGGGAATTTCAGTCTGTTTGTGATGGATACAGACATATCCATCAGCACAAGCACAACTTGAAACTCTCCATGGAAAATTCTTNTCACCAGAGCTGAGTAGAGGGGCATGATCACCTCCCTGCTCCTGCTGACAAGTAGAAGTACAGTTCTTTCTCTTTTTTTTTGATTCTATTTTTCATTTATCTTCCTTTCCCCGATTACATGGATATTACAGGGGGGTTAGACTAGACGACCTCCAGAGGTCCCTTCCAACCCAAACCATTCTATGATTCTACTTGGGATGTGCAAAGAATTAGTTCTTCTCTTTAGCTATAAAACCAGAAAACACAAAAATAAAGAAGCAGAGCTATAAAGAAAAAAAAAGCTACTCACATCTTCTTAACAAAACAGAGAAATCTCTCAAAGATGTTGTTTCAGTCAGACTCTGTTTTCAGATGGTTATACCAAAAGCCCAGAGAAAAAAGACCTAAATTCACTGAACTTCTGTTCCTGGTCCCCTTTCTCACAGCAGCTTGCTCAGGAGTGGTCTGACTGTGGTGATCTTCTTTCCCCAGGGATCTGCAGGTGTTTACCTGGAGGCATCCTATTTGCAGATCCATTCTGTCTAAATGACAGGACAGAGAGGAGTCAAAACCCTTCACACTTTCAGGACAGTCCTCTATGCAGCATGCAGCAGAATGAGTGTTCAAGTAAGGAAAGACTGAGGTTAAATGTACTGCAGTCCTTGCTAAATGTCTGCAGAAAAAGACCCTCTGGGGTAACTAGAGCATGCACTTTCTCAGTCTTGACTGAAACCAGCTGAAGTTATTCCACTGATGAAAAGAGATTTCAGCAACAGAGAAATATCTCATTGCTCAATGCATGTTGTATACTCCTATTAGTGTCCAAACTCTGCAATCGTATCACTAACTTCTTTAGATCTTTTTGAAAATCTCCTCTCTTTCTCCTATCACTCTTATTATGAACTAAAAATTTCCTGCAGAGATAATTTTAGAAGTGGTGAAATCTGACTGCAATAGAACATAGCAATTCATACCCAAAGAGACAAAAAGATATTTGTAGGGAAATGAAGATAAAGGTGAATCTACATTGCATGCCAGCTCTGGCAAAACAAACAGAAAAGGCAGGCTGATAACAGGCATCGATCTCTTCTTCAGCTTTGATCCTACATGCTTAAGAACAGCTTCATGACAACTGCATGCATGCTTCCTCTTTGTTTTACTGTTTTGTTTTAACGTTTTGTTTTAATGACAATTGCATGCTTCTCCTCTTTTTTTGCTGGATTTGTGTATGCAACAACATCCACAATATGCCGTCAGAGGTCTCTTGCCTCATAAACACTTCCCTGAGTCATTATTCACCAGATTTTCTGGATTAGCAGTCTGGTGGCCAAGAAAGACAGCCCTGATCAGGAGCATCTTGAGACATCAAAGCTTTCACTAACTTGATAATGACACCTTCAGGATTCCTGGCTGAATTTTGAGCTGTCTGGAAGGAGGCAGATGGTCCCACAGGTTGCATAGCTATGTTAAAAGATAAGCTGAGACTGAGTCTGTTTGTCTGCATTATCTTTGACCACTGCACTTATTTTTATGTAACAATCATGTGGCCAAGGGTAGTGTGGTCTCAGACTCACAGTATCACATCTTAAATCCGATTAGGATGGACTAAACCTGCCTAACTTTAGACACCAATGATATAGATGTTTACATCTGAACTAGTTGTCTAGACTCCTGAAAAAATTTTTAGGAACAAATAGCACTTTGGGGATATGACTCATTGTATCTGCAGTAGGCATCCAAAGCAGGTCAGTTAACCCCCACCTTGCAAATGTTACGTACACTAGCTCCATAAAGAGTTGGGAGCTACAGAGAGAGGTACATATGTCTTCTATACAGGGTTATTTTGTAAATGACTACAGGAGATAATCACTTTTGCTTCATCTGAGGTGGTAACTCACCTTGATGTATACACTGAGACTGTGCTGTAAGTGAAGAGACATTTTAAGCCTCAGCAAAATGGCAGTTACTCAGGCATTTATGGCAGCACAGCTTGCTTGTAGTGTGCTCTTGGGTCGTTACAAATTGAGCTGAGTTTAGTTCCTCTGGCCAGTGTAGGGTGAAAGTGAAAATATGCATCACTTCCTACTCCAAAGAGTTGTCAGAGAGCCGCGGCTGTCTTTAAAGACCAGTGCAGAGTAGACTGGCAAAATGAGCATTCAGTAGATATGAAGGTGTGAAACTGTGGCTAAATAACAATCCCCTGTTCTTCTTGATTTCTTCTGAATATCATACCCATTTCACACTTCTAAAATCACAGCTCAGACTGCTACATTTCATTTTTAGTGTTCTAAATTAGGATGTTGTTTCCTCATGGATAGTTCTTTCTGAATCTTTTAAGACATTCAGATAATTAATTGCCATCTATTTGAATGACCTTAGAAAAGTAAGTTTGAGTGACCACAAATAAGATAATTCACACCTACCTAAACACTGACTCTTCAGTATTAAATTGCTATATCTATTTGGAATGGAGCACTTTTAGGAAATAGGTGAAAAGTAAACATCGTGCTTTCATAGCTGAAGATGCTCAAACGGCTTTTCCAATGACAGGGCTTCAATTACCAAACTAGCCACTCAGAAGGAAAATTTCACTTCTGAGGGGTTTAAGAGTGTGCCAATTCAGCCATCTCTTCTATGTGCCCTCATAGTGTGGTGTCAAAGTACCATATAACTGCTGCTTCCTGAGATAATAGTGAGAAATCTGCTCCCAAAGAAGCCCACATGATCTAGACAAAAACCATATAGTTTGAGTGGCCCTGCCTTATACTATTTGGAATGGAATTTAAAAGCAGGCTCTGGGGATATCTTATCGTGGCCTTTCAATATTTAAGGTAGGGGGCTGTAAAATGAGGACACTATTATTCACAGGATTTGTTGTGACAGGACAAGAGGTGACATTTTTAAATAATAAGAGGAGAAGAGTAGGTAGAAGGAAGAAATTTTTTGCAATGAAGGTGCTAAAACCATGACATAGGCTGTGGAAAGAGGTGGCAGATATCCCATCCCCAGAAACATTCCAGGTCAGGTTAGGCAGGGCTCTGAGCAACCTGATCTAGTTGAAGGTGTCACTTCTCACTATAGGAGGGTTGGACTAAGCGACCTTTAGAGGTCCCTTCCAGCTCAAAACATTCTATTATTCTGTTATTCTATGGTTCTGTTCAAGGTTTTTACGTACTTATTACAGATCAATTTTACACAACTAAATTGCATTACCCTGGCTCAATAGGTTTTTACCTCTTTTTTCAGTGCTTCCTGATACACTACACTGCATTATTACCAGCTGAAATTTTACAAAACCCATTCTTCACACTCTGGATTCAGCACACTTCCTGTGATCATCAAGGGTTCAGAGATGTTCATCTGTGGTTCGATAATGTTGTACAACATTCAAAATCTTCCCCAATCTTTTGTTGCCTTTATACCAATTTAACCTTCATCTTAGAAAGGCTAAGGAGGGTGTTATCTTATGCAATTTGGAGTGCTTTTTTGTTCTCCTAATAGAATTCCATCTAGATTGCATTCCCATACAAAGAAAGAGAAAAAAATAAAAGTATTTTCTTGACTAAAGGATAAAATCTTTAGCAAAGTTTTGAAATTCTAAGTAGGGGGACACATTCCCCTTTCTGAGAAGACAAGTTGTGTCTGCGAGTACATCTGAGAGGTGCATGAAAAGGCCAACAGGACTTTGAATGCGAGCTGAGGATATGTCCAAGGGTATGTAATAACCAGCTTAAAGATTTGACCTATATGCTCATACAAAAAGTTGACACTGGAGGATCTTTTCTCAGTCAGTCATGAATCTTCCTGAAATATTGCTAAATACAGATATCTACTGAATGGAATGGCAGAGATATCTATTGAGCAGACTGGCAGATTGTCAAGCATTTTGTGCACAATGGCACTAGTTGAAACTTCCAGGAAGAGCTGTCAGTTACCTGAGAACAGATTTCAATCAGATCTCTTTCTTTTACTCAAACCTGCTTCAATTTAAGCACAAAAACTGCTGGGTTGTTCCTTCACTGCCGTAAAACTCCCCTGACATTTCATGTCACACTGAATCAACATCACCATGTAATCGTGGGATTACATGGTCTGAGAAAAAAAACCTGGTGATACCAACAAGGAAACTTGGAAGCACTTTTCCATGCAGAACTCAGACATATTATGTGAACAGGGAAAGACATCATACTCTTTAAGCTCTTTCAGCTGCTTTCAAGCCATGGCTTTTCATTAAAGGGATCCAGAAAGGTTAGGCAAATTTCACTTATGTGAATCTTATCACCAGAGGAATTTTTGGAGCAAAATGTTTTGTTATCAACAAATGTTAGCTTGATAGAAACAGAAGTGTTCAGAGAAGTATATGTGGTTTGATTTTTTTTCTTGGAAGGAGTTTCCANAGGAGACCCCAAGTGATTTTCAGACTGTGCCTGACCAAGCAATATGATAGCTACAGAAAATGAGGCTCCTCCCAAGGTCCAAAAACACTGGCTTTGAAATGCTTTGAAATCCCATATTTTAACCCAAGAAGGAGATAACTAACTGTTTTGAGGACATGTCTCTTCTAATTCCCAGGAACTTTTCTGAAGATCTCAATATGGAATTTAATCATTGTTGAGCTTTTTAGTATCAGTTTCTTAGTCTAGAAATGCAAATGTAGTTATAACATCCTAATAGATAGGATTTCTTCATGTCAAAGAAAGACATGTTAGTCATGGGAGCTCTACAATGTTCAGAGAAGTGACAAATATAGAAGCCACAACCAAAATGCTCTCTGTGCTCTGTCTGTCTGTCTCTTATGTAATCTGAAAAGCCAAAGGGGATGAAAATTCTCATTTCAGTAGCAGATTCCAGTCCAGAACATCTGAAATATCTGGGGCAAAGCAATTAATTTCTCCTTTTTCAGTGAAATATTTAAAACAGAACTTGATCTTCAGCTGGCACAAATCAGTTCAACCACATTAACCTCACCAGACCTTTACTAGTCTATACTGACAGAGGGCCATAGAATATTTCCAATATCTCATGATGAATTATAACCCTCAGGCTTTAGGAAAAGAGTGTCAGTTAACCCTATATTACACATGCATTCATCATTTAGCAAACATTCAGCAAGCTTAGGAAAAAAACCCTGAAGGTAGAGAAAATCCCATGTGTGAGCTACCGTTTCCCAGCTTGCTAGGAAATTCAGCATGGCTCTTCCAAGCTGTCATTCAAGCAAGGTTGCATTCACATTTTTTTTGGTCCAGCTCCCAGCTGACTTTGCAAATTGTCCATCAACTCAGCCCCTCCAAGGGCGCCTGTTCATCACTGACGAATTCTTGTTTTTATGTTTGAGTTTCATATGGCTCCCATGAGTAGTTTCTAGGCCACAAGGTAGCTTGTTTCCAGCTAGGCTGGCTTTGTGCTGAGCTGTGGAGACAAGCAGAAGTTCCCTTTTCCTTTCACAGACATTTCTGTGATAACATACAAATGAAAATCATGTGATTGACTCTCTTCCCAGTCTGCATATTTTATCCTCCACAAAACAGGATCACCATGAAGCTTATTATAAAAAGATGATCTCTGTGAGAAACAACATTTTCCAGACGTAATATCTTTGAAGCAGGCTGTTCGTCACTGGGTTTGGCCCATTCTCTTCTAGACTTTAAGTAAACACAAAAAGTATATTACACCCTGTCAATCCCCCACAGCTTATGCAGAACTGTCCAAGTCAGCACAATCTCACACATCATACTTTTGGGAAGAGCCATCTGTCATAAACAAAATGTGGCCATGTGTGGCTCACTACCATGCGCTACAATGTGGAAACCTAAAGCAGAATTTCTGATTACTCTGGTGCCTCAACCACCAGATTTTGGGGCAAACAAGTGGTTCAGGACGAGGAGCAGCTGGTCTCCAGCAAGGAGCTCTGGGTAACTGTATAGTCATTTGCCTCTAGCTTACTATGATTATTCATATCTATGCATAAAATGTAATCTTGCTGACTTAGCATGTTTTTTCTAAAATTCTTTCTTTTTTTTTTCATAGAAGTTTAAGTCATGATGGAAATTGCAGTCATAGTCAATAATGAGAATATGCATGGCAAAGGAAAGCATTGGGTCAGAATGCAACGGGACATAGCTGAGACATGCGGAGTTGCTCTCTATGTGAGAGAGCATTTGGAATGTATTAAGCTGTCCTTGGAGGGCAATGATAAGTGGGTGGAAACCTTGTGGGTAAGAATTAGAGCAGAGTCTAGTACAGGAGATATTGTAGTGGGTGTTTACTACAGGCAACCAGATCAAGATAAGGAAACTGATGAGGCCTTGAATAAGCAGCTGAAAGTAGCCTCGAGATCACAGGCTCTGGTCATCATGGGGGACTTTAATTACCCAGACACTTGTTGGGAGACTTACACAGCCAGGCATATACAGTCCAGTAGGTTCCCTCCAGAGCACCGATGATCACTTTCTAACTCAGGTGGGGGAGGAACGGACAAANTACAGGAGATATTGTAGTGGGTGTTTACTACAGGCAACCAGATCAAGATAAGGAAACTGATGAGGCCTTGAATAAGCAGCTGAAAGTAGCCTCGAGATCACAGGCTCTGGTCATCATGGGGGACTTTAATTACCCAGACACTTGTTGGGAGACTTACACAGCCAGGCATATACAGTCCAGTAGGTTCCCTCCAGAGCACCGATGATCACTTTCTAACTCAGGTGGGGGAGGAACGGACAAAGAAAGGACTATTGCTGGACCTTGTACTAACAAATAAAGAGGGACTCATTGAGGATGTGGAGGTAGGGGGCACCTTTGGCTGTAGTGATCACGAGTTGGTGGAGTTTAGGATTGTGGGCAGTAGGCACAGGGACAAGAGCACGATTGCTATCCTGGACTTCAGAAAAGCCAACTTTGGCCTTCTCGGGGAACTGCTTGATAAAGCCCCATGGGACAGGGCTCTAGAAGGTAAGGGGGCCCAAGCAAGCTAGCTAGTATTCAAGTGCCTTTTTCTTCAGGCTCAAGATCAGTGCATCCCAAAGAGTAGGAAATCTAATAAGAGCATTAGGAGACCTGCATGGTTGAGCAGGGAACTACTGGATAAGATTAGGCTTAAGAAGGAAATATATAGT
>VWZO01011368.1:3876-19256 GCA_013396975.1 Bucco capensis | reverse complement strand
CCAGCAATGTGCCCTTGTGACCAAGAGGGCCAATGGCATCCTAAGATGCATTAAGAGGAGCATGGCCAGCAGATCCAGAGATGTTATTATTCCCCTCTACTCTGCCCTGGTGAGGCCCCACCTGGAATATTGTGTCCAATTCTGGGCCCCCCAGCTCAAGAAGGATAGGGAGCTGCTGGAGAGAGTCCAGCACAGGGCCACCAAGATTATTAAAGGAGTGGAGCATCTGCCCTATGAGGACAGGCTGAGAGAGCTGGGTCTCTTCAGCCTGGAGGAGACTGAGAGGCGACCTCTTTGATGTTTATAAATATGGTAAGGGTGAGTGTCAGGAGGAGAGAGCCAGGCTCTTCTCAATGTCATCCAATGTTAGGACAAGAGGGAATGGGAGCAAGCTGGACCACAGGAGGTTTAGTATTAACACGAGGAGAAACTTCTTTACAGTGAGGGTGGCAGAGCACTGGAACAGGCTGCCCAGGAGAGCTGTGGAGTCTCCTTCTCTGGAGACATTCAAGAGCTGCCTGGACGCATTCCTTTGTGACCTCGTCTAGGTGATCCTGGTCTGGCAGGGGGGTTGGACTAGGTGATCTTTCTAGGTCCCTTCCAACCCCTAACATTCTGTGATTCTGTGAGACTCTTGACCTAATGTGCACAAATTTGACTGTAGTTGGCTTTATCTGTGGCTGTTTCATCCAGCAGATGCATAAAATTAAACTGGTACTACAAGGATCTAGAAATTCAGACTATTGTGACTGGTGTGAACATGCTGAAACAATGTTTTCAGGTTGAACTGGAGTAAGAATTTGACACTTTTAAAGATAAACTTTCTGAGAACAGAACTTTTGAAAATCCTCATGGAGAAATATTGATGTACTATTGCAGAGAAGTAGTGCAACAGTGAGAATGGTCTCAGTGTTATAACGTTGAAAAACACTGTAATGAAATATTTAATATAATAAACTATATTAAACTACATTATGAAGTCAGTAGTTGCTCTAAGTCAAAACAGTATGGTCAACTCAAAAATTCATATCTTGTTTTTTCAAAACAATTTCTACATTAGTGGCACAAATAAGAAAATCAAAGCAATTTGCTGAGACATTTTTCCCATATAATGTGCCATTGATATAGTCGTGTTCCAACAAAATATTTCAGTTTCAGTAAGCCTTCATTTTAAACACAAAATTTTTCTACTAAAAAATATTTTCACTGAATTTACTCCACATATATCAAAGGTTGTGAAGTTTATGTTTCTATTTGGTTTTTCTTTCATATCATGTTCTAAGCCAGGTTAGTGAAAGAAACTTGTATTAGCAAGCTGTTACAAAGTCAAGGAACAGGTTTTTGAGCAGTGTAAATACAGGACGCTGTAGTAGCAGAGTAACTGGCTTTGTGTTTCAAATTATTGTTATACAAAAATTAGCTTCAACACTTGTGACACAGATAAATTCCAGTGTATTAGTAATATGATGTTTGGCATTACATAGGGCCCACTGAGCATTAAACATGAAGAATCAAAAGGGTGGTTAAGCATATTCTTAGTGTATGAAAATTCTCATCAAAGGCCCTGAGATAACTCCAATACTGAAGACAGTTGTGTACTTAAGTATGTCCTGAATCATGGCCACACACTTTGAGAGGACACAATTGCTGCCCTTAAGGGGTTGAACCAAAGCTTATTGAAGTCAGTGAATTTTTTCCATTTAGTTCAGAGGTCTTTGGATGAGACCCAAAGAAGACTAGTAACGTATGAAAAAGGTTGAGGGAGAAGTTGATGTGTTGTACTTGTTTATTTTATCCTCTGGAATATCTACAGCTGGGATCTACAGACCCAATCTCTTCATTCTAAAAATATTTGTTGCTGCTTTCCCGTAAGCTTTGCTGTAAAAGAACAATGTTGACCACTGGGAATTAAACCATTCCATCAAACATAGGCATCAAGCACTAGTGGGTTAAATAAAGTTGATAGTAACTTAAATCAGCCTTGAGGACTAGTGTGTTGATTCAAGTAGCAAACTCAGTAAACTGGGAGCTGAACACACAGTTCAAATGTGTGTGAACACAGGGTGGATTTATCACAAAACAAAGGGCAAGGAGTTTAAGAGAGTCATGCCCAAGACAGAGTAATTCTGTAGCGACATGAAAAGTAAAATTTAGTTTGGAACTCAGTGTTTCACACTGATACCTACTAGGTAATAAAATCACCTCTTAAGACTGGAGGGCTGAAGCCTTGCTGTTTCGAGTCAATAAATGCTTGACGAGACAGAGCCTCAGAAAGTATGTTGGAGGGAACAATTCTACACTTACAAACTAAAGCTAGATCTTTTCTACCTCTCGTATCCAGGATTTAGTGATAATCCTATGCCTGAGTTTACCAAGAGCACAGGGGGAAGGCAGTAGTTTCACTGTTATCTATCAAGACTAAATCAGATTCCTAATCTTTATGTTTTTTCTTAACTGCACAGTGTTGTGAGAAAAATGAGATTACAATTAAAAAATTTTTTGCATAACTTCTAGATAACTGTTTCTTTTAATGTATTTCCTTGGAACGACTCTTTACAGGACTATAAGAGGATACCATGATCATTTATATGTGATTGGAAGCTTTGACCATGTAGTGGTTTAACAAGCAGACCTTTAGCATGTGTATAAGCATGTTTAAATGCATGTTTAACATTGTGGCATAGGTTTATGATTAATTAATAGAAAAGAATCACGTTTCATTTTGAAACTTAATAATTGATTAAAATAAGTTTTCCTAAGTGTGGTAACCCTCAGAGCTCTGAGTCATAACATAAAATTTGCATGTATCTATCTCACTTTCCAGCCAAAAACGGTCCTGTATTTAACTTACCAAGTTTTCCTTAGAGAATGAAAATGATTACATACAACTTCTTTTCCCCAACCAGTTTTTGGCAAGAGTTACATCATGTGTTCCTTCTGGGCATTAGAGGACAACATGTAGAGGAGAAATTCAGGCTTCTGCAATTATGATTGATTGTATGGTGAGTCATTCATGGTTTTGAAGGCAGAATATCTGAATATATTTACTGAAAGCAAATGACATTGTGAATTTTAATGCAATATAGAGGAACCCAGAGCTTTGGCTGAAAGCCTGTTATTGTTAAAAATCAAATGAGAAAAAGGAAATAAATGAGAAGCCAAGACCAATGTGACCTTTACTAGTATTCAAAAGAAAAAGAGTGCACAAAGTCTGACTACAAAAATGCTCCTGAAAATGTCATGTAGTATACGTTTATGCATGCCAATGAAGAAACTAGAGAAAGCTCTACATTGACTGGAGGTGAACGGGTTCCCACTCCAGGTTCCCCAGAGAGATACGCACTCCGAGAACTCCAGAAAGCTAGTTTATTCAAATTCCACAGGGGTTCTTAAAGTACCTGGGAAGAAAGGAAATGGCCCAACTAGCCAATGGGGGAAACCAGGGGAACAGGAGCCAATAGCAAGCCAGGGAACATGGAAAGATAAGGGAAACAACCAATCAGGTTAGGACAGAGGCAGGGCTGGCTTAGTGGGGCTGTACAATATGGTGCCACCCGTGAAAGCCATGCAGCTGGCTGCATGGAGGGGATAACAATAGAACCCAAAGTGAACCAGTACAAGAAGTTGTGTCTCTAGGTTGTCTCCCACAATACATTACTGTGATTTTGCATCAGACATCATTTTGGTGTCAGATGTGGACATCAGAATATATCCTGAGGCATTTCTTATGGTGTCGCCTGAAAATTATCTGTTAGCCTCTGCAGACAGTCGTTCATGATCCCATTGCAACTCGTGGGACATGAGCTAGCTTTAGAGCAGAGGCTATTTTGGTATGGTGGGTCTTTTTCATGACATCCACGAGCAAGGACAGAGTAGCAAAATGACTGTCTGAACCTGACTGTGCATGTATGGCCGGAAAACCCCAAAGTCATTGCAAATTACTAGACTCAGCCTCCTGCTGACTATGACAGTGAACTCAAATCATCTAAGCACTTAAATGCCCCCACTATGAAAATAGGCCCAGGAAGGATTTTGTAGTTTTGTCTTGGTTTTTGATTGACCTTATGTTTCAATGCACATCAGCCAATAAATAAGGAAGAGTTCTAGGAAAAAACCACAACTCAAACTAGGTTTATCTTCCCATATGTTAAAATTATTGTCATTAACATACATGCATGAGCTCTAAGAAGAGATCCTTCTCCTCTTGGGAGTTATTAGTTTCAGGAATTATTTCTTCTAGGTTTCTTTTGGAGGCAAAGTTGGAAAGTAAACAGATAGTTGGGCTTTTCTGATGCAGCTATTCTTATACCGCTATCCCACCTGAAGAGAATGTACCATTCAGAGAGGCACCAGCTCTGCTCCAGATGATCGCATCAGAAAACCTGGGCACACTGAGGACCACTAGAATATTTAACATTTCTGTACTGCAATTTCTGGATGAGGAATGATCAGTACTGGTGTAAGATAAATTGCCTCCTTTGTCAACTTCTTATAGGGTCCTGGAGTTTTTTAGTATTCATTTGTCTCCAGTTTTAAACCATTCCCACGCTCAGCTAGATGGTGACAAAATGATGGCTTCAACTCTGGCAGTAGACAACTAGGTAATACTAATAATAAACTAATAATCTTAGAGATACTCTTATACTTTGTATTAAGGCTTAATAATATTTGGATGCTGTAGTTTGGTATGAAGGACTACAAGCTTTAAAATCATTCTATGGGTCCTCAGGTGGTTAGGAGACTTATTTATTATACTCCACAGAGTAAAATCACACTGGCTAAACCTGGAAGGGCTTCACAGAGATGAATAGTTTGTTTTCAGCACATTGCTACATGTGCTTTTCCTTCAAGTTTGCAGTTGTTTAGCCAGTCATCAATACACACAATCACGCAATCACCGTCAAAATATTTTCTTTGCTGATTCTGGCCTTGACTGCAATATACAGTACAACACCACACAGAAGTCTCAACCAAGCTAGTACTGCAGCCAAAAGTTTTCGTGCTATATCAGCTCAGTGCTAATTAATCCTGCTGAAAGGCCATGCTAATTAGCAGGCTGCTCAGCCCAGGCCATTGCACAGCTCTGCTTCCAGGACCTCTGCTGCTGCTTTTGCATGATGACAGGAGCTGTGCAGATGAGGTGTACCCCACGGTGGGAGCTAGCTCAGGTATCTTCAGCACAGGTGAGCCCCAAACACTTAGGCCCTGGATGGTTCACTCTGTTTCACACCACTCTTTCAACTGCACAAATATTAGTGTGGAGAAGTCTTGCTAGCAAGAAAAGCTTTACTTTTGAATCTGCTAGCAGTAAGTATAAGTATATTCTTATTTTACCAAATAGCCATCAGAGGGTAAATCCCAGAGGAGTAACGCTGACCAGGGTAGGAGGCAACAACATGAAGCAGAAGCAGGGCTAAAGCAGCCATTGACAGCTCAAAGGCTAGTGCACACCCAGCCTGGGGCAGGACGTGACACCTCTCCAGCTTCCACTTCCTTCTCTTTGAAGGCATTTTACCAGGGGCTTGATCCAACTATAGGCTCACATTTGGGTAAACCTCTTGGGACTGGCAGATATGAGGCTAGCCTTATGAGACACTTGACTCATTTTGGCATCTGGAGACCAGACATTAAACCCCTCAGTGTCTCAAACAATATTAAGGTGCCTGTGATTGAACAACTGAATCCTGTCACAGGTGTTCATATAGCTACCAGCACAATGGGCCAATTTAATGGGGTTTTTAGGTTCTGTGTTAAAAATGGCAGTAATAATTAACAGTAGAAAATTAAAAAAAAAAAAAATAGTTTTGTTGTGAAAATAGAAATGCTGACAGCATTTAAAAGTTAGAATTCAATGAATAAGCAGTCAGTGACTCTCGGTGCACAGTTGGATTCATTTCCCCCATTTCAGCTATCTACAATTTATAGTCTTGCTTAAGCTTTTTTCTAGGTTTCCTAAATGGAGACAGAGAGAGAAGCACCTCCAGGAAATGATTCATCTTCTCCTAAGATAGATGTCTATAATATGTGGGATGAATCACAGTTGAAAGGGAATTATCTTTCTTCTTTGGCATAAAGGGGAAACTAGATGACCTGCTGAAACCTGATGAAGTACGTAGTTCCACTTCTGCTGCCTTTTCTAGCTAAAGCCTAGAAAAAAAAGTGGGACTGCAGAAACTGACTAAAGGACCAATTGTGGATTAATTCTCATTTCTGAGCTAACTCTCAAACAGACATTGGTTTTAGTAGGAGCAGGTATGGGCCAACAAGGGCTGCTTTTGAAAAGTATCTTTCTTAGTGGTCTGAGTTCAGGAGAGAAAACCCTCCCTGAAGCCTGTAGAGGCTGCTAAGTGTTAGATGCTGTTTGATTTTGATTCATTTGTTTTTACTTTTGTGGGTTGATTTTTTTTAAACAAAAAAGCAACAAAACAAAACCGCCCAACAAACAGTTATTTAGATGACTAAATACACACTTGGAAGTACAACTTTGGCCATCTTTATTCAGAGATTCTAGCCAGTGTTATGAGGTCTGCAGAGAAAGATGACCACCTCTGGTGCAGCAATAGATGCCAAACTGGAAGGCATCCAGCTCAGTGGAATGCAAGAAACAGAACACATGATTTCAATAGAAGCATATGGGTTTATTTGGGGAATCAATTAACAATAAGAGCATACATCCATTTACAAAATGGTAGTGTGCCAGACACATACACACACAAGTTGTAATTGAAAACTGAAATAACACCAGGAGGAATAATCATTAAAGCAAAACAAAAAAACCACCTCCAAAAAGCCAAGAATAATATTTAATAAAATAAAATAATTCATCCATCTGCAGTTCTATCCTTAGGGAGAAGCCACAGACTAACAAGCAAACAAATCTAGATAGAAATGAAAATAATGTTACAAAGGCAATGGAAGGAACAAGGGAGAGATTTCTTTGCAGATTAGCTGCTTATGAACCAAAAGTATTTCAGTTTGATCATTTGTTTGTAGATATGTTTATCAGAGGATGGGGAATTCCATCATATGTTCCTACCATTCTGTAGAATAATTATTATTCTTCTCTTCAGATATTTTACTATCATTATTTATTGCCACAGCATTCAGAAGCGCTCATCAAAGTTACCAGCTGAGGTCTCAAGAGCCTACTTTTTTTCCTTAAACTATAGGAATCCCAAGGTTAATCAAATGCAATTCTCTTTATCTTTGCTGCGAATATGTACTATCAGAGGCACCTAAAAACAGATACCAAAGAGCCACTTAACAGCACCTAATGGGTACCTAACACTGCCAGAAAAGTGAGATGCCCTAAGAACCTTGATCTCTAACTCAGTTCCCTTAATATTACCTTGTATGCTGGGATTTAATCTTTAATTACAGATTTTCAAATTTTAAAAAAGGGGGGGTGGGAAGCAATGATTTTTGCTGTAAATGTCGACATATTCTACACAGCTAAATAAGCCTCAGTGGAGGAAGTGTTATGTGGCCCTGTAGTTAAGGCAGTGTTTTTCTGGGAGGTATTCATTGACTATCAACCACCGCTCTTCCATTAGCTGCTTGCAAGTAGGATAGCCTGCAAAATATTCAGTATGCTACAATTAACTGATTTTGTTTGGATCTTCTTCCTTTTCCCAAGAACGCCATTCATAGAAATTAAACTTCTATTCTTATTGAAATGCATATAACCTGCAGGAGTTACTGTATGAGTCAGAAATGGAAGACTGAAGCTGGATCCAATTACAGATTTGTTAATCCAGTATCCTTCCTCCGAGAGTTCCTCAGAGAAAGACACAAGCATATCCTTTGAGTAACTGTGAACTTATTTTGCCTTATCAGCCTGTCAGCAGTTAAAGATTTTATATCCTAAAGTATAAGAGCTTACATTACATTGCATTTCCATTACACATCTATCCTCTGAGAGATAACTCAGAGTATTCCCAACTATATCTTCTTCCTGATAAACTGCATGCCCAGTAATACTTCATAGTAATGAATTCCAGAGATCAATTAAGGATTGTAGGAGGAAAAAGATGACTTTGTGTACAATAATGAAAAAAGTTTCTTTCTGTTGTCCCATAGCTATGTCACTTATCAGGCCTTTGTCATAGTCTCTGGCCTAACTCTTCAGCTGCATAAGTGTAATTAAACTCATCAAGGTACTTCATCACCTGCCCTAACTTTATCATCCTCAAACAACACCTAAACAGCGTATTAATCTATCTTTCACCAAACCCTTCCTGGACCTTATCCCACTAGAAGTCAACCACTTGCTCTTTAGTGGCTTGCAAGATTTCCCATCATAGATGAGGCATGAGTGGGGCACACCTTGAGGCAGTCTGTCCATCTGCCCTCTATCATGGCAACCACGGCAATGCGCAAAGGGCTCTAGCAGAGCGGAGAGATGTGTTTTTCCTTTACAAAACTTAGGCACATAGAGTTTTAAATTGTTTCATGTGTTTTAACCAACATATTCACCTGCTATGTAGTTCCAAAAAGTAGGATTTTCCTCCTGCTGTGTTAGAACATGTCAGGTATTGCATAGCCCTGCCTTGTTTCCCTATGCAATCAATATCTGTTGACTGGGAGTTTAATTCTAGATGTTGAACTTCTTAGTTCCACATTCCTTCCCTCTCTTAGATCATTCCATGGCTTTTCTGTCTCTCTAGTCATGTATCCCTCAATCCTGTCAGGCAGTTGCAGTCCCGATGGTTCCTGTGATTGCCCAGCATTCAAGTTTCTCTCCTACTTGTCAAAGAATAAAGAGGAAGGGGGGAGAAAAGGAGGAGGAAATTCAAGCTATTGACCTCAGGCTCAGGCTGGGCTCAGTTAATCCTCATGCAGTCAGAGCAAGGGTTTGGAAGCTTTCCTAGCAATCCTTGGCAAAGTCTACAAAGAGTGGGAAAAGCTTTGGATCTAGTGTGCCACTTCAACAGATCCCTGTAGGCATGTCAGGGAAAGAAGAAATACCTAGGAGAGATACTACTAGCACAGTATCTGGAGAGGTAGCTCAAGAAAAAAGGTGAAAACATCACCAGCTTTGAAAATGCTGGGAGAAACAAGAGGCATTGTGAACATTGTTCGCAGCCTGAAGGCTGGCTTTCTTAAAGACATCTTGGACTGCTAATGGAAAGTTCAACAGACTCGCTTTCCTTTTTTCCTTTTTTCATTTTTGGTTTTTTCCTTTTCTCCTTTTCCTTTTCCTTTTCTTTTTCCTTTTCCTTTTCCTACTTCTTCAGGCTCCTGTGGTCCAGAAGTGAGTGCCTGGTAAAAGACAGCTCTCTCCATCAAGGTTGTCCAGGCTAATGCACTTTACTCACATTTTACAAGCACACTTTGGTTTTTTTTCACATCTACCATTTCACATCGATTTAGATCTCAAGCCAACAAGCCCTCCATACGCCAACTGGCCAAGCTACCTCAGTCTCGTCTGAGGCAATGGTCATTGCCTGATCATCCTCATAGCCACTCTTAGTAGTTGCTTCTGTTGGAAATCCAAGCACCATTCGTTTCTGTCTCTAATAAAAGCATTCAGTACATTAAATATATTGATTGAACGATCCCAGGATCATAGTTACCTTCTTGCTTTTTTTTTTTTTCCCATGTAGTGACAGATCAGAGGTCTCCATGCCTGAAGGGCACAAGCCACCCTTCCTTCACACCTTCGCGTAGATTATACCAGATTGCAGGTATTTTATTATTTTCCTCTAAAGACATATGTTTCATTTTGTGATATCTAGATAAGTACAGTTTATGCTTCTGCAGCTAACTCAGACTCCTTATGGATACTGAACTAAGTGTATGGATATACCTCAAGTCCTTTAGCTGTACTAAGTATTTATTTAGGGAAGACATGGATAGTATGTTCAAAGTGCTTTTTTCACTGCTAACAGTAAAGAGAATTCCTGGTGAGTAACTCCTCCATACAGATTTGTGTTTAGTCAAATTACTGCCACCACAGGTGGACAATGTACAGTTTTGTACTACTGAACCTTGCCAAATTTCTATGACTCACTATTTTCCATTGCATTTACAGCATACTCTAACTTCTTGGAACTAGCAGATTTCATCAGTGTATTCATGCTTTGTGTACATATTAAATTAGTTCAGTGAGATGAGAAATTCCACCAGTAGCTTTCCTCCATGTGAACAATCAACATCTTGCTGAGACATGATGCAGTTTCCCATGCAGCCAGTTTATCAGTCATCTGTTAGTTCCTGCATCTCCTCTTTAATTAATAAATTGTTATGTGACAACACACAAAATGCTTGACTCCACCTGAGGCTTTCATTTTTTAAGGATTATGTTCTAAGGCAAGAGGATAACAACCATTTTCCTCCAAGTAGCTACATTACAGCAGTATTCATTGTCTGCTGAGCTGTTTCATATAAACGGGCAGTTGATTATGTGTGTTTAACAGATGCCTTGTGATATAAATCCCATCCATGCACTCGTTTTATCCTCTATTTTTTCCCCTATTGCATGTCTCTTGGCTCTGTTTCACTGTTGTGTAAGCATGCTCAGATCACGGCAAACAAACACTCCAGCAGAAGTCACAACTGCACCTTGAGATCATCAGGACTGAAGCACATACCACTGGGGCCACCTGGTGTACAGAGCAGAGCTGCAGTCCACTCTGCTCCTTCAGCATAGTCTGTCTTAGATAACAAAAGAGGAAAAATAAATCTCTGTGTTTAGCAAGAGCCTAGTTTGACTCCTCAAAGGCAAGCTTTTCTTGCTTTGCAGAAGAATGCATGCGATTTCACCAATGAGCCTTAAAACCAAGAAAGTTTACTGGTGTGGGAGGGAGTAGGCCTAAAAAGCTCACAAGGCACCACAGAAGGAAAGGCTCATTTTGCAGAATGGGTTGGTTCTGCAGCCCTGCCAACATTGGCTGCCCTAGAGACAGAGCAGGTCAAAAGTGAGTGAAGATGGGATCAGCCTTACTCTTCTACTTGTATCCCACAAGTCTTTTTCTGAGACATGGAGAATGCTCCTCTTCAGTGTAGGATCCTTGCATGATGTCCACGTCCTAGCAGTGTTGGATAAATTTGAGTGCCATACTCTTTTTTTTTTCCTTTTTTTTTTAATCTTTTCCTTTTTTCCAGCCATCTTGAGAAGTATTTTGTCTGGGTGCTTGGGTGTGAGAATAGCCTCAGCAGAGAGAGAACAAATTGTGCTGTGAAATCAGGATTTTGAATGATTGCATGTAACTTGAGCTTGAGAAGGTTTCTTTACCCTTGGTTTATAAACATTTTACAGATATTTGTAACTGACTTTCAGAGGCCAGGACCACATGACTTTTCAGATAGATGTGACTATAGAGGCATCTTAGTGCCTCTCCTGTCTATGTGTATGTGAAACTCCCTGCCCGGGGTCACATCCTGAGAAACAGCAGCACATCAGACTGTTGCTATCATGTGACTGATGCACAAATGTTTCTGTGAACATCATAGGGTGATCATTGGGTAAAAAGTTGAATTATAGCATTGTCTTGAAAGCTAGAGCTCTTCAGGACCTGTCCTCATGGTCAACAGCTAACTGTCCTTGTGTAGGAGGTTCAGCACTTAGTTATTCTGCTCTGCATGGGTGACAGAGTCCTCTATGAACCAACCTGGGCTTCCTTCAGTCTGCCTTGGTGGTTTCTCAACCAGGGACTCTGTCCTCTATCAGGAACCTGCTAAGCCACACCTTTCCTCTGGTTTTAAGACTCTAGTGCTGCTCTACAAATGTATGAAATATCATAGGGCTGGCCAAGGGAGCAAACCAGAAATCAGAAAAATGACATTCTGCCTGCCAGAAAAAAAAAAAAAAAAAAAGATTAGCATAATGAAGTTATAAATTATTTGAGATATAACCAGAGCTTTTAAAGAAGTAAACCTCCATTGAAACTTCATGGAAAATCCTTGTGGTCTCCATGGATGTGAAGTAGGTTATTTTTGCTAAATCAAAGACAGAGTGCTGTACTTGTCATCCATCTGCTGCAATCTGGCTTGTATAAAAAAACCTGTCCATACATCATCCATATGTTAGGAGGCAATTCAGATGTTTGAAAGTTACTCAAAGAGGTAAGAGAGATTTGCAGTGTCATCTCCAATCAGGGCACAACAGTTCCTTGCAATAGATTCTGCCACAGAGGGGTTTTTTGGTAGTTTGTGGGGTGGTATTTTTTTTGTGGTGGTGTTTTATTGTTCTGTTTTGTTTTGTTTTGTTTCCTTTTTACTGGTCTAAGAGAAAACCAAGAGTATCAGGACTTTCAGCTAGGCAGCAAAAAACATAATAACCAACTTCATTCAGGGATACCTTGAAGGAATTTTTTTCACTCTAAAAATAAATACCTTCTTATGTCTTTTGGGATTTTTTTTTTATTTAACCTTTTTTTTTCCTCTTCTCTGTAGTCAATTTTTAAATTAAAAAATGTTTTTAAACAAAGAAAAATGTTTCTTAAAAAAATACTGACGTGTGTTGCTTTGGCATTTCCTGAATTGAAATTTTTCATGTGAAAGGAATTTCAGTGTGAAAAGCTTTCAAAAATTATGCCTTTTTGGATAAAAGAATTTGCTGAAATGGACCAAGATTCATAAACAGTTTTGGGTTGTCCTCCAGAACTCCATCTCCTTATTTCCATGTAATGTTATTTGGGAGAATACTAGAAAGTCTCCCATTTATATTGAAACTGCCGCTCAGAAAATCTTGTTGTTAAGAATAGTACTTCACTTGAATATCTCTGGCTTGATTTTCTCATTCCCTTAGACTATCTTTACCAATTTTCCTACAGAGACTTTCTGTTGACACAATGACTTTCAAACATCCCAGTGCCCATTAGCACACTAGCACATAATGGCTTTTTAGGGGCCAAACACTAAGCAAGCAGCCATGTCAACAGCTTTTGGTCCCTTATGATTCTAGAAAAAAAATTCAACAATCAAATTTAGTATCTCCTGCAGTGTCTCATCTGTATAAATCCAGGGTAGCATTATACCCTGAGCCTCAGCTAGGGCTAGGCATGGTCTGGTGCTAATGTTGAGTCTAGATGTGCTGTTACTGTGACTGCACAGCCACAGCCAAGGCAGATGTGGTCTTGGGTAGAGTTGTTTTTGTGTGCCTGTCAGATTGCAGCCATGTACTGCAGAAAAGTAGTAACTCACTCACCAGAGATAAATGAATGACAATATCCTAGTCATTATTAACAGCCTTACACTGTAGAAGCCATCACACATCAAGAAGCAGAACTTAAAATCATGCCAAATAATTGCTGTTCTCCGGTGTTAACAATCTCTTCTAGTTTGGCTTTTTGTAACTCCTGTTAATCGACTCTTCCACTGTATGCATATAGATATGACTCTTTTAATTCTCCATACCTCCACCTTTCTGATCACAGGAGAACAACTAAAATGAAGCAATTCTGCTCCTCAACAATTGCTGGCAATACAGAGCTATTAATCAAATGAAGTTTTCCAGATGCAGTTGAATCATGTATAAAGGGAGACAGACTGTGCAGGTCAGAGCTTCAGTGATTTATTTTGGCATACTCACCTATCTTTACACTTCTAGGAAGTAGAAGTGTAATCTACATTAAGCATCTGGTCTTGTTTTAAAAACACATGAGAGGGAGATACAAAGCTCTGGGTGTTTTGCAGGCACCTCTGAATCATCATATAAGGGAAGAACATTTCTTTCTCCACGTAGGAAAGTTGGACAAGTCCATTGAGCACAAGGAGAAGATGCTGACATTTAGGGGTACAGAGATAGGTGCCTACATGTGAGTTGGATTTATACATTCCAAGTCAACAGAGGCTTTCTGAGGTTAGTCAATAAAGCCTAGAGAGGGATTTGGCTGACCAAGCATAGGTGTTTTGGAAGAGCTGAACTGGTCTCTGTCATCCTTTCAGTTCATTACTTGGGTGGCCACTGATTACAATGGGAGCTGAGATACACACATGTGAGTTTTTCAATTTTAGTGCTTTGCTATGCAAGTTGAATCCTGCTGTATGCATCCAGTTTTCAGTCAGTCAATACTGGAAATGTATTCTTTTTTTGTCTGAGAGAAATAAGTGCCTGATTTTTAGAAGAGTCCACTTCCTGAATAAAAATAATTTCAAGATTGAGGATTTTTATCATCATCATCATCCTCAACTGCTCTAAACAGTTTTATAGAACCATAGAATCGCAGAATGATTTGGGTTGGAAGAGACTTTAAAAAGAAACTAATTCCAACCCTCCTGCCAGAGGCTGGGACACTTTCCATTAGATCAGGTTGCTCAAAGCCCCTTTAACTTAGTCCAGACATTGACATTATTTCACTGGAATGAGAGACTGTTGGGTCACTTTGCTCCTGAGAAACAAGAACCTGTTTATTCAAATAAAATTCCAGAATCTTGCAGAGCTGTTTTTGGTGCTATTCGAAGGTGTAGATAGATTTTTTTTCTTAATTACTTCATTGTCTATCTGTTGTTTGGGGGTTCTTAAGTTTCTGTCTCGCTCCCCCTCACCACAGACCAAGGTCTGTGTCGGCTGAGACTTGTGATAGTGACACAGCAGAGTACCACACTGCTCCTGTAAAAGGCTCCCATCTAAGGCAGGAGTCAGCAGATATGCATTAACCACATGTATATAGTATAGTATGTAGGAATTTTCTCATCAGCTAAATTTTACCCAATAATTGCATGCATTTGTTCTAGTGGTATTTGAAAACAGAAACACTCCACAGAAGGCAAGAAAAACATCAGTGCCTGAGCAATGTTGCTGTACAATAAGACCACTGCAGTCTGATCCCTCTTCTGTTTAGTTAAAGCCAAAATGTTGGGAGCTCAGCCTGTTTACCTTTGTCTCAGAGAGAAAAGGGAGAGACTCATAGGATCTGTCAAGATGAATTGTCTCAGTGAGCCCTCTTAGCACTCATTAAAACTCCTTCTATTTTATTCTCTGCCCTAAGAGCACTCTAACCCCACTTTAGATTGCAGAGGGGGAGCGGTTTCCTTGAGCTCCTGCAGCTAGCTCAGATGATCCCATCACAGGAACATTGTACTAGGGCATGCTTAAGAGGCAATGGACCAAAGCATTCATTCTGACAGCAGAACTTAAAAGTCTCAAAGTTTTCCCATCTAAATCATCTCTTCTAAGAAATAGTCACAAAGACTCTGCTATCATCATGAATTTATTGCTAAATAATAAAAACAACAAAGTTTTCCTTTCCAAGACAGTCCATAAAGAGAGGAGATTTTGTTTGCATGATCCCTGCTCATAGATCTCTTATTTCTCATAGCAGGTGGGTGTTGGCCTCTTCTCCTTAGTAACTAAGGACAGAACCAGAGGGAATGGTCTGAAGTTGCGATGGGGGGGGGGGGGGGAGATTGGGTATTAGGAAGAAATTCTTTACAGA
>VWZO01011367.1:245401-295542 GCA_013396975.1 Bucco capensis | reverse complement strand
CACCAGGGGCCACAGGAGACCTCAAGTGATTCTCAGACTGTGCCTGAGCCATTAGGTTTACTGTTTGGAAAATGGCAGGAGCCCTGCAGTGGTTTGGTTTTTAGCTTAGTGGTAGTTTTATCTGGTTTTTAATTTCTAGGCTATTTATCTAATTTGATTTCAAGTGTTTCTTGGGTTTTTTTGTAGGGTTTGGTGGGTTTTTTTGTTGGTTTTTTTTTGCTGTGGGGTGTAATGAGTGCTTAATGAGCTATGCTTGGCCTTGGTTCTTCTTACAGGACCAGATCTGATCTTTAGATCAATTTTCTGGTTTGACATTGGACCTATACTATTGCTAGAACTTGCTGGATACCCTGGATCCTCAATCAAATCTGGCTGTTCTCTCTGGGTCTGCATTGCTCAGGTACTGGGGGCACTACTAGCCTTCTTACTGTGCTTGGTTCCTTATCCATTAGGGAACAGTGCTGCATCCTTGGAAAATGAAGCTTAGCAGCTCTACGACTGATTTATATGACTTTCTGACATCTTCAATAGGTATATTTCTATTCAATGTAGAATTTCTTCTTAATGCTACTGGTAGCAGTGCTTTACAGCTCACAGAAATCCCTCTGCTGCCTCTTCTCAGCTGCCCTGCTGGCTGTTCTTACAGGTTGTCCTTTATGTAACGTATTTTAATATTGCTTCCTAAAGGCATAGTCCTTCCTTCCCTCATGTGACATGAGCCAGTCAAGAGAACTGAAAACAAAGTGCAGCAAAAGTGAATACAGAAAACTGGTAGAGGCCAAGCATGAAGGGATCATACAGCTTTATTCTGGCCTTTTGAAATATGTCTATAAAGTTACTTGTAGGCTTTTTCCTAGCTGTACAGGAGTCAGAGGGTGGCTTTGGTTGCTTTTACTGTTTCTGAAAGCAATTTAGTGAAGCCTACTACTTTATTTGGTGATTGAGGAAGGCCCTGTTGTCAAATCCCAAGAGTAAAATAATGACAGGACAATTCATATGGTACTGGATTATTGTGTGAGCATTTTGACTTTGTCTTGTCTTAAAAATGTGCGAAGGCAAAAGTTTGTTACGGAGCATCATGGGACAAACTGCAACTCAAATACACCCACTGCTGTTGTATCAGTTGGGTCCTACCACACTTTCTGAGGGAGGCTTGTCAGACCAGATGCTGTTCTCATAAAGCAGCCTACCAAGGAAAGGGAAGTAATAACATTCCCTTATAGTGCAACATTTCTCACCACAGGATGAGTTCTTTCTAGTGAGGAGGTGTTAAACGCTGCAAGGGTTAGCAGGTTTGCATTCTAAAAGTGTCAATAAACAGGGGTTCCTTTTAGCCAACACCACATGGGAGAGAGACAAAAAGGGACAGGAAGGCAAAAGTAGCATCTTCCTCTTGCAGTTCCAAAATGGGACAGGAAGTGAGAAAGTCAGTTGTGTGAAGCCAATCAGGGAGTCCATAGCAGAAACAGGCTCTGTGAGTGCCAACTTCTTCTAGAAGACCTGTCAGTCCTTGCTTGCACAGAACACTGTGTCCTTCTAGAAAGACAAGAGAAATTATTTCTGCCTTACGACTACTATCAGAGAGAGTGTTGGCTGTTCAGTAGCAGAGTCTGTATTTGTGCGTGTGAGTTTGCTGAGGGATATAAAACTTGAAGGCAGAACTATAGCTGCTGGTTATAACTGCCTGGTGGCCCAGGAGTTGTCTAATGTGGTAGCAGGTACAGCATAGTCAAATGGAGGCTATGGCAGCAGAAGCTACCTCAGCAGTGTAATTATGGAAAATAGACCAGATGCTGGTTACAGCATGTGGAAATTATTAATATTTGGGGATAAAAATGATAATAATCTTAGGTGTTATAGGAAATACAGTGATTTAGTCAAGCCTGACTCTACCAGATACCATATGAAACTGACATCATCATCTTGCCTTCTAGAGATATAAGGATCTGTTTACAGTGTAGGACTTGTATATCAAGTAAGTTTCTTTTGCATCAGTGTGGAGGAGGATCTTGCTATTAGGAAGATTACTCCCCCCCCACACACACACCTTCTTCCTCCTAGAAGCTGTCTACATTTGGTTAAAACACTTTTTTGCCCCATGAGGAACTGCTTTTTTAACAATGTTCTATATTCTCTTTACCTAAGTAATTTCTCGTGGAACCATGCTCGTAGGAATTAATATTCAACTTAAATCAGCAGTCTTTCTAGTACATTAGGCTAGTGTTTTGCAAAGGATTCTTCTTTGTACTTAGCCTTCATGGTGGTGTTGGTGTGGTGTGTGACAGTGTGCACTGGGACAGTCCTTTGCTGCTAGAGATTTGCCTGTAAGGAGGGAGCAAAACTTAGTCTAATTCGCTTATTCACTTGGTTGTGCATGCTTCGCTTTAAAAGAACTGAACTCCAGGGCCCTAAAAGAAAAGCCTAAACTGTTTCTACTGATACAGTCAAAGAGCAAAGTTGTATCTAGCTGAATGGAAACTAAACACAGCGATGGAGGAAATGGGATAGCTGCATTATTGTGCAATCATCTCTACGTCCATCCTGTCTCCTCTTAAACATGTCAGAGATGTCAAGGTAGAAAATACAGAAGTCAAAAGGAAGAGAAGAAATGAGGTAAAGGAGAGGAGGATGTGGATGTGAAATGCCAGTGGAACAGTGAGCAGATGAAACAGACTGAATGAGAAATGATGATAGGAAAGACGGTGCACTTCATTTTTGTCTAAGAGAAATGGAGAAGCATCTGGTTTGCTAGTTTTCACTCTGTCTCCATGATTACAGCTGTGACTGTGCAGAAGGACTGACATTCTGCAAGATACTGTTTGACCTGTCTTCTGGAGCTGCTACCTGGTGGTGATACATAGGCTTGGTTGCTGTAGGAACCTGCAGGCCTTGTCTTTAGTTGATGTATTTGATAACTGATGCTCTTGAACGTGTTTAACTGCAGATGAACTTTGTCTTTCAGTCTGAGGAAGGTCTGTGCCAGCTGTAGTCTGAAGCTTCAGGGAAGACTACCTAATGTCTCTGGCTATCCTACTCCAGCACAAGTCCCCAGAGCCCCTGCTTGCTAGGTTCAAATTACATCACTTCTGGCAGGTCACTGTCTATTAGATAGCCAGGTCTGACATATGGAAAAGTACATCCCTCTTTGTTAAAGAACAGCATTTTCAGAATTTCCTCAGGTAGGCAAAATCAGGAATATGCCTTACACAGCTCTTTGCAGGACTACATCATATTTATGATCACATCTTCAGAGTTTTGAAAAGACAAACTGTTGTATGTTAAAGGTGAGCATAGGTAGCCAATCAGTTGCTCTGATTTTCCTATCTCTGATAGTCTTTTTGCTCTGTGTGAGAGCTATGAGTTAACTGAATGTCATGTTGTATTGAACTGTATTGCGTTGTGTGGTAGCAAACTCCACAGTGGATTGGGATCAATGGTGCCAGTACAGCAGCTCCCAGTGAAATTCTATTTGCATTCCTTGTAAAGTGCTACTGCTGCCTCTGCAGGATTCCATTTCCTTTCTATTTTTGCATCATTTTCCAAGTCTGTAGTTAATATTAACTGACAAGGCCAGCTGAGAATCTTGGGATTTCCTATTACAGATAATTAAGGAAAACACTAATTCATGTATAGACAGATGCCTTGTGGTAAATTACACTGCATGAATATCATTGCCTTCACTGCTAATTCTGGTTCCTACTGATCACTGAATCTGTCTTCTGGTATAAGGTGCTAGACACATGCAGCCACTTTTCCAGCAAGTAGATGTGGAAAGAAAGCTGCAGAGAAGCTCTTTTTTTTTTTTTTTCCCTGAATTGTTGCTTTTGTGGGCCAGTTTACTAAATCATTCTGTGCCTAGAGTATATGAGAGCTTGTGTTTTGTGCTTTTTTTAATGGAGCTTGGAGTAGGACCTGGGAAGGAGACTTGTATTCCTCAAGGACTTTTCTAGTTCACCTTAGTTATTACCAAATCGGTGTGTGGTTCCATATTAGGTTAGAATCGAGTTTCCTGTTTTGATAAAATGATATTGCCATCAGGGATCAGCAAGAGTGGGCTGCTCTGCAGGGCAGCCAAGCCAGGAGCTGAGGTTGACAACCAGGCAGGTGGAAGCAGCGGCCTCACCAATTCCACAAGACTTGTGCAGTAAGACTAAAGAATTACCCATGGCAATAATCAGGGGTAGCCACTGTCATCACTAGACAGGTCTATAGTGATGACATATGTCCAAGGTCTAATGAGACAGCTGAGTCAGGGTCTGGATCAGCAAAGCACATCAAACATAGTGAGGTTTACCTACAACATAGCTCTGGATTAGGGGCTACACATCAAACTTGCTCAGCCAGGCCAATGTGAGGGTCTGAACTTAAATGCAGCTTGAAGCAGAGGAAGCTCTGAGGGGACTTCTCACAGCTCTTGCACAGAAGTCTTACCCAATGTTGTAGCTGCACTTTACTTGAGTTGGCCTTGAGGTTGAGTGCCCTTGAAGACAAGGGTATTGGCAAAGCTCAATAACCAGATTTTGACAGACTCCATTGCAACAGCTTGCCCTTCTAGCCCTGTTGTGCCTCTGCTTTTATCTAGCTTTATACATTCATATCTCATATCATTCATATCTAGCTTTATACATTCATATCTCATGGCTAACCCTGGTTATGGCCTTTCTGATAGCTATAAAATGAACTGCTTTTTACCAAGCTTTGTTTTGGAGACCCTTAAAACCCAAACACTAGGGTTTGCCATTAACTAGTAACAGAACAAAAGCAATCCACGCACCTCTAAATTGCTGCTAATTCTTTGTCTTCTATCCCTTGGAATACTGTGAAAACAATGTCTAACCACACACACACTTTTTCCATTGATCTGAACAACCCAGTGAGTGCTGAGACTTGTATTTTCTATCCATGCACAGCAGCTGTTCTAACCTACAGTGTTGGTGTTGGAGAGATATCCTGCAGGTTCTAATTTAAGCACCTAATATTATAGAGAGCTGAAGTTATTATATTTTACTGTATAGGTATTTGTGTGTGTATATAGATGATGCCATTCTCAAAAAGCATATGGATCACTTGGCACTTGTATATGTAGTTTATCATAGAATCATAAAATAGTTCCGGTGAGAAGGGACATCAGGAGATTGCTCATCCAACCTCCTGCTCAAAGCAGGGTCAGCTCTAAGGTCAGACCAGAGTGCTCAGGGCTTTATCTAGTTAGGTCTTGAAGAGTTTCAAAAATGGGAATTGCACAGGCTCTCTGGGAAATTTCTTCCCCTCCCTGCGTGAAAAGTTTTTCTTTGTCTGCAGTTGGAGCTGCTTTTATTATTGTGACTATAACCATATTTTAAAAAATTGTTGGTTTGTAGTTTAGGGGTTTTGCTGGGAGTAATGTCAGATGCAGAACACAATGCTTAGACCTCACATGGATCATAGGTGAAATGCTGCTGACATAGACAGAGGCTGATGTCTATAAAAATCTGTGTTCCAGTAGGGATACACAGACCCTACTCTTGTGGTACTTAATTGCACATGGAGCTCAATGTCTGTAACTCAGCTAGAGTAGAGAATATTACAGAAGCAGTGCTGTGACATCAGAAGTACCCCAAAGTAAAAGATGTGTTTGTAAAGCTTATACTGCATCTTCCATACCTTGTTTTCCTAACAAATTTTACCCATCTTCCTCCCCTGCAATCTAGGCATGATTCATGTCTGTGTCTGCTGCTGCTCGTATCTTTGTAGAGCAGCAAAACCAGCATGAAATTGATGTGATCTTCTTTCATTGCTGCCCAAAAGGTTCTGAATAACAGCCCTGGAACAGAGCAGGCTTGTTGACTTCATTCTGCAGCTGCATGACAAATCTGCCTCTAAGCCTGCAGTTTCAAGAAGACAGCACAGCATCTGTTCACATAAAAGATAGCTTTTGGCTTGTCTTGTTTTGAAATAATGTGAATTTTAAACTACTGAGTTTAAATAGAAACTTTAACAGGTGACTTGGCTTCCCTTATTTGCCAAGAAAAGCCTCCCACTTGTCTTTGATGAAGGACTCAATGGATTATCCTCAATTTCAATTAAATAGTTTCAATCCACATGTGGAAAAATTAACATCTAATTTACAAGAAGCTTTAATCCTGCTATAATAATTATATTCTATTATGTGAATCTGTTTAGTCAAGGTAGGAATACGAAGTCTCTTTGATTTTATTTTTTTTATGGGCTGCTTCTTTCTATATGCATTTGCTTGTCTCCATGACAACTTCCTATCAGATTGTCTGACACTGTGCTCTTCAGTGAAGTTTCAGTTAACCCAGAGCATGAATACAGAATACCAGGGAGTAACATATAAGCATCTGATTTCCATAGTCTCATGTGTAGTTCTGCTCTGCTTAAGTCTAATGCATCCATGTATGCAAGTATAAGAACAAAGAACTAGTCATTCATCAGATCTTTAAGCTGCAATTTTTCTATTAACTCTTAATTCTACTTATGTACCCAGGTTTGTAAAGCCGATAATACATATATGTTTGTAAAATGAATGCTTAACTATCACTTAACAAATTTATAGCCTGACTTACAAAAATGTCTGTCCATTTTCTTGAGAAGTTGTTCTTTTAACGGCCTAGCTTAGAAGCTTTTATTATTGAGTACTGGGATTAGCACTTAATTGGCAAGTATTCTACCACAGAACTAAGCTGCCTTACACCTGTCTCTATTTGCTCTCCAATAACCTAGAAAAATATTCCTGCCCTTGCAAATCTGGCTCATCTGCTCTGTCAGGAGCAATTTTTCAGCTTAAACTTTGGTACTCAAAAGATCTGTGCATTCTTTGATCTGAGATGCCTGGCTGGTACTTTGTGAACTGTACTGATCTGTGTTCCTGGGTAGTGGTGGATGCTCATTGCCATGCTTCCTCACCGCTCCATAGAGCATCTTTTTTTATCAGAATAAGCTTTCAGAAAGGAAGATGAATCATACATACTACATCCATTTTCAGTATGTAAAGCTTTGCATAATGTTTGAGTTTTTGAAGAGTTGTATTAGATAACATGAAATAAATATTCTTTTCCTAAAGAAAATAAGAATCTGAAAAGCACATTGCTTAACCTTGGCTACATTATCTGACCAGAAAGGTATGTAGAAATGTGACAGATAAGTGTTTCCACCACAGGAAGAGCTGTTTGTTCTAGTTTTTCCTAAAAGGCCACTGGAAATGCCTTATCTGAATCACGGTCCTAGAGATGGGATATTCCTTCTGTTTTGCCATTGAAATAAAGCCCTCCAGGAGGAGTTCTCTACACCTCATCATCATAAAATATCCCAGTAAGATGGTAAGAGAGTTGAGTTTTATTCTCTTACCAATGCTGGCTGAAGTTTATGTTCAGAAATATCTCTATGATCCACAAGACTGAAACAGCTGTGACAGACCAGTTCAGCACTACAAACAGCAGGGATTTGTCAGAATCTGCTGATTATTCTACTAATGAGATTTTAACTTTTTGGAATCTGTGGTAAAATGCATGCAATTCAAAGCAAATTAGGATGTATTACATTATTTACTTTTTGACTATAGTTATATTAATGATTTGACTAAGGAAATCATTGGAGACATGTCCTGGTGTACTCTAGTAAGCCAAAAATCCACTGAACTATTTTAATGTACTACTACCAATAGTAGAATATGTGGCTTGACAATATCTTGAGTGATAAAAACGCAGTTCCAAGGAGTTAATAACCAGATGGAGTCAAAATCCTGTCTTGAAAAATAAACACAATGTTTCATCAATTGAATACTGAATTGTGTAACAGCTCTTACCTTTCTTTTTTGTCAGCTCAGGATATTAGTGATCCTGAGGGCAGATGCATAAGGTAATGAATGCTTCTAAATTTTCAAGAAACGTTTAGTAACTTCTTTATTTACCGGTAGGTGTCACTGGAGTCCAGCAGAGAACCAGTATTACTTTAAAACATCTCTGCTTAATGGAAGCTTTATTTTGTAGAGAAACATTTGGTATTTGTACATGGTGATATCCATCCAATAAAAATTAAGAACTGCAATTAATGCTGTTACAAATTTTTTTCCAGTCTCAGCTACTGATAGCATTGGTGGAGAATACAATGGATTGAGAGAATTCTGACTTTTTTTTTTCTCCACAACATGCCTGAATCTGGTCCATGCTGATAATGACCAAAGTGATTATTTGATGCAAAGGTGAAACCAGTTAGTAGTGTCTATATGATTACTCAGCCCTTGCCCAAGCTTACATTTGGGGTAGAGAGAGAAGATGGGAAATCAAGCCAAAAGACCTAAATCTTATTATCAGTCATGTAGCAGCTTTCTACAAGACTGAGAAAGCAGTTAAGGAGGAAAACTAGTAGAAGGTTTTGGTGTTTGTAGGTACCTAGCTCTGGAAACAAGCAGTGTGGTCTTACTGATGTCAAATGTGGTTTTCCTCCAGTTTTGTAGGTAAATTACTTCCAAAGAATACAAAATTACTTCTGAACACAAATAATCTATATAATCATGTGTCTTTAGTTTTATACACCCATACTTTATTACATAGGTATTTCTCTGAAGATCTATGTCTTGCTTCCTATACATTGCATTAGAAAACACAGCACTGTGCTGAACAAGACAGTTTAGGATTGAGCTGAAGTAAAGCATGGAATGATTTTATCTGCTATGTTTGCTAAACAGATGATCAGCAAAGGTATTTTGACTGAAATGTGTTTTGAGGTATGGTCAGGTATTTGCTATCTGAAAGGCACAAAATAGTATCAAGTAGACACCTGTAGTTACTACATAATGTTCAAGCCACTTGATATCACATATCAAAAGCTAAAAGGAGAGTAACATATGCCAGGTATGGCAAATAGTTGGGGCTTTTTTTGTGAAACCACCAGGGAGACATTTTGGATTAGTTGAAGCCGTCTTATCACTGCATTCCTCTAATCTATTTCAAATGTTTACCAAGAAATGACTGTGCTGTTACACAGTAAACATTTATCTTGGGAATTCAAGATTGCACATCTAGTAGAAAACTATAGCATAAGGAGGTTGCTGCAGGCCAGTGTATTATTAGGATAATGTGGTTTTGGACAGCAAATCTACTGCCTGTTCTGTTGCCCTTACATGTGGCTAGATCCAGTGATGAGTCATTTGTTTTATGTGGCTAAAGACCCAGTTAATACACAGGTTGGTTTTTTTTAGCCTTTTGCTATATTTAAATACATTTCTGAAGAACTCTGCCACCGCTCCTTAATGACCTCTCTGTTGCATGCTGTCAGATGATCTTTGACCGTTTCGTAGAAGAACATGGTCATATTGTACACAGTGAACCTTTTTAAATGCAGACAGGATTGCAGGACTGGCACAATGCATGGCCCTGGCTGTACTAGAGTCTTGTGCAACAGGGAGAAGACATTTTGGCTTTCTTCATGGTGCTGCATTGTAATTTAAACAAAGGTGAAAGTAATTTGCTCAGAGTTGTGTTCTTGCAGGAAACTAATGAAGTCACTGACATTGTGTTGCCTCCTACCTTCCTATGAGGAAATCTTCAATTAATTATATTTTTTCATTTTATCAGCTTGATTTGCTAGATAGTACATTAATTCTGCCATAACATTCAGGGACATGTCCATCCAGTCTTCCTTAGTCCCACAGGTTTTAATTCTCTGGATTTTCTTTCCCAATTGTAATTTCTGTTGCTGTTCTTTGTCATTGCACACAACCCTTGAAGGCCACACATACTGGGTTTGATGCATCAGCTTTGTTTGACCTGGTGTTGCTATGGTTTAATGTTTCGTAATTTCTGCAGAAGTGCTTAGTTTCTAGCCAAGTTCTACTAGAAACAGGTACTTAGGAAATACAGAGGTGAAAACAAATCTTGTAAATAAAACCTCAAAAGTCAACTGAGTGGTTATAGCTTCTGCATGTAAGAGTCATACAAACCTAATAATCAAAACTAAGATGACAAAGGAAAGATGTATGTGTGTTGGTCATGTGCATGCCCCTTAACTGGTGAAGGAAGCAAATTAGCAAAATAAGCAACAAAAATGGCTGCTACCCTATTGCTGGAGGAGAAATAGAATAGAACAATGATAGTCTGACTCACCAATGAACTCTTGATAAGAAAAATTTAAAACACCAACTGCTTGTTGTGTTCTTTTGGTTATTTTTCTCCAACAAGCTCTATGTTGGTAGCTTTCATTTCCTTAAGGACTGCTTCCATGAAGGCAAACAAATTCAATAATAATGTGAAACTAAGTTCTTAAAAGAATTATTAAACAAAAAAAGCCCACATACTACTAAAAAAAAACACACTCAACAAAAATTAAGGGAGAGGATAAGGTCAGTATTGAATATGGTCCTCCTATAAGGCTCCTGGAGATCTCAGCCATTTGAGATAGTCAGCCCCCTTTTATTCCATAACAAAACTATGGAAACTTTACCTGACCAAAGAACCTTGGCTTTCCTTGCTGCTTTTAAATTTAGGCAGTATCCTCACTTTCCCGAAACAACTTGGCATATTGTAAAATCTTCAAGGAGAAACAGCCCAGGTGGTTAATTTCTCAGCAGAGTTTTTGGAGATAAACTGCAAGTTCTGACCTTGACAAATATAGCATTTGAGAGCTAATTTGTGCTTTTCCCACTGGTATATCACCACAGGTTTTTCCAGAAGACTTGCAGGCTGATCACCTAGGGAAAAAAACTGCACAGAATAACCACTGAGAATTTAGCCGTAGGTGAATGACTGTTGGTTCACCGAGTAAAACTAGTCTGTCCAGAGGCTTTCATATTGCAGAGATGATGCTGCCTCTCATGATTGCAACAGATGGGTGTGCAGGCCAGAGAGGAGGTAGAATAGTGCAACTTTTTCTGCTAGCTACCTGTCTGATTCATTAGTGCTGGGGTCCAGAGAATCTTTCATCAGAAAAAACTGACCCTTTGCACTCCTGTAAGTTTTCCTTTTTTCTGTCCAGTACTGCTTGTTTTAACGTTTTAGTTACTAACTTACTGCCTTGATTTGACCACTTCCTGTGAGGAGACAGGTACAATATGATGCAAATACTGAAAATTATAATCCAAGACTGCCTAAAGGTCCTCTGTTTGAATGTCTGTTAGTCTTTCTTCTCAGGGTTCAGTGTCAGAAATAAGTAGTATGCTATCCCTTGGAAATAACTCACTAAGAAAAGCCATATTCTTGACATTTCCCTGCACACTGGGTTGCAGATCTCCCCTCCATCCCCACCACTGTATGTTCTGCTTTATGATCTGATCCAGCACTGCAGCTTTCCCAAATGCAACCCCAAATGTTCTCACTCACTCCCATGCTGCCACTTGTGGTATTGCTGAACCTCCTCCAGCAGGTATTAGTAGTGATACTAATGTATAAATGGCTATTTTCAGAGCTGTATTCAGAGAGGTTGACTAAAGCATGGTAATTACTTATTTAATGTGTCTCTTTACTCTGGCTTCATCTTTGCTATGCAAATAGCAAGGAGGAAATTCTAGCCCCAGTGAAGCAAAACGGCAGAGCCTTGAGTGCTCTCACCAACATGTACTGCGTGACACTTGAAGGACAGGAACAGGAGGAGACCGACATTTTGCAAAGAAAAAGCAAAACATGCTCAAATGTTTAGCACTTTAAGTGGCACTAATTGGGATATGAAAGCACTGCAGCAGCTGTGAGTGCAGCAAGAGCAGCAGGACACCCTCTTCTCCGTCATCCTTTCCCACTTGGACAACGGGCAAGGAAGGAAGTACTATAGGAAACTGGGGAACTTGGGAGGCAAATAGTCATTAGGCTGAGACACAGAAGAATGAGGAAGAAGCAAAGGAGAAGATGCTGAGTGGGCTGAGGGGAGTGGTCTGGGCACGAGGAGTAATAGGGAGAGCCTTCCTGTCAGATACTGTTTGCTTCTTGGGCAGTTCTTTGTAGGAAAGCAGAGCAATGGGTTAGTTGGCTTATTCTCCCAAGTGATTTTCAGACTGTGCCTGGTGGGAAAAGTAGTGGAGCAAGAATGCATTATGCTGTTAATTCCAGTGCTTTATATGAAGGATACCTAGTGCTATGGTCATTTCAAAGTCTGTTTGTAACCTCATTTTTAGCTAATATGACTGCCCAATGCTAATTTTTGTCCATAAAACAGGACTGAGGGAAACATTCCTGACAGCTTCTGGAAGGACAGGACTTTCTTCAGCTCCCCCTCTGAGTGTCTGCTGCATTGGAAACCTTCTGTTTTCCTACTGTGTTGTCTCTGTTTTCTTTTGGAAGAAACCATAACAGTTTAAAATGCTTTAATGCTTTCCTCGAGACTGAATTATGTTAAAAGCTCTGTACTAGGCTACAGCTCATTTTGAAAGTCTGTGTTTTTCTACCCATAGAGATCTCAGGGCAGAACCTCAAAAAGATAACCAGGAGGATTCTAGAATGTATTAAGACCTTGTCATGTTAACGGGTGAGACCCAGAAGTAATGCTGAAGATGTGAAATATCCAAATAACTGTTCTGTCCTCCTTGTAAGTTCCTTGCACTGTTAACACATTTATCTGTCTAACTCCAGCTTTGATATATTTGAGCTGTGTTTTTCAGTGCTTCCTGAATTTACTGTAAATAGCAATGATGCTAATTTCTCTTGCAGGAATGGGGAGAAATAATAGAATGCAATAGGAAGCTGTAGGAATTCCTTTGGCTATTGTAGAGAAGTTTTTAAGGTGGAAAAGCTGAAGTTGTAAGATGGCTGGTTACCTCCCACTGCTGTTCTCGTGGAGGTAAATACCAAACTGGAGTGCTCCATGTGCTGCTTTTTTCTGAAGAGTTTTGTGGGGTTGGGTTCTGGTTTGGTTTTTGTGGAGGGATATGGCAACTATCTATAATAGAACTCCACAGGAAGCAGAAGATGCCCTCTTTGAGAATTAAACTTACTGCCAAACATAGATGGGATTTGGCTTTTATTTTTCTCTGTCCTGGTGCTTGCATATTTGAGGTAAGTAAGAGGAAAATGGAAATAGCAACGCTTCAGTTGTTAATTGCCAAGCTTATTAAGTTACAAGTTGTGAAATTTTTGAAAGTATTTAGTTAGGTGCAGAAAAGTTGGCCCATCTGTGTTGTTCTTGAACACATCAGTGTTTGTTTTCCATCATCACCTAAGCAAAGGGTTTATTAGACTTCTGCTGATACCCAAGACAGGATAGATAGAACATAAAGTAGTTTAATTTATCATCTGTTAATCATGTGAAATTCCATCATGACCATGAGCTTGCAGTGTTTTGGATTACACTGTATGGAGATTCTGCAAAGACTGAAAATACTGTCGGAAATGCAGACTAGCCTAGGGGGTCCAGGGTGTCTGAGAGCTTTTCAGTGACATCCAGTTACTATCATTATACTGCAGAATTCTCTAAATTACTGTATAAATCACTTACGTAGCCCAGGCTTTAAGTTAGAAAAGTATTCAATTTAATTTCAACTCTTAAATTCCTATCTACATAGCGTCTATTTCCAAATGATTTCTTAGTGTCACTTCCTTACTCTGGCCATATTCTTCACTTTTTCTGGTCCTCAGGACAACCTTTTTTTATGTTGTAAAGAGCTCCACAGAGCCTCAAAGTATTTTGAGCTCTTACAGTAGTTTTTTCCTCTTTGTCTAGCAGATCAGTCGGTGACAAAATAAGACTTTTAGATGCACAGAATAGTGTACAAAACTCAGACTGGTTTAGCTATTCATTTTACTCTTGATGTTTAAAATAGCTAATCAGTAGCCCTGATACAGGAATAATGTCATGGAGTGATTTAAAACACTAAAGATTTATTGTACATCATGTTCCCTTTTGAATTTTTGGACTTCTTCAAGAAAAAAAATTCTGATTTTGTATTCAAATTATGTATTTTAAAATTTGTGATCTGTTTTCAGTCACTCTTCAATAACTGAGACAAGTGGTTAGATGTAGAGAAACTTGTAAGCCTTCTTTGAAAGACAACACGAACCCCAACTGTGTTGCAAGTCATGCTTGTACATCTCATCACAAGGCCCAGGCTATTTTATCTTCTTTGTCTGGCACCACTTGTATACTGGCTTTAGAGAGCACATTCAGGGTGTTGAAAGCAACCAGCATATTAGTAGTTGATTTACTTACAGGATCACTAAACAAAATCATAGTCTTGCATGTCTTTAGTCAAAGCCAGTCATTTTGCATTGGGTAAAGGTAAAATTAAGAAAAAAAAAATTCTTAACCGTAGGAATTTTAACAACTCTAACCTCTTCTGTGCAGTGAAATCAGCCTCTTTAAATTTTATTTTACTCATTTTGCATTTGGAACATGTCCTTCAAAATCCTCCCTCAAATGACAGATGGGTAGTATGATCACGTGTTGTGAAACCATTTTATGTTCCAAAGTTGTAAAGCATTTTTTGGCTTGCTTTTGCGGTTTCTTTTCTGAGCTGCTTACTCCTCTGAAAAATTACCAAACTATATCTGTATGACAGTCTTCATGCACTGCTTTTCTACTAGTTAAAAATTATTAAAATTAATAAAAAACATTAAAATGCTTATTCCACAAGCATTTTACAAAATACTGCTTACAGAGAATGTAAAATAGTGGATTTGATGATTAATTGATGCCTATATGTATTTCCTGTATGACACAGTCTCCATGGAGTGTTTTTTCACTGTATTCAGAGTGTATCATTAGTTAAAAGTCTCAAAGGTGTACGTAGATCTAATGTACATGGGTGGATGTTACTGCTTTGTATAAGCCTAACGCTTGTGTTACTAGGAGCGTGTGAAAGCCTCTATTTCACAGTCTGCACTATGTTCGTTTCATGGGACTTTTCCGCAGAGCATGTTTCCTCCCCGGAGCGGATGTAAAGGCTGAGGGTCTGTGCAATCACTGTGAGTACCAGGGAAGTGCTGCCATGAGTGGAAGGGGCTCGCTTCCCGTTGCTGCTTGGCAGAACAAACTTTTAACGGAGTCGACGTAGGGCTGGTTCAGTGCCCGCCGCGTTCCCAAACTCCTAAGGAGGGTTTTGACCTCGGCTCTGGCCTCTGCGGCTCCCTCCCGCCGCCGGGCCTGGCCGCAGCTGCGCCGCACCGTCCTGCACTGCGGGGCCCAGGCCTGACCCGAGAGACCCGGGGCCCCCTGCGAGGACACTCTCGATCGGCGGCCTGCTCTGGCGCCGGGGCCCAGCGCCATCGGGACCGAGTCAAGCTGGGCCGGGCTCCCTGCAGCGGGCCCCGGTGCCCGCTCCTTCAGAACCGCAGCGGCGGCACGTCCCCGGCGGGGGTGCGGGCCACAGCGGAGGCAGCCATGGGAAGGTGGAGGGTGTCTCCAGGCCGCTCCGCTCCGTTTCGTCCCGTCCGCCTCAGGTCACCTCTGAGCGGCTGAACCCATGCGAGGCCAACGCGGCTAGGGCCTGGCCATCGGCTCTTTCGGGACACACTTCGGCCTTTTGAGGCCTCGTGCAGGGAGAGGCGTCCTCCGATCGCCCCTGGGTCATGCTCTCCTGTCCAGCTCGGCGCTGCGAACTACAGCTCCTAGCAGGCGCTGCGCGGGGAGGGGCTGGCGTCGGAAAAGAAAAAGCGCATGCGCGGCGGCAGCAGCGCGGTCCGTTGAGTAAGGTGGAGTGCGATTGGCTGTGGGCGGTGTCCGGGCGTGGGACGCGCAGTGACGGAAGGAGCGGGGCAAATGGCGGAGAGATGGTCCCGGGCCCCGTCCCGAGAGCGGCGATAATCCCGGCGCGGAGGAAGCGGCGCCGGAGGAGGCGGCGCCGGGGGTCCTAACGTCCGCGCCACCCTAGGAGGGTGCCGTCGCTGCCGGCAGAGGTGTCCCGTCGGCGAGCGCCTTTCGCAGGCGGGGCAGATCGGCGGCCACTAAGCCGCGGCGAGAGCCACATCCGCGGCGCCGCCCGGAACGCGCCGTGCCCGCGCCCGGCACCCTCTGCCCGCTTGTCCCTGCCGCAACGACCGACGTCAAGGTAAGTGCCTGGTGAGGACACTTTTGGGGAGAGCTAGCCGGCGCCCGAGGCCTGTGCGGGCCCCGGAGCAGGCCCCAGCACCCCGGATTCAGGAGCCGCCGACCGTTGCCCTCGGCGCTATCCCGCTTCCGGGGCGGTGGCTGGCTGGCGGGGCGAGGGGGGACGGCCTCGGCCGCCCCCGGCCCGGNAGAAACTGTCACCGTGGGATTTCATCAGCTTCTTCTGCCTCCGCGCATTTAACCTATTTTTCTTTCCTTTGATTATGTAAGAGGAACGGTGTAAAGAGGAGCAACGAGTAGGGGTGGCTGATGTGCTTTCTGGGGAATTACCGGATTTTTTAATGTCTAACTCGTCTGCCGAGTTAGCACTGGGAAGTGCTGGAGAATCATGGAGGGTTTTTTTGCTTGTATTTACATTTCTTGCATTGCTCCAAATATTGCAGCACAGTGTGGGAGAGGGAGGCAGGGAGTGGAAACAGTGAAATTGGCTAAGTTTTTTATTTCACATTGAGTGAAAAGCAAGAGAAAATTTTAAGTTAAGAGTAAAAATCCTGTTCTGTTCACTTTTTTTATGTAAGGAGGTACCTATTTATTTCCTTATCAGTCTAAGATAGGAGTTCATAGCGTGCTGTCTTTATGTTTTCCAGAAACTTAATGTTTATTTGAATTTTGGTATTTTGATTCAGCACTCCTTATGAGATTATCTNTCATTTTTTTTATGTAAGGAGGTACCTATTTATTTCCTTATCAGTCTAAGATAGGAGTTCATAGCGTGCTGTCTTTATGTTTTCCAGAAACTTAATGTTTATTTGAATTTTGGTATTTTGATTCAACACTCCTTATGAGATTATTTTTAAACTTAGAAATAGGAAGGTGTAGGTTGAAGAGCTCTGTTTTCTGCAAATGAAGTCCTCCTGACTACAGGAATCTTCTCATTAAAACGGCAAGCCACAAGTCACAATTTAAATCTGTTAGTTTTGCAGATGTTGGAAATACTTATTTGAGTCAGGGTTTAGAGGAGGAAATTGTGTTAGTGGTGAGTGATATGTTTTTTTCTGTAAGAGTTATGCAGAAACTGAGTTGTTAATATTTCACTTTAGATCCTATGGATCTAAAACCTTGTCTTTCTGGTAAAATATTTTGGTTACTGTTATAAGTATTTTCAAGCATCAGTAAAACAAAACTAGTAAGTTGGATTTGTTTTGCTGTTTGTTTTCTAAGGCATGTGGGCAAGTTTTAGTTTTTCTCTTGGATGGAAAATAGGAAATTTGAGCTACTTAAAAGGGAGGGGGGGGAAAAAAGTTGGTCAGCAGTGTGTTTGGATCTGCAGAGAGTAGGCTGATGACACTGAGGGGAAAAATGGGATGGAGATGGGGTTAAAACTGAACATTTATGAAGCTCAACCAGAACCAGTCTTCAGAGGGGTGTTTCACAGGAGAGTTCTGGTTAGTAGATAGGCACATGCCTTCACCATCCATCTGCAAAACTGCCAGGCATAAGAGTGTTTCCCAAAGTGGTTGTTCCTGTATCTCTTCTGCATTGCAATACTATCTCTGTGGTAAACTTCTGAAGTTCAAATTCGATACTTTGGATTCACTTAATTTACTCAAACATAGATGACCCAGTGTTCATATAAGTGAAGGGTAACCTGGGATGAAAAGGGAGACTATTAGTGAGAAAATCTTGCTAGAGCCAAGTGAGAGAATGACATTTCTGGAAACCAGTCTGGCAGTTTTGGCAGAAGATAATCTTGCATTTCAGGTTGAGAAACTGTTGGCAGAAGCTACTCTAGCATTTCAGGTTGAGAAAGTGTTGAGTGTCAAGCTGAGAAGTAAAATATGGAAGAAAGACAGTATACCACCTATTCAGGGGAATAATAACAAAAATAGTTGTCTTAAACAAATAGATCATGTGATAAGTTTATTAACAATGATTTTTAAGTGTTGTTTTTCATCTATGATGTATTAAGACAGATGATGCTCTGAAAATTGGATTTCTTTGATTCCACAGCATAAATGCATGCCCCAGTTTTTTAGCAGGCTTGTCTCCATTATGGAGAATAATTTCAGAGAGAAGGATGGACTTGATTAGATTAATACAGTCTATAAAGAATTCCAATTTCCTATTCATGTTTAGGGGTGAGTGGGAAGAGAGAGAGAAATGCTGGTTTACAAAACAGATATGGTCATTTTGTTTTTATGTTGTCATTTGTCCAGTAGTTGAAGTATTTGTTTTGGGAAAAACAAACAAAGTGGTCTGTCTTCTGTCTTGAGTTAAAGAAAAGTAGGAATAGAACACAGGCAGAAAACTGTTTAAATGTATTCCTGTTTAATCTGTTCATATTTAAACTTTTTGTTCTTCTGAGAAACCAAACTGTGAAGCAGGCTACAGTTTTAACAGCCAGTAAACAATTATGTTTTACAGTGGTCTGCATAAGGTGTCCTCTGTCTTCTTAGAAATGGATTGAGAAGTTGATGTCCATCATTTCCTGTCCCTTGATCAATAGGATTTACTCGTGGGAAATTGCTATGTACCAGGCTTGACCATGACTGTGCAGATGGCATAAACCACATCGTATTACCAGATAATATGCTTGAACAACATTGGGTGGAGTTGTCATCATTATGTGTGATAAACTAGTATTTAAAATTCTATAGCAATTGAAATAGCCTGGAAGGTTTTTATTCAAATATAGAGTCTTTTTAAAGCAATCTTGTGTTATCAGACTCTAGCAGAAAGCTGCATGTTTAGATGTGGAGAAAATACTGTAGTTTTCTGCTGATGCCTCCTGAAAGCAGTGCCATCTACACTTGAAAATATAAAATTAGAGCAGAGCAATACCAAAAATAATGTATTTGTAACAGATTTTTCTTAAGCATCCATTGTGCTATTGTTTTATAAATGTGCCAGTAACTGGCACATTGAGTTAAGTCTGTAGAGACATTACTTATTGCAGAAACTTTTGACATAATGACATTCACATGTAAGTGAGTTCTTCTGTAGAAAGAAGCAGATGATCTATCTGTTGCTGGTGTGAAATGTCCATGCCTGGTGCTTCTAGGTCCATTAAAGGATCGAAATACAATCATTTATACTAAAAAGTTGGTGAAGTTATGTGTCTTCCTTCTTTTTCCAACAGAGAATATGAAACAGGAGCCAAAATGACATCCCGATTTGGAAAGACCTACAGCCGGAAAGGGGGAAACGGCAGCTCCAAGTTTGATGAAGTCTTTTCCAACAAACGGACCACCCTTAGTACAAAATGGGGAGAAACCACCTTCATGGCCAAACTAGGACAGAAGAGGCCCAGTGTCAAACCAGATATTTCTGAAGTTCCTAAAAAACCCAAAGTTGAAGATGAGGTAACAGAGGATCCATTTGGATTTGACAGTGATGAAGAATCTCTTCCTGTGTCTTCAAAGAATGTGTCACAGGCTAAAAGCTCCTCTCAGCTGGAACCCGGTGAAGTTGCTCAGTCTGAGGACCTCACTCCTCTACTTGAAACTAACAGCAGAATTAATCATCCAGACAGTGGAGAAAACATTGCATCCAGCAAGGGCCTATCTTTGGACAATACTGTTCCTCTCTTAAAAGAAAAGAGCACAGGCAAAAATGTGGAAGATGGAGAAAGCAAAGGCAGCAGTGCTAAACTTGTAACTGCAGGTATGTTTACTCAACTGTCCACATAGTTCTGTTAGCCTCTGATTTTTATGAATCTACTTTTAGACTTTGTGTTTTCAGGTGTTAGCTAGGTGTTCTAATAAAACTGTGGGGCCATTAATTCTTAATTGTAAAGGCTATTCAACTGAAAACACCAGGATGCATTCTGCGCTTTACACATTGATTTGATATCCTTGGCACTAACCTTTATATCTGGAGATTGGGATACAGTGCTTGTTCTGAACTCTGTGCATTTTGAGTTGGTAGTAACAGAATGCTTTATTCCTAAGTTGCTGGCTTTAATTTAGTGCAGGTACACAGTTACTGCATTGCAGGTGCAAATACATCTTACAACATGCCTTATTCAGTTAATTGGATGTAAAAGTAATTTTATGAATCTCAGTTGCACGAAGCTATTTTAGTTTTGTTAATTAGCACTTCTTTATCAATGTGTAAGTAAAAAGTTTTGAACCTTTGGAACAGAATTGTGTCAAACTTCTTTTAGGGGCTGTAAAATACCTTAATTTTGAGAGGGAGTTCCCAAACCCCATGGAGCTGAATATTGATGAAGATGTTACTACAAGATCAGATGTTACTATACTTCATTAGAGGTTTTGATATAAGAATTTATGTAATTTATGTAACTTAGATATAGTTAACCCTAGGATCAGAAATCTGAGTGGACTTACTCAGTTGTAATGGTGGGGACAAGAAGGTCCTAAATAGTGGAAGATATCCATAGCTCAGTTATTTACAAGTTAATTTTGGTAGTGCTATCATACAAGAAAAACTAAAATGTCGATTTGCACTGTCGTTTGACAGGCACATGATGTGTAGTTTGTCTTTTGATCTTTCTCTTACTTTTGCTGCTGAAATATTTCTTGGTTTCGTGTGATTTTCTGCAGTTTATATGTAAGTGATCAACCTTCATACGGGAGACAGATACAATTTATGTTTTGTTAAATTTGAGTATAGTTTTCAGAAGAGGTTGAATAGATTCATCTCCCAGTATTTACAAGGAGAAATAGTAATGAGTTTCCTTGGTTCTTAATGAATTGAGATTGTAGCAAAGCAGGTTTTACAGTGAAATGGTTTTCATGTAGCGTTGTTGGAACAGTATTTTTTAGACTTGAAAAGAAAATGTGATAGAGCTATGTGGAGAAAATGTGATAGAGTTCTGAAAATTCATAGTGCATGGAAGGCCAAGAGGAACAGATTTCAGCTGTTTCATTGGTGCTTCATGGTTCCACTATTGTGAAAAATAATACAATACAAAAATTAGCACAGAAATTTTTTAATTTGATGCTTATTTAAATTCTAGAACTGTTTGTTAGACAATGCAATATACACCATAAATATACACAGCTCTAAAAGGAAGGAAGCTGGTGAATCTTGGTAGATAAGTCCACCAGCAGCAGTAGAGTGTGGAGGTGGTCTGGATGCAGGGGGGAAGTTACTTGAATAGCAGTTCACTGAAGGAATTCTGTTCTTCTTTGCTTTCCTGAAGTATTTGTTACTGACAGCATTTCAGCCAGATGTGAAGGACAAGGTAGATCATGATCTCATGATACTGTTCTTTCAGAATCTATTGCATTATCTTTACACCCAGTCCAACGAAGATAAAACCCTATTGCATCAATACAAAATATCCTAGGAGAGTCTTTAAGGTTAAGGAAACCAAGACTGTAGTTTTACTGATAGTGTTTATTTTGGATAGTTAGTGTAAATGAAACTTGGATGGTTTAAGCAGCTGTTAAGCTTGTATTTAGACTGATCCAAAATAAATAAAAAAGGTCTGTGAGTATATCACTCAGGACATTGAGCAATTGTAGATAGTGGTATAGTATGCTAGTGTAAATGTAGATATTTCAAAGCCTTCTTTGTTATATTGACAGTTAATAAAAGTTTGATGGTATGAGTCTATATTTCAGAACTGGAGAGAGTTAATTTTATTGATTTGAGTGTGAGGGTATGGGGAAAGAGGGAACTTGGGGGAGAAGAAATGAGTAACAATAAAAAGATGTTTTCTTGTGTGTTCTTTTAAGGTACAGTGCCTGTACTTTTAGTGCTGACACGTCCTCACCCTCCCCATAATCATTTTTGCTCTTTCTGGTGAGAAAGAGAGAAGAAAAGGCAGGGGGGGCAAATATAAGAATATTAATATTCCCAGTGTGAGAGTGCAATGTGAGCTTAACCTTAACCCACATACAAGGTGTATCTCTAGGTATGGGAAACTAGGCTATATTGATACTGAAGTTCATGGAAGTGCTTGTTAAATTTTTAAGTGCAATTTGCTAGTCCTTGTCCTGATATTGAATAGACAGTGCTTGAGTTAAGGTCTCAAGACCTTCTGATAGCCTGTGTCATCACTGTATCTTAGTTCCTAACCTAGGTGAAATATGGTTAAGAACTAGAATAAGGTGAAAACTCTGACTGAGAGTTACAGCTGAGAGCTACAGCTGAGCTTGCTAATTCTGCCCCAAATATATTATCACTGCCTCAGTGTCCATTTCTTTGGACATTAAAATGAAGGTGATGCAATGTCAGTTAATTTTAACTAATGTTTGGTATTGAAAAGCAGTCAGTTTTTTGGGTTGTTTTAATAGTTGTTTAATAGTGTAACACAGTTGAGGGTTTGTATCTTATTGAAAACAGGATGACTTACTGGTTCCTTTTTTTTTGCCTTCAGCTAGTGCTTGTAAGACTCTCTTTTTAAAGGCTTTGAGAAGCTCTTAATGTTGAAAGCTTCTCATAATCTTACCCTAATGTTGCCTGATTGAGACTTAATGCTGTTGGAAGAATGTTCCTGAGTAATCCTGTGCATACAGGTAATTTACAGATAGTAGGAGTTCAGGTAAATTAGAAATAGCAAAAGAGAATTCAGTATTAATAGTTACTTTTAGGACACTTTTTGTAAAGTAGGAGGACTAGGAAGTTGTGACATTGGAAAAATATTATACTGGTAATTCATGTCAAGCAAAAATGCAATGACTTAGTAGTTAGAAGGTGAGTTTTTTTACGAGAGTCTTACAGTAGGATAAGGTAAAAACCAGCAGAGCAGATCTAGTCCAAAACGTTGGTGCTGTTCATCAGAGAAAGCACTTGATTCAAGAGATGACTCAACATGGTTGGATCATGTCTGTCATCTGTGCACTCCTCATGTTCCTGTTTGTGGACTATGAGATTATATTACTTCTAGATGCTAAATTCTAAGATTAAAATATTGTGTATTTTGTGATACTTTTAACTGAAAAATACTTTAATTTGGCATGGATTAAGTCTGGGGTTTTTTAATTGATTTAAAGCCTATGAGTTTAGTTCTTGAAAATATATTTTGCTTGCTATGGAGAAATAGAAAATAAATGGCTTTAAATGGCTTTTCAGAATACAGATCAATCTAGGAATAGTATTTCTTTCTGCTGTGTTGTGATGCTAAATACAGATTTTGTGGTTATTGTCTTGGCAGTGCCCTTTGAGGCTTCTTAAGATTAAAAGGACAGATTATTGTATGTAGGGTATTTGTGATACTAGGATTCCCCCCCCCCAATATTTAGATTAATTATGAAAATAGCTATTCTGCATCTTGTAATTTGTTACTGTATACTGGTATTCAAACAAGTCTTCGTTCTGGAAGTAGTTCTGCTCTTGGTGCTGTAAGGAGACATGTACCTTTTGTCTGCTGTTCAGTTCTTTTGTGTTTCTAGGTAGTTCTTAATGCCCTGTTTTTCACTAGGGGCTCATGCACATCTTAGTAGCAAGTCAAAATGGCAAAAGCAGTGCTTAGTAACTTGTGTTTATACAGTGCAGGGATACAACTGTGCTTAACTACTTTATGACCCAATATATGGTATCTAGTCGCACTTAGTTGCTTGAAAAGCATAACTGAGAGAAGAATTAGCAGAAAACGGTTGTGGTGGAAAGAAGCTGATTGTAGTCATCAGCTCTGTTCCCAACAGATTATGCTGATAGTATTCAAGTACATGCGTCTGCAAAGCCTCTGTGTCCTGATTATGTGGGTGGGGGAGCCCTCTCTTGAGAGTTAAGTTTCAACTTAGTCATTTTCTGTCCAAAAATGGAGCAAAAAGTTGGGGGAAACTGAATGTGGTCTGAGCATTTGACTGTCTTAGGAGATGGCTGGCAGCAACCATGATTAGAAAGAACTGCAGCTGTGCTCTGGCTGGCTCAAAGCATTAAGAAACTGATAGCAGAGAAGGGGAAAGGTCTGCCAGAAATATGTATGCCTGTAGAATTTCCGTGCTATGAGGTTTGTTTAGATGGCAGTAGTTACACTGAGCATATAGATAACTCGGGTTTATCCACAAGTCCTCTCTTCTTCAGTTGTTTTTGGCATGTTTTGTACCTTTAAAATGCCCCTTCTCCCCTTACATGCAGAAGTTCCTTGCTTTGTCAGTAGCCCAAGTTCAAACTAGTGTGATAATTCATTATTATAATACTCGTTTGAAGATCTGGTGGTGTGGGATTTTTTTTCTGTGATGTTTTTCAATATACAGTGCTGACTAAACCTGTTTAAATTTCCATATTTACATTGGTTTGCTGAAATAGTGATACAGGAGAAAGAGCTTAGTATTTAAGAATCTGCTGCTTACTGCAACATATTTTTTTCTAATGAGCACACAAACCTTTTTTTCTGGATCTATAATTCCCCTTTCCCAAACAGCAGTGAGATTCACAGTACTTCCTTTGGAATCCAAGCTTTTAAAGTAATTCTTTCTTTATGGACTTGTACAATCAACGATTTTTAAAAGGTCAAACGTTTGACTGCCTGTTAACCTCTTTCATGTTAAAAAGGCTGGAAACAGTTGACCAGTGCTTCTCCCAAGTAGCAACTGATAGGCATCACATCGTACCGGGGAGGTTTGGACTGGTAGGAAAAATTTCTTCACTGAAAGGGTTGTCAAGCACTGGAACAGGCTGCCCAGGGAAAAGGTGTAGTCAGCATCCCTGGAGGTATAGATATGATGCTGAGGGACATGGTTTAGTAGTGGACTTTGACAGTGCTGGGTTAATGGTTGGACTGGATGACCTTAAAAGCCTTTTCCAACCTAAAGGATTCTATGATTCTAAGAAAAAAAACTGTAAACATGCATACCTCTTAAGTAGGCTAAACCATGCAGGAGAACAGAAAACAGTTGATAAGGAAACCACGTCAGTTTCAAACTGCTGAGATCTTATTAACTGCATGGAATATCTTTTTTGGGTTCAAACTCAGCTTGTATTTTCTTTCAAGAAACTGCTGCTGTATTCAGTAAAGGGTTTCAACAGTTGAGTAGTGTCTGAGTTCAGACTGACTTGGCTTAAGGATACGTTTGTTTTGACAGTTAGTAGTGCTGCTACATTATTATATACTTTAATACTTTTTCATAAGGCTTACACTACAAGAGTCGATGAAAACAAGCTTGTGTTGCCCATGACACTTTGTCTTATGTTCTCTGCAAGAGGGAAGAAGTTAGCTTCCTAGATCAGCTTCCTTCTCCATATCTGAACAAGAGATGCCCTTCTGAGCTACCAGTGAGGAAAAAATGTGTCTGTTTCACTGGACTTTCTATCAGAGGTTAACACATGATACAGCTAGTTCAGGCTCTGACAACTCTTGTATTACAGAGTGTAACAGCTTCTAACTGCTGGATTTGCTGTGGCACAATTTCTTGTATCTTCAGAACCATTTCATTTTTAGATTTCTGACCAAGTAGTCTTGCTTGTGGTGGTGTAGAGTTCTTCAAAGCTTAATTCTTTGCTGGAAGAGAAAAAGTAGTTTTCTTTCTCTAGGAAGGGATTTTAGCATTGCTTTGTAAAACTGCAATTTGTCCTTCATTTGGGAGCATGCAAGGTGGGTGTGGGCCTTGATAGCATGCTATACTGGGTTTTTACACATCAGTATTTGCAGAGTCAAATGATAATTTATATTGTTATAACTGTGGATAGATAAAGATATGAGGCAATGTTAAAAAAAAGTCACATTTGTCTTGTATGTATGTATTCTCCAGAAGGAAAACAGACTTTAAATGATGTTTTCAGAATGTTGTAGAAGAGTTTTAAGCACAATTAGAAAGAAGAGTGAAGGAGGAATCATAGTTATTCCAGCTGTGAAAGACAAGCTGTAAGACTATAGGTGCAACTTGGACAAAGATAATTACCTGGGAAAACAACAAAGGTTGAAGTGCAAGGGAATTTACAGGGCTTTAATTTGCTAGAAATTAAGAGACTGGATATAGCTGATGACAAGCAACCTAGGTTAATTTTTTTTAGCTATATTTTAGCTAGGGATAAATTAGTAATTTTGAGATTTGGTGGTTTTCGCTCCCTAATTCTTGCTGAGAAGGCAGTTTTGCTGAACACAGCACTGTATGTGCTTTGGTAAGGTATTTGTGTATATATTGGTATGAAGGTAATACTGAGATATGCAGTGACTCTTAAGATACAATAAGGCAAAATAATGCTAGCTGAAGAAGAGGGGAAAAGCAGTTAGATTGTTACTTCAAAAAAAAATCTTTCCATACCACTGAAAATTGTCCCTGAGTTAAAGGCAAGTGGTTAGCTCTGTGAATATTTTCTGCACAAGAGGGAGGATGTCATGTCAGCCTGCAGCTCTGTGGAAAGCTACTGAAATACAAGGATTTCTTAAAAAAAAAAAAGCTGTAATCTGGATGACAGGAGATACCATTTTTGCACACTATAAGACAACCTTTTCAAATGCCTGCCACTAGAATGTTTTCCCAGTGGGAAAATGTTTACAGGGAATTACTTCTGGCTTAAACAGGGGCCTATGGTGTGAAGCAGGAGTGTAGTGGTTAGGGTTCAGCCTTTTACTGGGTGGAGCCCCAGCGTGGTGGGGTATTGTGCTAACAACAGCAGCAGAATATATCCTGTTCTGAAAATGTGAAGATCTGGTAGGTTCATGGAATGAAAATAATGCTTTATTAGAGATGCTGAACACTGTGTTACTGAACTGTGAAAAGCTGCATTCAGGTGACCTGAGAGAAGAAAGAAGTGTGGGTTTTGTCTCGCAAGCTGTATAATTAGAAGAATAGCTACTCTTAACTAAAATGAAGAGATGTAAAGTGATTGAGAACTTACGTCCATCACCTTAATAAATTCACACTTTTCATGTATATTGTCTTAGAACTTTTATATTGAGGATACTGGAAAGGAAACAATGAAAAAAACTACTTTTAAGGAAAATAGTTCTGTCATGGCAGAAAATTAAAACTCATCACATTAGGGTTTTCTGTGGAATTCTTCTGCAGAAGATGGTGACACTTAAAACATCTGAAAAGAGGCAGTCTACCCAATCTGCATGTGAAATTGTTGGGAACTCATTTTGATTCAAAGAGAGTAAAGAACCAGAATTACCTAAGAGTTTGTAATCATAGCTATGGATGCGGTGGTTCTACAATTTTAGCTATTTTAGTGATTGTCAACCATGAAAGTGGTCTTGAGAGTCTAATCTTCTGAGGCTCTTATGCTTCTTATCTTCTGCTTATGCCTGCTAACAGGCTCTGCTTTTCCAGATCTTATGGCCGTCACTGGATAATGATGGATCTAAGTAAATTTTGCCTGTTTCTTTATTTATGTGGTTTACATCCATAAGTTTTTTCCCCATGTTTACCAGCTGTTCAATCAGAGGCAGAAAGTGGATCAAAGGAATTTAGTATGTAACCATTTCTTCTTATCAACCAAAACATTTGATTTCCAGTGAAGAGTAAAAGAAAGGAACTGTAATGAAATTCATTTTCTTATTTGGAGGAAAGAATGACTTCTCTGCAGTTGCTGATTTTCTCTCCAAACTAGAGGATACACTGTGTGTATCTCTCATTTGGGCGCTCTTCCCAAATACAAGGAATGTGATACAAGCACGTGGTAAAAATTGATCTTTTCCTTTAGCTTGGTCAGCTTCAGGTTGTAAGGTGATGTATGTATCTTTATCCTTGGAAACATTGGTGGTGGTATAACTGGAATATATGTTTCCGAGTGTTCAGGAACATCAGGCAGAGCTGTAGCTCATAATGAGCTTAAGCTGTTTCCTACATCCTGTGTCAGTGGTCTGTTATGAGCTGTAGCCTGTTAACATAAATGCCCTCAGTAGCTCTAGGGATCTGAAGGCCCTGGATACACTTTTTTTTTTTAATTCTTACTGCCTTCTTTTCTATGATACTTTATTTTCTTTGTTTTGTATCTGTCTTGGTAGTCAGGTGTCTATTTGGAGAGAAATAAAGAGGAATATAAAATTGGCCACCTGTCTTCGCTTTCAAAGATTTCATTGCTTCTGACTAACTTTACTGTTATCTATACATTTACAATAAATTTTGAATATTTTTTGGCTGATACTAAATGAAATCTAGTTTACGTTTGTAAACTAGATTTGTTTGTTTGTTACGTTTGTGTATAATAATGCTATCATGCATTATTAGAAAAGGATTGAGTATTAGAATGAAGGCTTCTACAGCTGGTTACATACCAATGTAGGCACATAAGGTGTCATGCCACAAAAGCTACAGAAGGCAGTATGTCTTTTGTTTGTAGCTTGGAGGATGCTTTGGTTAGGATTCATCAAGAATTGCTAAACATGAGAGAAAACTAACCTGGAGTTCAAGTTAGTAGGGATAACATTTAATACCGAAAACTCTTCCATGAGTAAGTAGAAGAAATAACCAATTATTTTGCATATGTGGTAACATTCTGACATCTTAGCATGTTTTCTTAGTATACCAAGGCTAATATTGACTGTCCTTTTCGTTTCTTCAATTTCCTAAAAATGTTTGTACATGATAACCAGTTTTAATCAAACTTTGAGTGCTAAGGAGAGATTTTAAAGATACAGTGCCATTCCAAGTGTCAAGAAGAGTGGTGGAGTGAGAAACTGAGTTGAAGTGATTGTTTTGTTCCCTTACCTTTCTCTTCTCTGCATGCTGTTAAGGAACATGTGGTTATAACTGAATCCCTAATCCATTTGAAAAGGCAGCAGCCAGCTGGCTAGCCAGCACATGTTGCTGTGCGTGATCTTCAGTGTGTTCTGTCTCCTACACAGTCAAACAGGTTGGTATTGAGGAGCTGCAGAGGGTAGTGGCTGAATTGTCAGGCAGTGAGCTTTGGTTGTTTTGTGAGCCTCAAATCTGTTCAAGACAAAAGTTTATGTTAAGAGACATTGTTCTCACAGCCAAAGAGACTGCTCTATACTCCAAGTAACTTCAAAATAGCAAATAAGGTTCTACAGCTTTATTACTTAATTTTTAACAAAAACACATAGTGTTTGACTTAAGGTGGTTAGTATTAGACTGCTAATGATTTGATCTTTATGGAGCTGAGAATGATTTCAGACTAAGAGCCAAGCAACATAGTCTTTCAAGTTAAGTAGAAATGAAATAAAAATAGAGACTAGGTTGGAGGATACATTTCTTGATGTTTAGTTTGGATTATGTTTGGTGGTGGGTTTTTTTTTGTTGTTGTTTTGTTGAGTTTTTTCCAGAAAGAGTGGTTTCCTAAAGGATTTTTTCTTTTCACATTGTTTTGGATTGCATCTTGGTATGTGCTGTACCCTAAAAATCAGGCATGAAATTGTTAGCTCTTGCAGCTTTGGTAGTTCATGGAGAGAGTGTTGCCTTTGCTTTAAATTTCAGTGTTTTCCTGATAGTAATTGTTTATATGGCTTCTCCTTTCTGTATTAGCCTCTTCACTGCTTTTAGACCCTGACTGGAGCAGGTTTTGAGCAAGTTTGAATAAATGTCACCATGGTGAACTTTGAGCAGGAATGGGGGTGGTTCTTATAATGTGTACCCAAATGCTAAAAGTGCAATACTAAGTGATTAGTCATTCATATCAATATAATTTTGTTACTGTAAATATTCTAGTATGTCATCAGTGATGATAGGAGAAAGTACTAGTATGAACTGTCTAAGGAATTCTCTGAGGAATCTGTGAAGTTGTCCAGGCAAAATAATAGTTGATGAAGTGAAGGCTCTAGTTTGACAAAACAGAGTGACTCTGGCAAGATCTGTAACAGATTGTGGAAAAGCACTTCAAGACTCCTGGGATCACTTGTGCAACCTCTTAAACTCCTGCACCACCACCCCCTCACTACTCTTCTGTGACATTACTTTCTCCTCTCTTTTCCTCAGGTACTTTCAGGTACTTTCTAGTAGTCTCTACGTCTATCTCCTTTTAAAATCACCGTTAGGGAAATCTTGTGTTAATCTTGTTTTGCATACTAGGCATCTTTTCCTGGCCACTTTGGACTCTGCTGGGCTGTTGCGTGTGCAGGTAATACAACTGCTTTTTGCCTATTCCTTTTAGTCCCTTGATGCTGATTTCTGGGTCCTGGGATCATGCTCATTTATTCACAGGAAGCTGCCTTGTAGTTAAGGTTTTGTTGGTCAGTGGCTGTCAAAGCTCTTTTGCTTGTACCAGTAACTTCCTCATGTGTACTTGTCGTTACAAAATGTGAGAGGTGAGTAATGAATGTATTCCACACCACTCCAAGCAGTGGGGGAGTCAAAGGTCATGTTTAGAATTACTAATATTTTTGCATTTTTAAAACCTTTATGCTTTGGTCTTTATGTTTCTCTTCCATTTTATATACAATATAAAGTGACTGGAATCACTTAGCGAGTGGTGGGTATAAATTACTATATGGTCTCTTCATTGTTTCTTCTAGCAATTTCTTTTTCTTATTTCTATCTGAGATAGCTTAATGTTAGATTATCAGAGATGTCTAGCTGAAGTATGTAGGTGTCCTATCCCTAAAGAATTTCTTTTGAAAAATGTCTTCAAAAAGAAGTCTAAAATTTTATTCTTCCTTTAATATATGATCTCAAAAGTGAAAAGGCAAGAGACAATCCCACTATGGTTACTAGTGGTAGCCCCAAGGCATTTTCTCTTTTGTTGGATATGTAGAATAGCATTTGTTCCATCTGAGGACTGCTTATATTAAATATGTATTTTAAAAAACATGTGATCAGAATATTCTCTTTATATCCGTCTAATCTAAATTATATAGCAAGTCTAGATGTGCAGCCTTCTACTGTTTAAAGGTTTATTACTTAAAAAGCAGTAGGATTTTTTGTTAAAGTAGGGTCACCTAGAGCAGGTTGCTCAGGATCACATCCAGGTGGATTTTGAAAGACTCCAAAGAAGGAGACTCCACCACCTCTCTTAGCAGCCTGTTCCAGTGCTCTGTCACCCCCAAGGGAAGAAGTTTTTACTTATTTTTAGGTGGAAGTACCAGTGTTGTAGCTGGTGCCCATTTCACCTTGTCCTAGCCATTTTGATATTGATTAGCATTGATAAGATCCCCTCTGTCTTCTCTTCTCCAGGCTAAATTGCCCCAGATCCCTCAGCCTTTTCTGGTAAGAGAGATGCTATAGTCCCGTCATCACCTTTGTGATCTGCTAGACTCTCTACAGTAGTTTCCTATCTTGAACTGGGGAACCCAGAACTGGACACAGTATTCTAGATGTAGCCTGACTAGGGCAGAGTAGAGGGGCAGCATAACCTCTCTTGCCCTGTTAGTCACAGTTGTCTTAATGTGCCACAGGATACCATTGATTGCCTTGGCCACAAGGGCACATTACTGGCTCGTGATCAGCTTGTCCCCCAAGATTCCCAGTTTTCTCCACAGAGCTGCTTTCCAGCAGGTCAGCCCCTAACCTACAGGATTCTACACTTGCCTGTGTTGAACTTGATTACATTCATTGTGCCTTACACAAATATAATATTTGGCAAATTTAATTTTTGTGTCTAGTGGCCATCTTACAAAGGGTTGGGACAAGAATTATTTACGCAGTAATCATAATAATCACTTAAATATTGCAAAGCTATGTTTGGTTGAGTGCATCTGTGCGTGTGTCAAAACATCTCTTTATATTTGGTGGGAAGGAAGTTTTCACTCTTAAAAAAATCATCAGTAATACTTAAGACATCTCTGTCTTGCTTGTGACATAAACTAGAGTATAAAATAAAGGAAGTTGTATGTGTAAATGTATGGGTGTTTTTGTCAGTTAACATTTAATTTTAACTTCCTGGTCATTTAGATTGGTTGTCTCATACTCCGTTAATTAAGTTCTAGAGATTTAAACAGAAAACATATTTATTATGGAAGATAGTTATGGTTCTCAGGAATATTGTGCTAGTATCTGGAAAAAAGTTAGTTATATGCTACTCCTGATCTGAAATTACTTGGGAGACTTTACTCTGTTATTTGAGCCCCCAAAGAATCTAATTGCAGTTAAAATAGGGGAGAATTTACATGTCTCTTTTTAACTACAATACATTTAATAATTCAAAATTAGTTCACTTTCTCATTTTCTCTGTGCTTTTTGTATCTGTAAATAAAATTACATGTTATGGTTTCCTACAGTCATTCTAGTTTCTGCTGTAGTAGTAGTAACTAGAGATAAATACAAATCAAGGTTATCGGAATGGCTAGTATTGTACACCTTTGGGCAATTAGCAAGTGGTTAACAGTAATTTTTGGTTATAGAAGCTTCAGTCAGACAGCTGTTGACCCACTGATTAGTTGAAAACAATGGCTTGGCAAAGTTTCCCTCAAGTAAGAATCCTCTAAATGTCACTGCTTATAGTTTTCCGCTAATGCATTATGTTGATCCAGTTTTAAAGCCAAACTTTCTACCTGATGTACAGTAAATAGTTTTCTGGTTACATTTTCTATCAGCTTTGGTTAGTATTTGAGATGGAAAAACCTCCCTGCTGCAGTTAAGACTCTGAAGTACTGTATGGTTTTAAAATTTCGGTGTCTGACACATGCAAAGTGAAGGGGGAGATTAACTACCACTAATTTGCTGTTTAGGAGTAACTTTGTGTGCTGTGTTAAATTACTGAGAGTGAAAAATGAGACAGAATATTTTGTTGATACGTGTGGAGTCTTTTCAGAGACAATTTAAAACACTGTTATGCACATAGTGTAAACAATGCACAGCTTACACAAAGACAACAGAAGTCCCACTGTGGTACAGAAAGAGCTGTTAATGATGGATGTTTGGTGTTTAAGATAGTTTCTTGAAAGTGTAGTAAATTGAATATCAATAAAGCTGTTTGTGATAGAATGGATTTGTTATTAGCTGAGCTAATTGGAGAAAGTGATTTTACTCACATTTAGAGATGAGGAGGAACAAGCAGTTCAAGGCTGGAGGGACTAGATCCATGATGCTACTGCTTTAATCCAATCTGATTGGATTTTACTAATATGCAGAGATACTAATGCCTTGAAGTACCCGTGCATTTTTGGTGATTCTCTTAGAGGTGGTGGAGACTGACATTGAGGAATTAATAGCTAGCTCAGTTTCCTTAGTTTTGTCCTTGGTACTGTTGGGAACAAGCACAATGAGAAGAGCAGTCAGGTTGGGTAAGTGTGAAACTGGAGATGAGAATAGGAGCTGCCTTGGGAAGAAAAAATGTAATCACCTCAGTGGAGCAAGGACAGAAAAACTGGAATGGAGAAAATAGATGTGAAGCAGGATTTTTCTTATCGTGATGCATCTCTCAACTGATGCTTCACTTTGTCCAAATGAGGCTGTTGCAATAAGAGAGTAGAAAGTTTTGTTCCCTTAATAGGTCACAGACTAGATGGGACTGTATTGCTTGCTCAAAGTCCTACAAGTATTAGGCTAATTTTAGCACATTCCAAAAATGTTATAGGATGATTTGTAGAATAGTTATTTCAGTGTATGTAACTACATCATCAAAATTAACTGAATTTCACTCTTAATGAAAGTATTATCTATTTGGATTTATTATTTAGTGAGCTATCTTGGAAAAAAATTAAAAACAGCAGTGTAGTTAATAAATGTCACAAGGATCATCTTTCTTACAAAGACATAGTAGATGATGGCTTTTGAAGTGGTTTTAAGTGCTAAACACTGTATCAGAACTGATGTATGACCAGAGGAGTTAACGGAGAATGTTTTAGATGAAGTGATACTAAGTGAAAGACATAAATATGCACTCCCTGAATGTCTTTGCTTTTTGTGTATTAAAAATCTGGAGTTTTAAGAGGACATATGTGAAAGTATACATTATAAGGGTAGTCATGGTTTTAGTGATGTGCTAGTAGCAGAGTGTCAAAAAGCAAATAACCCCCCAAACCAAACTTTGAGTAGTTCATTAATGTTTCTTGGAGACAGATTTCTTGGTAATTGTTTCAATTTTTTTCCATTCTACTGATGTGTATGAGCTATATATATATTTTTATATATCTTTGACCTCTTCAGTCTGTTTTCCAGGCTTGATGTGTTAATCATCTTTTCTTGAGAGTACAGACTGTAGCTGAGATGGTAATGATTCAAGCTAAGACAATGTAAAATTAAATGTCACATTTTTCATCTCAGAACAGATTCCTGATTTATTCGACTCTTGAATTGTAATGTGCATACACACACATGTATTCTGTTCCTTCTCCTGGGGAGATAAGACTTGATTTGGTCCTGGTATGAAACGCAGCTATTTAAAATCCCAGACTTCCTTAGGATAAGAAAACGATTCCCTTTTCAGATACACATTCTGAAACTTCTTCCTAACAATTCAGTTTTCACTAAGCCAAGACAGGCATATTTTAAATGTACTTACTTTAAATGTTACTTGGACTTCATTAATTCATGTAAATCTGCACTCAGGTATGGAACAGTAGTGATGAGGCAGCAAAATAATCTATTCTAGTGAGAAAGTCTGAAAAATTTTATTGCTGTTTTCATGGCTAAGTATTATGGTAGTCTTCAGTTGTGCAATAATATTAAACATATGGTGGGAAAAAGGAACATATTGTACACTGTCAGACTTACTCTTTGATTACAGAAGGATTCAGTTTGGGCCTCTTATATTATCATAAGCATGAGGTTGAAACGGGAGTAACAAGATGTCTTCTATAATGTATCAGTACTGGAGAAGATTAAACAAGATGCTATCACCAAGATGGCTAGGACTGATGTTCTTTGAGGACTTTAGTTTTGCTTTTCATATACCCTACTAAGAGGTTTTTTTTTTATTCTAGTCAAGTATGACAGACCTCAGCTGGACTCTGAGAAAAGTTAGATACAATGTGTGAGATCCTACTTGTCCTGTCTCCCTGAAGAATTTCAGCCAGGATTGAACCTATTTGCTGCAAAACTTGACATCATAGTAATTTCTTTTACTGGTATTTTCTGCTTGCACTTTAAAATTCTTTTATAAACCATATGTGCAAGGATGGCATTTAGATGATGATGTTTTAATTTGAAAACAAATGAACGAAGTCCCTGGAACGGTACCAGTGCTCACTTTGCTCATCAAGAGGATTGTAACCTTTTGGATAGTACTATGAAACTTCTGTACTACTTGGGTAAATGGTAGCTGATGGAGTTTTAATGCAATAAGGACTAGTGCTAAAGGATGCTAAAGCCTTCCTTTTACTGATGAGCTGAGGAAACATTTGCAGCCTAAAAAATTTGAACCTTAGGGGTTGCATTCTGCCAGTAGAGCTTGTTTTATTGCTGTAGCAATAAAAAAATTGTCTCGTAAGCCTATTCTCTTCTAGCATCTTATTTTTCCACTTATCTCTGTCCACGTTGCTTCTGTTTCTCATTTATCTCATCACGTGCTACTCTTCTACATGTGAGTCTTCTGCATTCCAGACTTACCGTGCTTGTCCTGGCCCAGACAGCCAATAGAGTGAGGGGTTGATAGTACCAGTAGACACCTTGATTCCTGTGTTTGGTTATACTGTCTCAGAAATTTCAGCTCGTTTTGTTTCCAGGATTCCACCTGTATTTCTGGGTGTCTCTGTGTGTGAGGTACAATACAGTATGGCAGGTGCAATCTTCATGAAACTCTGGAATTAAATCCACTGAGCTTTTGTTGGTATTGAGGGAAACAAAAGGGAATGGTTTCCCTAAAAGTTTAGAGGACAACAGGTGAAAGACTTAGCAGTGCCAGGAAAGCCAGTGCTGTTGTGTAGGTGCTGGTTGACTGGATACAAGTATTACAAAACCTGATTTATTACTGCGGAATTTTTTCTCTTTAACAGCATAGATGCAAGTGTGGCTGTGAGTTGGAGAAGTGCAAGGCTACTTAACTTTTGGCAGCAACTCTTCAGATTTTTAGAAATACGTTGTGAAAACCTGCTTTTCAGAAGTGATTGTAATGAGAATTGCGTTTTCTCTGTTTCTCCTGGAAGTCTAAATATTTTCACTTGAAGTAGCAAAATAACGATTTTTGAAGTTACAAGCTGTTCTGTTCAGGGTGCATTGATCAAAACTTATGATACAGTTTGTAACAGGAACTATAACATTTTTAGTACAGCTAGGTTAGTGGATTACTTTCACTGTTTTTAGTAGCTGTACAGTTACTGTGTTAGGCAGTAAAATATAGGATAATATTCAGCAAGTTTACTTCATCAGTAGGTTCTGTGGCCCATGCTGATTTTTCATTTCTACTATGATGATGCCTCAGTACTACCTAGTTCTTAGACCAGGAAGGAGGTCCAGAAGGAGACCTTCAGAAGGTCAAGAAAGGAGCAGCTGTAACCTGCCTATGCATCCCCTTCCCTGACTGCAGTAAGCTGCTATAAAACATCCTGTAGAATTAAAAAGAAATACATGCAAACCTAGTGAATTCCTTGATACAAAAATGTTTTATGTTTCTGATTATATTGCCTGTTCAAGTTGTATGCAAAAGAGAAAGTACTTCAAGTAGAGCATCTGAAGCAAATGACACACTAGGAATCTGTATCACAAACCATTTATTTGAAACACAAGTACAGCTCCAATGGCTTGATTTAAACAAGAAATCTGGGGGAGATATGTTTACCAAAGAGGAAAACACAACACTTACAACCTATGTTCAGAAACTATGTTTTTTCTTAGGTAATTAATGCTTTATACTCGTCATCTCCAGTTATTCGCTGGCAGTCACTTGTGTGTGAATCATTGAGTGGTGATTGACTTCAATGAAAATTTTTCTGCAGATTTTTTTCTCCTTTTCTGTGTAGGCAAATTAGTGATTGCATTTAGGATTTACTACTGTTTTTTTCATGATGCAGAGTTTTCAAAGTGATGCTTATTTCAAGTTAGTGTATATTTTTACTAGAAATAGTGAGAAGATTTTATTATAGCAAAATTTTTTAACTGGAAGGCTTAAAAACTATAAACCAGAAGGATAAGGACCCCTAATATTTGTTGTTATTGAACACTGAATATTTGCTGTTAACAGTGTGACCTTTCGAAGTTGCCTTCAAGGGTGTTTTTTTAATTATACTTCTTAGTAATAAATTTATCTCTTCTTTTAGATAAAATACAGAATTTGAATGAAGATAATGAGAAGAACAGTCATTTCATCTATGAGAATGCTGAAGACAGTAACAAAACCAATGCTGAAACCACAGAAACACCTGGATACAACATTGACGCCAAGGACTTGCCTGATTCCTGGGACTCCCACATGGGAAAACCAGGAGACTCTCCATCAGAAATCTCTCAGACGAAGGGGCCATTAAGAACTCACTTGTATGAGTGGGAGGATGAAACTGAAGACACCAGAACTGGAGAATATGTGTTAGATTTTGACAGTGAACATCTCTCAGAGATGAAGAGCAAGGATGAGGAGTGTGATAAAGAAGATACTGAAAATCCAAAGGAAGCCATTAGTGAAGAACTTGTGCAAACTATTCCTAGGCCAAGTAACTGTAGGACGTACTGTCGATCCAACAAAGCGAAACCACAGGGGGCAACAAATTTTGACAAGCTAATGGATGGCACTAGTCAGTCTTTATCCAAAGCAAACAACGAGTCTAATGATGGTCTGAATCCAGCAAGAAAAGTTTCCTTAAGTAGTGGGACCAGTTTTAGAGGGACGGTTGGACGGACTAGAGACTACACTGTTCTACATCCATCTTGCTTGTCAGTTTGTAATGTTACTATACAGGATACCATGGAACGAATGGATGAATTTACCACAACAGCCCCTACTGACTTGGGAGAAGCTGGACGCTTAAGAAAAAAAGCAGACATTGCTACTACAAAAACTACAACCAGGTTTCGACCAAGCAATACCAAATCCAAAAAGGATGTCAAATTAGAGTTTTTTGGGTTTGATGATCAAGATGAGGGAGGGGGAGACGAAGGTGCCTCTAGAAGTTCTGGAAGTTCCAATTACAAAATCAAGTACTTTGGGTTTGATGACTTGAGTGAAAGCGAGGATGAAGATGAAGAGTGGCAGATAGCAGAAAGGAAAGCTAACAAAAAACGAAGTCGAACTGCACCATCTTCTTCGATACAGTCAACCACTGACAGCAATGAAAACTGTACCCAGGATAGCCAGCTCACTACTAATGCAGGTAAGCAGAACTCTTCTGAAATACAGACTTAACATTTGAGTTTAGTTGACAGTTATTTTGTTCTTTTTGCAGTATACGTAGGAGTTTGTTGAGCGGTACTACTGATTTGGAAATCGTAACAGTCAAAATCACTTATTTCTGCTGTGGTCCTGTCTGCTATTTCATGGCTGTCTTGATGTATGTGTTGTACCCCTTGATCTTTTGCCAGAGGTAGAGTTCTTCTTTCTGAGCAGAAGATTCTTACCTTTTTTGGTGTGTTGAGCATACAGCACCTATGCCTGGAAGGCAGATATCTTCCCACAGAAGCTCCACATCAACCCAGAATTACAGAGCTGAGTGCAAAAATTTAAGCAGCTCTTTAGAGATGTGAAACATCTTTTTTCTTTTTTTTGTCTGTGCTTTTGAATGTGTTTGTAAACAGTTTAAATTGAAGTCCCATCTTATCCAAGGATGCATGACTTGAGGGAGAGGCTATGTGGGCCTATGGAGTGTCAGTCAGATGACTGACTTTGGGTGTGCCTCTGCATATTGATGCTTTTCTGCTTTTGCTTCCAATTTTCAGGTGTCTCCATCTTCTGCATGGGTGGTACGTGTGTGTGTATGTGTACACACGCATAGGAGTAAAACTGTTCATGCAGAATTTGCTGAACAAGTTCTGGGATTTGAGTGCCTTTGAAAAATTAGACTTGCTTGGTGGTTGATTGGGCCCTGTATAATGACTTTTGATCATGGTTGAGGTATGTTGGTAAAGTAGAGAAGGAATAACTGTGGCGAAATGCTGTTTTTTTGTTTTGAAGAAGTCTAATGCCAAAGAATCATGCATGTTGGAATAAGTATTTTCAAATGCTGCCACTGTAGGGAGCTTTTTGATCCTCCATTTTGGACCATGAAGCATGAGATGTTTTCATCCATTCACTGAAGTTATTACATTTTGAAGACTTTGGCTTGATGTATTTCATTGTAATAGGGAGAGAGGAGGACTTGAGTCTAGCCTACAAATAACTGCTGCTAATGTAATCCAGAAATAAAATTTCACATAAAAAACGTTCATTTCTCTGCTCTAAATTATAATTGACTCTAAACCAGAATTGTCTGTAAGCCTTTAAATCAAAGGTAAATGTAACTGCTAGGGGTTTTTTCTAAATTCTAAAAGGGCCAAATTGGTACTGGTGTTACATGAGAAGATTGTGTTTTCAAACAAAAAACCCCACTCTTGATTTGTTTACATAAAACCTAATTATGGTGAGATACTTGCATTCCAGCCTCTTTGGAAAATGAATTTGACTTACAGGGCCTGCTCATGAAATACTCCATCTAAGTCCTTTTCTCTGATGAGTCTTTGTTCAGCCATTTATTCCACAGAGAAAACTTGCTTATACAGTTGATGCATCTGAGATGCTGTCCCATCAAATAATCCTTTCAGCTGCTGTCCTCTGGAGTCTCAATATATCTACAGTTTGCATTCAGCACTATATTCACCAGGGAGGCCATTATACTCCGAGGTATCCCAGATAATTTATAGAGACTATTTTCCTAGGAGATTTCTATAGTACAGAGAGATACAAATTTGTATTTTGTTAGTTTCTTAATACACTTCTCCATGTCTCAGGTAAGAACTAACTCTCAGTGCCTTCACTGAGGGGTGCTTCCCTTTTATTTTGCAACTCCTTTGTTCATTTGATTCTTGTTTTGTGCTGCTGTAGCCACGCGAGATTTAACTTGCATTTTTTCTTCTGAAAGTTAAAACAGTGACGTGAAGTTATTTTCCAAGTTGCAGCACATTCTCTAGTTCAATCCTGTGTTACAGATAAAAATAGGGAGTCTAATGTCTCAAAATTTGTGGGACTCCTTGATGTATTTAGTGCTGTGTTCTCTCAGAGCTTTGCAAATTTTGAATATTGTGCTTACTCAAAACAGCCATATCGAAGTCTTTAAATATAGTGGTGCTGAGCCTGAGAATTTTTCAAGGATTTGTGCATCTGCGCTTGAGGTTGTGGTAAAATGTGACATTGCTGTGAGGTATTGTCTTTACCTGCTGAAAAAAGTGACTTCTGTGTCCATGAAAAATGCCAGTTTTGAATCTAAGCCTCAGAAAAAGCTTTCAGAGTGTCTTGTGCAATAAAACTTTTCCCTGAAATTACAAACAGTGCTGTGAAGTACTAATGCTACCCGAGTTCTATGTGGATCTGCTCTTTTGTACTAATGAATAAATCCACAGATAAAAATCCAGTGTTTCTGATTCAGGTTGACAGGTAAGATGCCAGGTTGCTTCTCTGCATTCCAGCCCCAGAAATTCCTAAGACAGATTTTGATGTTCTGTGCATAATGAATGTTTTATGGCATAGTCAGTTTTCCAAGAGAGTTGATTCTTCCTGTTACAATCTTAAAAAAAAATTTACCTTAAAACTGATTTGATTACTTACCACAGTCTAGGCCTATTTTTAGGAACTGTGTTTTAGCATCTTAATAGAAGACATCATGCAAAGATTTTCTAACTGAACTGGAAATGGACTATTCCTTCCATTTTAGTAGTTTACAGTTGAGGGCAGTTAAAAAACATTTAAATGTGTTATTAATGAAATTGAAGGAAGCACGGAAGACAAAATGGACAATATTGTTAGTGTGGGAAAAAATTCAAAGATAAATTCAGCTGCAGTTAGACTGTCTTTCAATGTTCACTTCTACAGTAGACTTGCCTACTGAAATGGTTAAAAAAAACACTAAAACCCCCCCAAAAAGTGAAATAAAAAAATCAAAGCCACAGACCAGGAGATACTCCAACTTTTAAATTCCTAGATGCTGTTCACAGACTTTTCTTTTTAATGAAAGCACTTAATTGAGCCTGAGATTTTGGGTGAAGCCTTGAGTTCTACTTACAGTTGCCTTTTTTTTGCCATTACAATCTCAAATTCTCTTGTATTAGTCGCTGTAGCAGTGTACTGGGGCAAAAACTCCTTTCACTTGTGATCCTCCTAGCTGTAGTATGCCAGAATGCTGGGGGCTAAGTACTGAGGAGACTTTACGAGATGCAAAACAGTACCTGTATAATTTCACTAGCCAGAATACAGAATGACTTCAGTAAAGAGAAGCCTTTAACACCAGAAAAAATTGACTTAATTATTTGACCATATTAATCAGTGGGGAGTTGTATCCAGGAGAAATCTGAACTCATGACGAAGAAGAGTAAGGCTTAGCCAAAAATAATTTTAGGTATCAGTTTTGAAAAGCAAACCTGTGTATTTGGAACAGTAACAGAACACTAGACCAGGCTGCCCAGAGAAGCTGCAGTCTCCTTTCTTGGAGATTTTCAAAAGGCACCTGGATGTGTTCCTGTGCAGCCTGCTCTAGGTGGCCCTGCTTTAGCAGGGGAATAGGACTAGATGATCTTAGTGGGGGTCACTTCCAATCCCTACATTTTTATGATTCTCTGACAGTGTTATACTTCCAGAAATAAGTGTGTTATCAGTTTGTTTCTTTTTTTAAAGAGCCTGCTGTCGTTGTCAGTGTTTTGGGAGCTCACTGAGATTCCTTATATTAAGCTTCTGAACCGGTTGTCTCAGAATGCTTTATTTCCCATCTGTCTAACTGGGACTACGTTAGTTCTTGCTTTACTACATTTCATGTTGGCCAAGAGCAATAAAACCATTACAGAAAGTGACAGGAATTTAAAAAAAAGGCAACTAAAATTAAACATTTTCGTATCTCTGTGTAGATGGACATAAAAAAGAGCAGTTGTCCTTGAATCTGCTAAAGGAAGGTGTGAAGATCTATCCTCACTAACATGCTTATTTCTCTTTGATTCACCTCCTTTTTCACTATATATCTCCTAAGCAGTGTAATAATGATGAACTACAGCATTCTTGATTGAAATTATAGTAGCAGTTTTCCTATTATTGTAGACTAAGTATTGCAACTTAGCCTTTTGCTTTGTAAATCAGTTCTGATATACATCATAACCTTTGTGTCACACATTCATTTTCCTCTCAGTGATTGAGATGACATTCCTATAAGTTTTTTTGAAAAATATAATAGCTTTTGTATATCAACATCTAGCAATCGTTTCATTGCTGGCAAGCAAACTTGACCTATTTTTTTTTTCCCCCTCTTTGTATCTCCTCAAAAACTGGATCGCCCTGATTGGCTGAATATTGTTAGCCATTTAAGAGTACATCAGAGTCCTCAAAGGCAGAGTCCTGTCTGGAAGTAAATCTTCTGCAGAAGTACCCTCAGGCACTAAAACAAAACTGGGTTGATTTTCCACAGTAACTTTGCTGTGGATTGCCTTCTAGTTGGTCTTTGAACATCTTTCCAGTTTTAGTTAAGACAGGCAAATTATCACAAAGATAATGTCTTTGAAATGACTGGAGAGAGGAGAAAATACCTTATGTGCTCCCATATTCAGTAAAAGGTCAATCAATATGCTTCTCTTTTCTGTGAGGGGGGAAAACCATCCATACGGGAGAGAGCCAGTGGGGAAAAAAGCTTCGTTAGCATCACTGCTTACCAGACTACTTGGGTCTTTGCCTGGCTTGGGTAGTGTTAACACACAACTTTTTGCCCCACACCTTGTTGAGTTTAGATTTGAAAATCTGGTAAGATATATATGCAGAGTACTTTTAGGATGCCTAGAATGCCTCAAAGAGCATTACTCAAATACAGGCAATCCTGATAATCTTATGAAACTAATCATTAAAGTGTTTGATGTGCTAACAAGATCAAAAAATGTAAAATTATCCTATTGTAGGTAGGAGTTGAAGTGTTCTTATCAAGAAGTTTCTTTGAATTTAAAATTGCCTAATTTAAATGGGATAGTTCACCATCACATAGGAGTAGATTTCAAACAAAGAAAGGTAGATGATTTTAAAATTGTGGCTTAGCTAATCTAGAGCACTATTAATCATTATTAACCACAATACCAGCTCCAGGTCTTGGTGCAAGGCAAAAATACTGTGCTGATTGGGTGGGTGAAAACACATCTTGCATTTCCAGAGTGGCTTGCATGGTTGTAGTTACTGCAGTTGAGTTGCTTTTTGGCTTTTAGTCTACAAGAGGAGAGTCCATTTCTGTTGACTTGCTTTGGAAATTCCATTCGGGGCCTGGCTTCTTCAAAACTATTTTGGGGATAGTGTTTTGAAGAGATTTGATTTGATTCCTTTATTTCCTATTTTCCAGCAAAAGACTAAAGTGACTTTTTTTAATTGGTTTGCAGTAAAGTCACTTATTATCAGATCATGTTGTGTCCTTAAGCTCTTGTGCTGACACTGTACAACTAAACTGAAAATCCCTGGGCTAGGACACAAGAGACTGGTTCTGGTAGGTGCCCTGCAGTGGGCACCCGGCCTGCCTTGGTGCTGCCAAGCCTGTTGAAATTTACTGCAATTTAAGCAACTTTTAAGCTTTATTTTAAGAATACTTATATCATCCAGACTAGATAATTTTGTGTCCTTGCCAATACTGTTAGAAATTTGCTTGCCTGATTTGTTTTTGATTGCCCCTTGCCAAGGTGCTTGGCTTGTCCTGTTCACTGGCTGTGAATGCACTTGAGATTAACCAATCCAACCTGCCTGTACTCTTTTCAGTGTGGCTTTCAAACAGCAGCAGCTTCTCTGGGTTAGATGGGTTTTCTAAACTGTTCACGAGGTGGAACAGTGCTTCTCTGTGCCTGTCTTCATTTCCACGTTGAAGTGTATGGTAACTTCTGGTTTGTGCCAAGTGAAAGAATGTGTTGATCTCCAAGGGACAATGCTTCATATACAAGCAAATTTAAAGAAGGAAAAAAAAAAGACAAGAATTTAATTAGATCAGTGAATTGCAGTTTTACAATTCAAAACTAAGTACTAGAAATACTGGTTAGGCCAGTGTTCTATGTGGAAAGGCCATTTCTAATGTTCCTTCTAGCTGACTCCTTTCTGAGCTCATGGCCATATATTTTAATGCTGTTTATAGCAGAATAAGCAATTATAAACAGACTTCTTTCATGAGAAGTGAAGTAGGATCAATTCTTCAATCCTATAATTGTAGTGGGAAGTATTCTTCTAAATCTCTTCAGTTTAACACATTTGAAGAACCCCATCTACTGTTTTAATTCACCTACTGCTCAGACTTGTAGCAGTAATGACATGTAAAAGGTAATCTCACATTCAAAGGTGAATGAAATGGGAAATAACTTGAAGCTTACAGAATGGGCAAGAGGTGCTATAACAGTTGTGACAGTGTACCTTGAAATGTATCTTCTGTACATTGTGACACTCGAGTCAGTAAACCTGAGCTCCATCCAGAACCGTTTGCTTTTAAAGCTGATTTTTCTGATCAAGATTGTGTATTATATAATTTCAGAAGCTGTACGTGTGGAAATGTCAGATGCCAGCAATGCTCTAGCAGTTCACCAGCTTTTCAATATAGTTGTTTCATGTCTATATTTACCTTTTACAGATCTTACAGAGTTCTCAGAGGATGCATCTGGTGTGCCTGAAGGCAATAAGAAATCCACAAATAAACAAGGTGATAAATCTAAGGAGAACACCAGGAAGATCTTTAGTGGGCCAAAGCGGGTGAGTGATACTGACACCAAGACAAAGTTCTTACTTTAACTCTTCAGTATTGATGTTTCTTCCTGTATATGTGAGAGGACTTCTGTCCCAGTTCATATCTGCTTTCAACTTCCAAGTGCAACTTTTTTGTATCAGTTATTGAGAATTTCACTTCTCAGATGCAAGTCTGGGTCCGCACAATGGAAACGCACAGCCTGGATGCATTCCCTTCCAGATGATTGTTAAAGCAAAGCACCATTAAATACTGAGGGTGGGGGAGAGTCCTTTCTTCGCTCTCCCAAGAAACATCTGTGATATTATAGGATTGAATCTTTCTGAAAGCTTCAAAGCTTGGCACTGGTTATGGTATTTGTAAGGACAAATACCTTTCCACATGATATAAAAACGAGATTTTCTATTTAGTTAATAAAAAAGTACCTCCTGATCCCACCCCTGTATACCCAAACTTCGTAGGATTCAGTATGAATTTGCCCATTCCTGCTCTGAATGGAGCTTATTCATTTTGTGGATGCTAGATGTGGTTTAACCTGTTATTATAGGCTACTTAGTATTTTGAGGCTTTTAAATACGTGCACACAGCAAAACATGTTTAGTTATTAGGTTAAAGTTTGCAATAGTGGGATCCATGTAATCTCCATTAAATTAAGTTTTTTTTATGACTAGATTGTCCAGGATACTCATTTCTTAATGTTTAAGGCCTTTTCATATGCCTCTTGCATAACATGTTGCCATTGTCTGAAGAGAGTGGCTATCTCGCCATCATAACAATCTAGAACTAGTGGAATAAGAGAAAGAGGGAACTGGCGAGGAAAATGCACTTGTATTTCTTCTTTCCCTCTGAGTTCCATAGTTTTGCAAGACTTGACAGTTGCATGTTGTAATAGAAACTCTTTTATATGTGTTCAGCAGTCTAACAGTTCTAAGAATTTGAAAAAAAAAAATTCTGTGTTATTTTTAGAAGACTTATATATAGTGTTATTAGTATATAGTATAGTAGTAGTAGTAGTATAGTAGTATAGTATATAGACTTATATATAGTGTTATTTTTTAGAAGACTAATAATTAAATCACTCTAAATTTATTCATGAAGTTAATTACTTATAAGAGAGTTCCATTTTTTTACGGTGGTTGGGTTTTTTTTTCTTCCAGAACCAGATGATTTTTTTTGTCCCCAGCTTTGTTGTTAATATATAACCATTTGCCATTTAAAAATGTGGATTTGTAGGTGGAGTAAGGAGGACAAATTTCTTTTATTTCTCAAAACATGCAAGGGAATATTTTCAGTTGGGAGGACACATGACCAATAAGTACTGTCAGTTCTAATGCCTTTTTCAAAAGAGGTGTCACTTCTTGTTGCTTTGCGGCTTTGGACAGAATGGAGACCTCTTCCTCCAGAGTTTGAAGTCAGGCTTGTGATAAATCTCAGAATCATAGAATGGTTTGGGTTGGAAGGGACCTCTGGAGGTCATCTAGTCCAACCCCCCTGCAGTGGGCAGGGACATCCCCAACTAGATCAGGTTGCTCAGAGCCCTGGCAAGCCTCACCTGGAATGCCTCCAGGGATGGGGCCCCAACCACCTCCCTGGGCAACCTGTTCCAGTGTTCCACCACCCTCGTGGGGAGGAACTTCTTTCTAATGTCCAGTTTAATCTACTCTTCTCCAACTTAAAACCATTGCCCCTTGTCCTTTCACTCCAGGCCTTTGCAAACAGGCCCTCTCCAGCCTTCTGGGAAGTTCCCTTTAGGTACTGGAAAGTCACTATTAGGTCCCCCCGAAGTCTTCTCTTCTCCAGGCTGAACAATCCCAGCTCCCTCAGCCTGTCCTCATAGGAGAGGTGTTCCATCCCCCTGATCATTCTCATGGTCCTCCTCTAGACCTGCTCCATCAGGTCCATGTCCTTTCTGTATTGAGGAGAGTCTTTTCAGAACTTAAGTAGCATTTCCTGAAGATGAGAGGTCCTCAGCTCCTGCTGATTGTAATAAAATATGGAATTTTTTTTTAATGCTTAAATATTTATATGATTCAAATACTATTCTATAATAGCATTTTTTGTTTCTTGTTTAATTTTTATTAAATATACTTTAAATACTTGAGGGTTTATATGAAAACACCTTTAATTTTGAATGTACATATAATGAAATTATATGGAGAAAACCTTACGACAGTATTGTACTGTATGGGAGAAAATGGTTTCAAGTTTAGAAAATTCTCAGTTGGGAACAAACTAAGTGGGGAAAGGTGAGAATTAACCAGCCTTTTTGACTCTGTAGTAATGTAATAGACCTAGAAGTAGAAATTGCTGTAATTGCAATTCAAATTTTAAACTTGCATGTTGTCTAATCATATGGCTGTTACACAGAGTTCCTAAAAAAACTTGTAAAGCTTGTTTTGGTGGTAATTAGAGACATTTTTGTCTTCCTAAACTATAGATATAGTCCTAATCTGAATTGCATTTTAAGGGAATTTTCATTTTGGGGAATGAAAAAAATTAACTAGAAGAATTAACCTGATCATAAATAAATGGTCTTGAAAAATAAATAAATCTCTGGAATCTCTTCACTGTTTCATCACCAATTTTTTTTTTTCTTGAAGAAACTAGCAGATACAGTATTAATTATTTTCTACTAGGTGTTGATGTTAGAGGCATAGCACTTTGCATCACTGTGAGATGAAACATAAACCAGCTCTGTGACTCAGGAAGCAACAGGTGGTATTGTTAAACTTCAGCAGGTCCAGAAAGCAGAAGTACTTTTTCCAGTCTGTAGTCAGCAGGACTCTCACCCATGTTTGTCCTTTTGAAACCTGACCATTGTACTCTAATGTTAAAGTCCAGTTCTTGAAACTTTGAGCATGTGTACTAAACATTACAGACATTATTGACTTAGTGAATAATAACAGTGTTTCTAAAAACTGGTTTTAACTGAAATCACTGACTACTCACACAAAATAAGGAGCATAGTAGTATGTACATTATGATAGGTATGTATAGTCTAAACCAAAACTGCTTTTAAGTGAATTAAACCTCTTTATCCTGAGCCTGAGTTACAGGGGGAATATTATGTTCCGTAGCAACATGATTATATGCTTACAGTACATAAATATTGGCATTACTTGACTTGCAAATTATGGGTGTGAAGCATGCATGAGTTCACATCTGCAGAAGTTCATTTGCAGCTGTTTACAATTTTAATTCAACTGGTTCAGTAACTCATGCTCTAGCATGTAAGTTAGAGAACTCTGTGGGACTGTTATGCCCACCTGCTGATCCCTTTTTGCCTAGTTCTTATACAGATGAAACTAATCCTTAGTTACTAGGCAAAACACAGTAAGGTGGACAGGAACTTTTTTTTGTTGCTACAGTCCAAATCTACTCAGACTAAAGGCTTGAAAATAGGGACCATTAAAATTATTTTGTGAGAATTCTTCCTCCTCGCCCTCTTGCCACAGATTTTGACTAGGGTCTGCAAATTAGGAGAATCAGGTTTTGGAGGAATACTCTAGAACAGTTGCCAGTGGTCTTAAACAATGTATGTCTCTAAACAGGAACCTGGGTCGTGGTAGTGGGGAAAACAAACACAGAAACTCCAACAACTTAGAAAAACAGCTAGTCTGTCCTCAAACTTAATCTTTGGATTGATCAGTCCTAGAAGCTGATGACTGTGCCTGGTATTTTGTGCCAGAGCTATACTTACATTATCAGTTCAGTGTTTCTTTTGTCCAGCATGTCATTAAGGGCCCCAGATCCTCTGAACTGCAAATTTTCTGGGTTGACCTTCTGCTCTTAAACTCAAAATACATGATAAATAGTCACTTACCACTCTGCAGATCCTAGTTCTGCCTGTGGCTGTAGGAAGCCAACCTAGACAAGGTGAATACAGATTGCTTTTTAATATTCCAAGGTAAGAAGGTTGGAAATCATAGTTAAAAGGTATGGGAACTTCTCGGCTTGAGGGGCCAGGGAGAGGGGGAAGACTATTACCCTTCTGTTAGGCTAGTGCTCTTCAATGCTGCTGAGACATATTGGAGGATTTACTGTGTCTCATGAAGTGGGACAAAGGAGGTGTAACAAAAAAGAACAACCCACTGATTCTTTCAAGTAGGTATACCCCAAAACAGAGTCCATGTTGTGTTTTCTCAGATTATGAAATTTCAAGGTATTAGATGAGTGCTCTATCAGGAAATTTGTTGTGTGGCTTGGAATAGGTGAACTTTAGAAATGAGTCTTTTGGAATGAATTTTTTAGATACTGATTTTATTTGCACTGAGTATGTTTCATGATGCTTCCGTGCTCGGATTGACAATCTAATTTAATACAGATAAAAAATTTTACGTTTTCTTGAGAAGTTAAAACATACTGTTTATGATTGGAAACATGAGGAAAAAAAGTATTCACCACATGGACATTCATAGACTCTTTCAAAGTAAAAGCTGATCTGAATGCTTAGTCCATTGCTTAATGACTTCTGACTTCAGTTAAAATTTGTGTATTTCCTTAAACTACTCACTTCTGCAATGACAATTGAATGCTTATAATCAAATTCTAAGCAAGTTTAAATAGCTTTTTCCTATTCTCTTTTCTTGGTATGCCTGGAGAAATTTCTCTAAACTTGCTTGTTGGGGCCTTAGCTCTAGAAAACCTGTCTGTTTTGCAACTCTGCATACATTTTCCTACACATACACCTTGGATGGGGAAAACTACTTTACATCGGTGTGCTTCCCCCTCCCTGGCTGTTGTGCAGGCATTGAGTTGTACAGAACAAGCTGTGGGAAAACCTCTTTGCCACTCACTTGGACCATGAGGTTTCCCATGCAGTCCTTGCCTTGTTTTTCACAAGGGCATTGCTTGAAAGTTACTCTACTAGTGTGGAATGGATTTGTCGGGAAAAGCTGACATCTTCTTGTATTATGCATTAAAAGACAACAACAACAAAACCCTTAAAGCTCCCAAGCCCTACAAAACCCAGCCTACTCCAAGGACTGGTTTTGTCTGAGAAAGACAAAGAACAACTGACAGAAGTATTGGTGAAGCTGCCTTTGCTCTCCTTTTGCTCCACCTACTCACCTTCTTTGTTTTCCCAAGGTTGTATATTGAACTAAATTGAGGAACCCATCTGTGGTTTAGAAAAATAATCCTCTAAAAGGAAACATTTAAGATAAATCTCAGTCTGGGACTGTAAACAATTGTATCCACTCAGTTGAGGGAACTGAAGAGGAGAGATTAAGTCGTCTTAACCTGGTTAAGTCAACATTGCAACTGAGAAATGCTCACTAAACACAGCCGGCGTTAGCAGGATTACATGCATTACTTTGATGAAGTGACATTAATAGAGTTAGTCATGACGGTAGTGTTGAATACATGAATGAAATCATAGCTGAATTCAGACATGGCTTAGCCAACAGACTGTTTATGAACTCTATATCCAAGATAAAAACTTGATCCAGTCATAACCCTGTAACTATTGACTTTCAAATTTTACAAATAACTGCTCTGTTTTGTGCCTAACAAAATACAGAACTGTGTGCTGAGATCTCAAAGTGTGTTTTTTGGGCAGATCACTGGGATGGTTGTGTTATATCCCTACTGTCTGAGGAGATCCAGTTTCCAGTTATCAAATGCTGAAGCGGGGGGGGGG